>BSBM01000910.1:16035000-16037500 GCA_027924585.1 Larix kaempferi | reverse complement strand
TCTTCATTATCATCCTCATCACCATCTTCATCTTCATCATGCTTGATGATTCATCACCATCATCATCATCACCATCCTCTTCTTTATCATCAGCATCAACATCCTCATCACCATCTTCATCATGATTGGGTATTGATCATCATCATCATCATCATCCTCTTCTTTATCATCACCATCATCATCATCATCATCATCATCATCACCATCATATTCATCATCCTCATCGTCATATTCATCATCATCATCCTCTTCTTTATCATCACCATCATCATCATCATCATCATCATCGTTGTCGTCGTCGTCATCGCCGTCATCGTCATCTCCATCATCATCATCATCCTCACCACCATCATCATCATGATTGATGATTGACCATCATCATCATCATCCTCTTCTTTATGATCACCATGATCACCATCACCACCATCATCATCATCATCATCCTCATCATCCTCGTCGTCATATTTATCGTTATCTTCATCATCATCGTCATCATCATCATCATCCTCATCACCATCTTCATCTTCATCATGATTGATGATTGATCATCATCATCATCATCATCATCATTGCCATCCTCTTCTTTATCATCACCATCTTCATCATGATTGGGTATTTATCATCATCATCATCGTCGTCGTCATCATCATCCTCTTCTTTATCATCACCATCATCATCATCATCATCATCATCACCATCATCTTCATCATCCTCGTCATCATATTCATCATCATCTTCCTCATCACCATCCTCTTCTTTATCATCACCATCATCATTATCATCGTCATCCTCATCATCAATACCATCATCATCATCATCGTTATCGTCATCATCGTCATCGTCATATCCATCATCATCTTCATCATCATCATCATCCTCACCACCATCTTCATCATGATTGATCATAACCATCCTCTTCTTTATGATCACCATCATCATCATCATCATCCTCGTCATATTCATCATCATCATCATCATCATCGTCGTCATCATCATCCTCATCACCATCTTCATCTTCATCATGCTTGATGATTGATCATCGTCATTGCCATCCTCTTCTTTATTATAACCATCTTCATCATGATTGGGTATTGATCATCATCATCATCATCATTGTCATCATCATCCTCTTCTTTATCATCACCATCATCATCATCATCATCATCATCATCATCATCATCACCATCATCTTCATCATCATCATCATCATATTCATCATCATCATCCTCTTCTTTATCATCACTATCATCATCATCACCACCATCATCATCATCATCATCATCATCATCATCATCATCATCACCATCATCTTCTTCATCCTCATCGTCATATTCATCATCATCTTCATCATTGCCATCCTCTTCTTTATCGTCACCATCATCATTATCGTCATCATCATCATCATCGTCGTCGTCGTCGTCATCGTCGTCGTCATCTCCATCATCATCTTCATCGTCATCGTCGTCATCGTCATCTCCATCATCATTTTCATCATCATCATCATCCTCTTCTTTATGATCACCATCATCATCATCATCCTTGTCGTCATATTCATCATCGTCTTCATCATTATCATCATCATCATCATCATCATCCTCATCACCATCTTCATCTTCATCATACTTGATGATTGATCATCATCATCATCACCATCCTCTTCTTTATCATCACCATCAACATCCTCATCACCATCTTCATCATGATTGGGTATTGATCATCTTCATCATCATCATCATCACCATCATCCTCTTCTTTATCATCACCATCATCATCATAATCATCATCATAATCATCATCATCACCATCATCTTCATCATCCTCATCGTCATATTCATCTTCATCTTCATCATCATCATCCTCTTCTTTATCATCACCATCATCATCATCATCATCATCATCATCATCATCGTCATCGTTGTCGTCATCTCCATCATCATCATCATCCTCACCACCATCATCATCATGATTGATGATTAACCATCATCATCATCATCATCATCATCATCATCCTCTTCTTTATGATCACCATCATCACCATCACCGTCGTCATCATCCTCGTCGTCATATTCATCATCATCTTGATCATCATCATCATCATCTTCATTATCGTCATCATCTTCATCACCATCATCTTCATCATCCTCATCGTCATATTCATCATCATCTTCCTCATCACCATCCTCTTCTTTATCATCCTCATCCTCATCATCGTCATCATCATCATCGTCGTCGTCGTCGTCATCTCCATCATCATCATCATCCTCACCATCATCTTCATCATGATTGATAATTGAACATCATCATCATCATCCTCTTCTTTATGATCACCGTCATCACCATCACCACCGTCATCATCATCATCATCCTCATCATCCTCGTCGGCATATTCATCATCATCTTCATCATCATCATCATCCTCATCACCATATTCATCTTCATCATGATTGATGATTGATCATCATCATCATCGCCATCCTCTTCTTTATCATCACCATCATCA
>BSBM01000910.1:15897500-16032500 GCA_027924585.1 Larix kaempferi | reverse complement strand
CTTCAACATCATCATCATCATCATCATCACCAGCATCATCATCTTCATCAGCATCATCTTCATCCTCATCATCCTCGTCGTGATATTCATCATCATCTTCATCATCATCATCATCATCATCATCACCATCATCCTCATCACCATCTTCATCTTCATCTTCATCACCATCTTCATCTTCATCTTCATCATGATATTCATCACCATCATCATCATCATCATCATCACCATCATCATCATATTCATCATCATCATCATGATGTTCATCATCATCGTCATCATGATATTCATCATCATCATCATCATCCTCATCATCATCGTCTTCATCATCTGCTGCTCCCCCTAGCCAAAACCCCCTCCTCTCCCTAGCGCTTACTAACTCGGCTCTCTCAGTCTCTCTCTTCCCTACACCTCCACCTACCTCTAACCACGCCTTCCATCTCTCTTTCCCATTCCCTACAACTAACACCCTCTCCTCTCTCGCTTTCTCTCTCCCTCCTCCCCCCCCCCCCAACCATTACTAACCCCCTCTCTCATTCTCTCTCTCTCTCTCTCTCTCTCTCTCTCTCTCTCCCCCTCGCTAACTCCCCTCCCAGCCCCTTACCCCTAACTACCCCCCCCTCCTAGCCCCTTACCCCTACCTAACCACCCCCCATCTCTAATCCCTAAACCCCTAACACCCAATCCCTATTTAACCTCCTAACCCATAGAAACTATTAAATAAACTATTGAATAAGGTTTTTTTATTATTTCAATAACGCTAGCGCATTTATGAATAGAAAATGCGTGCGCGTTTTGGGCAAATAGGTACATTATTAAGCCGTGCACCAAACATATTAAATACCTAGGTTTTTTTTAATATTCAAGAAACGCGCGTGCGTTTTGTGTGTGAATAACGCTAGCGCATTATGTCTATGCAAAAAAATTTGCAAAATGTTTTTATCCTCCTATGTTCTCCATTTTCTCCTCCTGCCTTCCCGTCTCCCTTACAGCACGACACTTCACAATTAATAGTCAAAGCATTGGAGGAAGCTCAAGACACTCCATGTTCACAATCAACAAGTTTGAAGAGGATTCTACAGTTGGCATTTGGAATTGAGGATTCCACATTCACAATTACCAAGATTCAAGGGGATTCTACATTCACAAATTCAAGCTTCAAGAGGATTCTACATTCACAATTTCAAGCCTCAAGGTGATTCTATATTAACAATGTCAAGCAAGTTTGATGAATCTATATGAACACAATTGAAGAAGAATCTAAATTCCCTATTGAGCAATCTTGAAATTTCTATTTCACAAGTGAGGTAGAAAATTTACTTTCACATTTGAGAAAGATTGATGTTCATCTATATTCACAATTGAGGAAGTATCTATATTGACAATTGAGCAAGCTTGAAGAACCTATATTCACAGTTGAGAAATAATTTGGATATTTGAATAATTGAGCACACCTCTAGGATCTATTTTCTTAGTATTGCTCATTGTGGTCATGGGGAATCCACACAATCGAAAAAGGAAATCGGCAAGGAAAGAGAAGCCTCAAGAAACCATAGAATAAGTTAGAGAAAAGAAAAGATTGGACATGTGGAATCGAAGGCATTCCATGGAAACTCATCCAATTCCAACCGTAGATGATGCCACGGTTGTTCCTACCCATCCACCTCAATAAATACGAATAAATTCACTAGAGGGGCCCTCAATTTCAATAACATTTGATGAACAAGCACCCCTTGGCACTAGTGAAGAAGTAAGACGTAGGTGCTCATCGGGGGGTGTTTCAATTCCCACATCAACTCAACCTCAGAATATGGTAGTGAATGACTTGTTGGGTAGTGGTTATACAAGCGATGAAGTTAGAGAGGCATTGAGTGGAGGATTGACAATGGAAGAAGCAAATGTTATGGAGACCGTCCAAGAGAATGAAAGAGAAGGGACTCCTATGGAAACACCAGAGCGTCCTGGTGATGGTGTACATGCTCCAGTTCCAACACCCTTACCTCCATTAGCAACTGCATGCCGAAGAACTCTGAGACGTATACAGGTTGATGAAACTCTCATTAGTTCACTTGAAGGTATGTTGTCTAAATGTTCTATTGCTTATCAAACTCGACAAATACTTGATAACTTTTTTTATTCTAAATGTGATGGGGACAAGTGCAAATTATTTTTATCATTGTTGAAATCTAGGCATATGACTTTTGTTAGAAGAACATTAGGGATAAAGATGGCCAAAAAGTTAGAACCAAGTTCTCATATCGTTAAAAGTTTAGTAGATGCATTTAGTACAATTGGAAAGAAATCTCGCTCAAAGGATCGCAATGTGGCTCGTCGTGTGTTGTCACAATCAATCATTAACAAAAGCACTGGGGCACTTCGTTTTCTTAAACATACAACCAAAATTGTTCATTTGAATGTGAAGACACTTCATAGGTATTGTGTTAGAAGAGAACAACTTGAAACCGGTCAAACAGATGTTTGGGCCTTCATTGGCAGGTTGCCACGCTCTGATATGAAGCTCATTGATGTGGTAAAGGGATTAGTGCAAGCTTTTTGGTATGACAACACTAGACCTTCTTCCAACCAAAAAGATGTATTAAAATTGAGAAGGGGTTCAAAGGATCGTGAACCACACATTAAACATTTTCTTGATATGACACAAACAAAATTATATGAGAGATTTAGGAATGAACATAACGAATTTGACTTGGGCCAAAGATCCTTTGAAAAATGCAAACCATGGTATGTTAAAATAAACACAATTCGTAACACATGTTGTTTTCGATACCACATTGAGTATGGTTACTATTATGACACATATACATATATTTTTCGTGTATTGCATAACACTCTTGTGTAGGAATGCTCAACTGCATTACCACCTATTCCATCTAGAGACTTTATTCATAGCATCTTATGTAGTAGGCCAAACGATTGCACATTTTATCAAAAAACTTGCATAGATGGGACATGTGCAGGGTGTGGTGGATTTGCATTATTGGACAAATGCATACATGTGACCGATGAGCATGAACTTGGGAGGTAGGAGGTGAACATGCAGTCATTCAAATATGTCACGTATGATATTGATGGAGGGAACGAAAGAAAAAAAATACTATTGGTCACTTCTTAGGTTGGTAATGAGTTATTGAATACTATTTTTTCTTCAGATTGCAATTTCATATGTAACAATCTATTGATATATGTATTTATTGTTGATCTACCAGGTACGGGTTTGCGACTTCATGGAGGAATTCTTTGAAAAGAAACAACATTATGTAAAGCATGTGCATGTGGCTCGTTGGCAAGATGAGCAGTTTAGAACGTGCAGGGATACATTTACTATTGGGACTATCCTGTTAGTGGTCGTTTTTGCGGAAAACTACACTCTTCAATCGAAAAATGAGATTTAGAGTCAATACTATCACTCAGACCAGGTCAACATAATGGTCCATATCACCTATAGACATGGGGCAGATAGTACTGAAGACAACAAGGTTATATTGAAGGAGTATCACTTCTACATAAGTGATGACAGGTCTCACGAATTGGCTTTTGTACAACACAGCTTTCAAATGTTCTACAATCACTTGAAGGATAATAGTATACAGATGGAACAACATTGGATTTGGTCTGACGGTTGTGCATGGAAATTCAAAAATGCCCGTGTCTTCCAATGGTTGTGTATGCTCCACAAAAGAAACAAGGTGCCACATATTTGGAACTATTTTGAGACTTGACATGGAAAAGGTGAACACGATGTAGCAGGTGCGTGCATAAAGACTTCATTACGCAAGAAAGAAATGAAGTTCACAGATGGACCTATCATCCGAAATGCAAAAACCATCGTTGAATGGTGTGCTTCAGTCATGGGGGAGGGAGCAAGAAGGCATGAAGATCAGTCAACCAGGAAAGCACATGTGGTTAGATATTTTTGGGAGGTGGTGGATGTAGATCATTCACAGTTATATGAGTGCAAGACCATCCAAGGAACTCGTGCATTTCATTTAGTTAGAATGTCGGACAATGCTATACTTGAAATGTGGACAAAGAAATTGTCATGTTTTCGTTCTCCATGCAGTAGTGGTGAATGGGACGAATGCGAATCCATGGATTGGGTTTACAGCTGGGACCATGTATCACTCCCCATTGGTCGACGGATAGCTACAGAATTATCCCAGTTGGAGGAGGACCAATCAAGTATTTCACCAGACTATGACCACATATTAGATCTCGTACAACCAGGTTCGATTAATATTTTTATATTTTTGACAACTAGTTGTGTCTGATTAGTTGTGTATATTTTTTTATATTTTTGACAACTAGTTGTGTCTAATTAGTTGACTAAAACATTGGAACTATATTTTCTCTAGGGAACATATACGCAGTGGTTTCCCTGAGACGCAATGCATGGTGCACTGACTATTGGCTGGCACATTGCTTAGAGGGGAAGCAAACCCTAAATGTCCCATTGCGGGACTCTGAGGGAGTTGATTTTCTGATTGGGTCGATGGTTATAAAGGGAGAATATTTGAACCAGGTTTCCCACTCAGCAAATAGAAAAGGGTATACATATGAAGATTATAGACCAGGTGAGATTGTAGACCATTATACAAACTTAGTTATTGGCACAAACCTCTAGATGCAAACAATGCCAAGGAAGAACTCATCAAAGGCACGATACTTATTGCATTATTCCGAGCACGAGAGGTTAAAGGAAACCATTGGTATTCGAGGTGATCCTGATGGTCTAGTCGAATCACCATAGGTAGGTAATCTGGTACGTGGTTTGCTTCTTTTATTGTGTATTATGTTATAGGTATGTGGTGTACATGTATGCTATGATTTTGTTTCGTGGTCTCATTGAGTATTGACATTAATATTTTGACTATTGCATCCATACATTGACAGCTTGATAGATTCATAAATTGCATAGACTTGGTACAACTTGATAAATTGCACAAGTTTCTTAATCATCACCATCTTCATCACCACCACCACCACCACCACCATCATCATCATCATCAACAACTTCTTCATCATCCTCACCACCACCATCATGATCATCATCCTCATCATTATCATGGTAAACCATCATCATTATCATCATCATCATCATCATCATCATCATCATCATCATCATCATCATCATCATCATCGTCATCATCATCATCCTCAACACCTTCATCCTCATCTGTACCATCATCATGATCATCATCTTCATCACCACCACCAACACCACCATCATCATCCTCATCACCATCTTCGTCATCGTCATTAACTCTAACTCTAACCCTAATTAAATTTCCTTCTATAACTCTAACCCTAACCCTAGCACTAAACCATCTTCTTCATCATCAACATCACCATCAACACCACCATCACCATCATCATCAACGTCTTCATCATCATCACCATCATCATCTTCATTACCATCACCATCATCATTGCCATGTCTAGGTTCCTCATCAACATCTCCATCATCACATCTTCTTCGTCGTCATCATCATCATCTTCATCGCCATCACCATCATCATCAATTCCTTCATCATCATCACCATCTTCATCATCATCATTAACTCTAACTCTAACCCTAATTCAATTTCCTTCTATAACTCTAATTTCCTTCATCATCATCATGCTAGCTATACCTGTCCAATGGATGATTTCGCATAGTTGACCCTCATGTGCAAAAATTGCACAGTCCCTGACTAAGAAAAATCCTAGTTTGCAGAATGCACCTACAAGATGACATGTGGGCCATGGGACCGGTGGAGAGAGGCACCCCTAGCACTGTCCTGACGTCCTGAATCCAATGGAGTCGAAGGTTCATCGATTGGAGCGACGGTCTTCATTCGATGGCTTGTTCCATCTAGCATCCAAAAGGCCTTCAAGGACACCTACCGGGGGCATAGAAGTCCAACCATGCAGCAAAACCTGGTTTCGGGGAGTCCTGCAAGTGTGTCTAGGATGGTTCCAACTGGGAATGCTAGTCACAAGTGCCCAGTGGACGATTTTGCAAAGTTGACCCCCATGGGAAAAAATTCCCCAGTCCCTTACTGAGCAAAACCCTAGTTTGCAGAATGCACCTACAAGATGACATGTGGGCCATGGGACTGGAAGAGAGGGGTACCACTAGAACTGTCCTGATGTCCTGAATCCAACGGAGTCAACGGTTCATCGATCCGAGCCACGGTCTTCACTTAATGGCTCGTTCCATCTGGCATCCAAAAGGCCTTCAGGGACACCTACTAGACACTTCTCGGGGCCATAGAATCCCAACCGTGCAACAAAATTGGATTTCGGGGAGTCCTATAGGTGTGTCTAGGATGGTTCTAGCTGGGAACGCTAGCCACAAGTGCCTGGTGGATGGTTTTGCAAAGTTGACCCCATGGGCAAAAATTACGGAGTCCCTTACTGAGCAAAACCCTAGTTTGCAGAATGCACCTACAAGATGACACATGGGCCATGGGACTGGCAGAGAGGGGCACCCCTAGCACTGTCCCGATATCCCGAATCCATCAAAATCGACTGTTCGTCTATCAGAGAAACGGTCTTCATTCTATGGCTCGTTCTGTCTTGCATCCAAAAGGCCTTCAGGGACACCTATCGGATACCTGCCGGGGGCATAGAAGTCCAACCATGTAGCAAAACCAAGTTCCGGGGAGGTTACAGCTGGGAACGCTAGCCGTAAATTCCCGGCAGACTATTTTGCAAAGTTGACCCCCATGTGTAAAAATCGCACACTCCCTCACTGAGCAAAACCCTAGTTTCCAAGATGGACCTACAAGATGACATGTGGGCCATGGGAATGGTGGAGAGGGGCACCCCTAAAACTGTCTCGATGTCCTGAATCCAACGGATTCGACGGTTCGTCGATTAGAGTGACAGTCTTCATTCAATGGCTCATTCCGTCCGGCATCCAAAAAGCCTTTAGGGACACCTGCTAGATGCCTGCCGGGGGCATAGAAGTCCAACCGTGCAGTAAAACCTGGTTCTGGGGAGTCCTACAAGTGTGTCTAGGACGGTTCCAGATAGGAATGTTAGCCACAAGTTCTTGGTGGACGATTTTGCAAAGTTGACCCCTATGGGAAAAAATTGCATAGTCCCTCACTGAGCAAAACCCTAGTTTGCAGAATGCACCTACAAGATGACACGTGGGCCACGTGACCGGAGGAGAGGGGTGCCCCTAGCACTATCCTGGCGTCCTGAATCCAACGAAGTCGATGGTTTGTCAATCAAAGCCACGATCGTCATTCTATGGCTCATTCCGTCTCGCATCCAAAAGGCCTTCAGGGACACCTGTTGGATACCTGTCGGGGGCATAGAAGTCCAACCGTGCAACAAAACCGAGTTCCGGGGAGTCCTGCAGGTGTGTCTTCTGGGTAGATTCAGGAATTCTCGAGGATCTAAATTTATAATTTCCTTCTGGGTAGATTCAGGCATGGAATAATATTTGGAGGCACTTTCGAGCTCCCTAGACCATTTGGTCAGCCACAATATGTGCGACTCCTTTGACGAAAGATAAATTCTGGTGTGAATGGCAGCATTTGATACACTTACCAAATCTATGTTGTTGGAAGAACTTACATATTTCAACAAAGGAGCATTTTGCAGGTGACTTGAAAATCCGTTCCAATTTCCAGCAATAAAACAAAGAAGTTCAACGTACAGATTTTCAGGCAAGCTTGTCAACCAATCAGACAACCGAATACAGGGAGATAACCACGCCCAAAAAATTCAAGCTATTATAAAACTCTTGTTTATCAAGATAAGGATGGAATATGTGTGCATTACGAGAATATAGATGAATGAAGTCGCTTTGATGAACTTGTCCTCTTGCTTTCTCCAGAATGCGTTTAAAAGCAGGGAGTATTGTCCAAGCTTCTGTTGGTTTACATAAACGTTTATTCCCAAAGCTAATGTAGCATAAAACCACTTCCTCAGCTCTCAATTGGGTCTAAATGGCATCTCTAACTTGTGTTAGCTGTGGATAACGAGGAATATGAAAGGGAAGGTACCTATAGACCCAAGTTTTCGATGATAGAGGTGAATTACCACTTATCAGAGCACGAAATGTTGAACAAAAGGCTAATGGAACACAATGAAGGATTCCCTAGTTCCACTTGTTATTGAAAATGATACTTTCTCTTGACGAAACCAGTAAAAAATATGCATGTATTATAAATGGAAATCCTGTTACAATTTTTATCGGAAGAAAAGCATAGATACCTACAGCCGCCATATTTCCTTCTGTAAGCCGCTCGCCCATCAAAAAAGTTAATGTAATAGTCCATTTCCCAACATCTTTCCTCTGCTCAACCCTACGCTCGTTTTCCACATGAAACCGTTGCCTCCACATGTAATAACTACATTGTTTTGTCGAAAATTGATCTTCTTCTGCTAACAAATGCAAAATGAAGGATTTATTGTCATTGCTACGAGAAGTTCTAAGGTCAGTTTATTGTAAAACAGAGATTGTATAAATCCTATTAAGATCGATATGTTCCAGCTCATGAAGTCAGAGCTTCTTTATCTAAGACATAAACAAAAGAGATTCCGGATGAATACTAGAGAGCTGTTGCTTTACAGCTTCAACCTTCTCACGACGTGGGGGTATAAAATAAGCCATAGAATGACAACCATGGCTTGGATCGATGAACTATCAACTCCGTTGAATTCAGGACGTCCGGATAATGCTAGTGGTGCCCCTCTCCACCGGTCCCATGGCCTACGTCTCATCTTGTAGGTGCATTCTGCAAACTAGGGTTTTGTTCAGTGAGGGACTGTGCAATTTTTTCCCATGGGGGTCAACTTTGCAAAATCGTCCACTAGGCACTTGTGGATAGCAATCCCAGCTGGAACCATCCTAGACACACTTGCAAGACTCCTCGGAACCAGGTTTTGCTTCACGGTTGGACTTCTATGCCCCCGGCAGGCATCTAGTAGGTGTCTTTGAAGGCCTTTTGGATGCCAGACGGAACGAACCATAGAATGAGGACCGTGGCTCCAATCGATGAACCATCAACTCCATTGGATTCAGGACGTCGACATAGTGCTAAGGGTGCCCCTATCCGCTAGTACCATGGCCCATGTGTCATCTTGTAGGCACATCTTGGAAACTAGGGTTTTGCTTAGTGAGGGAGTGTGCAATTTTTGCACATGGGGGTCAACTTTGCAAAATCGTTCGTCGGCCACTTACGGCTAGCGTTCCCAGCTGAAACCTCCCTAAACACACTTGCAGGACTCCCTGGAACCCGGTTTTGCTACACGGTTGTGCGAAAATCCTCACAGCAGATCTAAGAGATAATGTGTACCTCACAAGAGTAATTATGATTAAGCAGGAAAATAGAAGAAGAGTGAACAATACAGTATAATGAGCAACAGAATAATATGGTACAGTAGAACTCAGATAGAAGCAATAATACTTCACACACACTAATTAATTAATCACAGTATGGACAAATAAATAGTACAATGGTAGAGAGGATTCGAATGCCTAAGGTGGCAATTCGAATTAGCCTCTCAGAGTGATCATAAGATCAATAGAGTGTCATCGGAGCACAACTAGGTGTCCTCATGATCATCGGAGCACAACTGGAAGTCTTCATCATCATCAATGGAGTCATCAATGCTCAAGTAACTGTCAACCATCAGTCAAACTAACTCTGGTAGGTGTAACTGAGTGTAACTCAATGTAACTGAGTGTAACTGAGTGTAACTAAGTGTAAGTGACTGTAACTGACTGTAACTGAGTGTAACTGAGTGACAACTGGACTGGTAGGTGAAGAAGGGCGAGTTGCTCCCTAAAATCAATGAAGAAGGGCGCATTAAGCAACTGGAGGGCTAAAACTGAATAGTGAGAAGCTCTTGGGGGCTGGCTAACTGAGGGCTAGGTGCTGGACTAATGACTGGGATGCATGCAAAATGCATGCAAACCCTAGAATGCATGCAAAACCTAAAGGTGCATGCATGATTGAAAATGTAAATGATCAAAATACTGGTGGGACTAGGATGGAGTATAGGAATATCCTAACACCCCCCCTTAATCCATCCTGGGCTTTGGTAACTAAGACCAAAGGTCACCCAATACAATGAATAATAGCAATCAATAAACCAAGGAAGTGGGAAAATTTCATGGGAAACATACCCCCTCCTCAAAAAATAGACTGTAAGGCACACATAAAAATAAATGCTCCAAACTCAAGCATGTGTGATGCTTGGTCATATGTTTGGAGGTATCTTCTTCTTAGGAAGAAGTGGATCATGCTCAAAAAGCATGTGCTTGTACTTGCTCTTCAGATCGAATGTGATGAGAACAAATCCAACAGTATGAGAATGATCCTTGAAACTGTGATTCGAATCAGCTGAGGTAGGATCAAATCTGTGAAAGTGCATATAGTCTTTTGTCTTCTCCTTCGAACCACCATGGGTGAGATTATGCCAAAAATAACTATTACATGTTTGCTTGAAATCAAAATCAGATTTAAGACTTAAAAAACAGTTTCTTAAGATCTCCTTTGAACCAGCAGGGGTGAGATCAAAACTATCATATGCATGAGAAATTATCCCAAGTAGTAATTGCTTAGAATCCAAATTAGATCCAAGACTTGAATCATGTTTTCTTGAGATCTCCTTTGAACCATGAGAGGTGAGATCAAAACCAGTAATTGCATGAGAATTTATCCCAAGCAAATGGCAATGGCAATAATCTTCAATAACCTTCTGAAAGCATGAATTTATGATCATATAGTAGTATAAAAGAGGAGATAGCTGGAGAGGAGCGAATGCATTACCTTCAGTAGTTGTTTTTACCTCTGAAATAATCATGTGATCATGATGCAAACCAACAGACTCTGGTGCAAGAGAGGATTTAGGACCTTTTGCAATATCTAGAGTGTGAGCTGGCACAAAAAGAGAAGAAAGTTTGAGCATGAGTGGAGAATCTGCAAGTTCTTTGTCAACAACTTCAATATGAGATGATACTGGTTCATGATCTGAGAGATCATCAAGGGGAGCAAATGCAACATGATCTGAGAGACCATCAGGAGGAGCGAATGCATCATGATCTGAGAGACCATCAAGTGGAGCGAATGCATCACCTTGCTTGCTTTTGAAGGGATTTGGACCAAATCCATCATTCTTTTTGCCGAATCTTTCATCCAGATGAGCCCATAACTCTTTTGGAGTTTCAATATCAATGATGGTCGGGTACAATATGTAATCAGTCATAGTAAGCTTCATTCTTCCAATGTGCATGTCACCTTTATTCAACCATTTAATCTTCTTTGTAGAGGATTCGAACTCTCTTTCAAAATAGCAATCAAAGAGATCATGGCTCTTTAAATATGCTATTATTTTTGGTTTCCATTAATCATAATTGAATAGAGAAAGAGGAGTGATTTCTTCTAATTCAGAATACATTGAAGCTGTAGAAGACCTGCAAAAACAATATAGAATAACTGCAACTGCTACTACTGCAAAAATGCAGAAACTGATGCAACTACTGCACTCGAAATCTTGGTAATAACCTGCAAAAAACTCTCAAGAATGGAGATAAACAATACTCTCAACATGCTTTGATACCATGTGAAAATCCTCACAACAGATCTAAGATATGATGTGTACCTCACAAGAGTAATTATGATTAAGCAGGAAAATAGAAGAAGAGTGAACAATACAGTATAATGAGCAACAGAATAATATGGTACAGTAGAACTCAGATAGAAGCAATAATACTTCACACACACTAATTAGTTAATCACAGTATGGACAAATAAATAGTACAATGGTAGAGAGGATTCGAATGCCTAAGGTGGCAATTCGAATTAGCCTCTCAGAGTGATCATAAGATCAATAGAGTGTCATCGAAGCACAACTAGGTGTCCTCATGATCATCGGACCACAACTGAAATTCTTCATCATCATCAGTGGAGTCATCAATGCTCAAGTAACTGTCAACAATCAGTCAAACTAACTCTGGTAGGTGTAACTGAGTGTAACTCAATGTAACTGAGTGTAACTGACTATAGCTTAGTGTAACTAAGTGTAACTGACTGTAACTGACTGTAACTGAGTGACAACTGGACTGGTAGGTGAAGAAGGGTGAGTTTCTCCCTAAAATCAAGGAAGAAGGGCACATTAAGCAACTGGAGGGCTAAAACTGAATAGTGAGAAGCTCTTGGGGGCTGGCTAACTAAGGGCTAGGTACTGGACTGATGACTGGGATGCATGCAAACACTAGAATGCATGCAAACCCTAAAGGTGCATGCATGTCTGAAAATGTATATGATCAAAATACTGGTGGGACTAGGATGGAGTATAAGAATATCCTAACAGGTTGGACTTCTATACCCCCGGCAGGTATCCGGTAGGTGTCCATGAAGGCCTTTTGGATGCGAGATGGAACGAGCCATAGAATGAAGACCATCGCTCCAATCGACGAACTATCGACTCTGTTGGATTCAGGATGTTGGGAAAGTGCTAGGGGTGCCCCTCTCCGCCAGTCCCATGGCCCACGTGTCATCTTTTAGGTGCATTCTGCAAACTAGGGTTTTGTTGAGTAAGGGACTGTGCAATTTTTTCCCATGGGGGTCAACTTTGCAAAATCATCCATCGGGCACTTGTGGCTAGCATTTTTAGCTGGAATCATCCTAGACACACCTCTAAGACTCCTCGAAACCTGGCTTTGTTGCACGGTTGGGATTCTATGGCCTCGACAAGTATCCAACAGGTGTCCCTGAAGGCCTTTTGGATGCCGGACGGAACAAGCCATAGAATGAATACCGTGGCTCGAATCGATGAACCATCGACTCTGTTGAATTTAGGACATTTGGATAGTGCTAGGGGTTCCCCTCTCCGCCAGTCCCATGGCCCACGTGTCATATTGTATGTGCATTTTGCAAACTAGGGTTTTACTCAGTGAGGGACTGTGAAATTTTTGTCCACGAGGGTCAACTTTGCAAAATCATCCACCAGGAACTTGTGGCTAGCGTTCCTAGTTGGAACCATCCTAGACACACTTGCAGGACTCCCTCGAACCATGTTTTGCTTCATGGTTGGACTTCTATGCCTCCGAGAGGCATCTGGCAGGTGTCCCTGAAGGCCTTTTGGATGCTGGATGAAATGAGCCATAAAATGAAGATCGTCGCTCCAATTGACGAACCATTGACTCCGTTGGATATAGAATGTCGGGACAGTGCTATGGGTGCCCCTCTCTACTAGTCCCATGGTCCATGTGTCATCTTGTAGGTGCATTCTCCAAAATAGCGTTTTGCTCAGTAAGGGACTGTGCAATTTTTGCCCACGGTGGTCAACTTTGCAAAATCATCCACTGGGCACTTATAGCTAGCGTTCCCAACTAGAGTCATCCTAGACACACCTGCAGAACTCCCCGGAACCCATTTTTGTTGCACGATTGGTATTCTATGGCCCCGGTAGGTATCCAGCAAGTGTTCATGAAGGCCTTTGGGATGCCGGACGGAACGAGCCATAGAATGAACACCGTGGCTTGGATCGATGAATCGTCGACTCCATTGGATTCAGGACGTCGGGACAGTACTACGGGTGCCCCTCTCCACTGGTCCCAATGCCCATGTGTCATCTTGTAGGTGCATTATGCAAACTAGGGTTTTGCTCAATGAGGGACTGTGCAATTTTTGCCCACGGGGGTCAAATTTGCAAAATCATCCACCGAGCACTTGTGGCTAGCGTTCACAGTTGGAACCACCCTAGACACACCTGCAGGAATCCCTGGAACCTGTCTTTGTTGCACGGTTGGGATTTTATGGCCCCGGCAGGTATCCAACACGTGTCCCTGAAGGCCTTTTGGATTTTGGATGGAATGAGCCATAGAATGAATACCGTGGCTCTAATCAATGAACCGTTGATTCCGTTGAATTCAGGACATCCGGATAGTTCTGGGGGTGCCACTGTCCATCGTTCCCATGGCCCACGTGTCATCTTGTAGGTGCATTCTGCAAACTAGGGTTTTGCTAAGTGGGGGACTTTGCAATTTTTTCCCACGGGGGTCAACTTTGCAGAATTATCTACCGGGAACTTGTGGCTAGCGTTCCTAGCTGGAACCATCGTAGACACACTTGTAGGACTCCCCAGAACCAGGTTTTGCTGCACGGTTGGACTTCTATGCCCCCGACAGGCATCTGGCAGGTGTCCCTAAAGGCCTTTTGGATGCCAGACGGAATGAGCCATAGAATGAAGACCGCCGCTTCGATTGACGAATCGTCAGCTCCGTTCGATTCAGGATGTCGAGATAGTGCTAGGGGTGCCCCTCTCCGCCAGTCCCATGGACCATGTGTCATCTTGTAGGTGCATTCTGCAAACTAGGGTTTTGATCAGTAAGGGACTGTGCAATTTTTTCCCATGGGGGTCAACTTTGCAAAATCATCCATTGGGCACTTATGGCTAGCGTTCCCAGCTAGAACCATCCTAAACACACCTATAGGACTCCCCGGAGCCCATTTTTGTTGCACGATTGGGATTCTATGGCCCTAGTAGGTATCCAGCAAGTGTCCCTGAAGGCCTTTTGGATGCCAGACGGAACGAGCCATAGAATGAAGACCGTGGCTCGGATCGATGAATTGTTGACTCCGTTGGATTTAGGATGTCGTGACAGTGCTGGTGCCCCTCTCTGCTGGTCCCAAGGAACACGTGTCATCTTGTAGGTGCATTCTGCAAACTAGGGTTTTTCTCAGTGAGGGACTGTGCAATTTTTCGCCCACGGGGGTCAACTTTGCAAAATCATCCACTGGGCACTTGTGGCTAGCATTCCCACCTAGAACCATCCTAGACACACTTGTAGGACTCCCTGGAACTAGTATTTTCTACATGGTTGGACTTCTATGCCCCTGAAAGGCATCTAGAAGGTGTCCCTGAAGGCCTTTTGGATGTCGGACGAAACGAGCCATAGAATGAAGACCGTTGCTCCGATCGATGAACCGTCGACTCTGTTGGATTCAGGACGTAGGGACAGTACTAAGGGTGCCCCTCTCTGCTGTTCCCATGGCCCATGTGTCATCATGTAGGTCCATCTTGGAAACTAGGGTTTTTCTCAGTGAGGGAGTGTGCAATTTTTGCACATGGGGGTCAACTTTGCAAAATTGTCCGCCGGGCACTTTTCGCTAGCGTTTCCCTTCTTATGTTGAAAAATGGGATGGTGATGGTGACAACATGGGTAGGAAGAGCATGGTGAGGATGATGATGATGATGATTAGGGTGAGGATGATGATGATGAGGGTGAGATTGATGAGGATGAGGATGAGGATGAGGGTGATGATGATGATTACGAAACTTGTGCAATTTATGAAAACAAACATAGGACCATGAAGATGTTGATGTTGATGATGATGATGATGATGAATATGATGATGATGATGGTGGTGGTGATGAAGATGATGATGATGGCGATGGTGATGATGATGATGAGGGTGAGGAGGATGAGCATGGGGATGAGGATGATGATCATTATGATGGTGAGGATGTGGATGAGGGTGAGGATGATGAGGATGATGATCATGATGGTGGTGGTGATGATGATGAAGATGTTGGTGATGAGGGTGATGAGCATGATGATCGTGATGATGAATATGTTGACGACAATGATGATGATGAAGATAATGGTTTACCATGATGATGATGAGGATGAGGATGAGGGTGAGGATGATGAGGATGATGAGGATGATGATGATGATGCTGGTGGTGGTGGTGATGAAGATGAAAATGATGATGATGATGATGATGATGATGGCGGTGGTGGTGATGAAGATGATGATGATTAGGGTGAGGATGATGATGATGAGGGTGAGGATGACGAGGATGAGGATGAGGATGAGGGTGATGATGATGATTACGAAACTTGTGCAATTTATCAAAACAAACATTGGACCATGAAGATGTTGATGTTGATGATGATGATGATGATGAATATGATGATGGTGGTGGTGGTGGTGATGAAAATGATGATCATGATGAAGATGATGATGATGGCGATGGTGATGATGATGATGATGAGGGTGAGGAGGATGAGGATGGGGATGAGCATGGGGATGAGGATGAGGGTGATGAGGATGATGATCATGATGATGGTGAGGATGATGATCATGATGGTGGTGGTGATGATGATGAAGATGTTGGTGATGAGGGTGATGAGCATGATGGTCGTGATGATGAATATGATGATGATGATGAAGATAATGGTTTACCGAGATGATGAGGATGATGAGGATGATGATGATGATGATGATGGTGGTGGTGGTGTTGAAGATGATGATGATGATGATGATGATGATGGTGGTGGTGGTGGTGGTGGTGGTGGTGGTGGTGGTGATGAAGATGATGATCATGATGAAGATGATGATCATGGGGATGATGAAGATGATGAGGAGGGTGAGGATGATGATTACGAAACTTGTGAAATTTATCAAAACAAACATAGGACCATGAAGATGTTGATGTTGATGATGATGATGTTGATGAATATGATGATGATGGTGGTGGTGGTGATGAATATGATGATGATGGCGATGGTGATGATGATGATGAGGGTGAGGAGGATGAGGATGGGGATGAGAATGAGGATGATGAGGATGATGATCCTGATGATGGTGAGGATTTGGATGAGGGTGAGGATGATGAGGATGATGAGGATGATGATAATGATGGTGGTGGTGATGATGATGAATATGTTGGTGATGAGGGTGATGAGCATGATGATCCCGATGATGAATATGTTGATGATGATGAAGATAATGGTTTACCATGATGATGAGGAGGATGAGGATGAGGGTGAGGATGATGATGATGATGATGATGGTGGTGGTGGTGGTTGTGGTGTTGAAGATGATGATGATGATGATGATGATGGTGGTGGTGGTGGTGGTGGTGGTGGTGGTGGTGATGAAGATGATGATCATGATGAAGATGATGATGATGATGACGATGATGAAGAGGATGATGAGGATGAGGATGAGGATGAGGATGAGGGTGATGATGATGATTACGAAACTTATACAATTTATCAAAACAAACATAGGACCATGAACATCTTATTTTCATTCATCAATACAACATTATCAAGGAACATCATTAAACTAGTTAGGTATTTCACTTTCCATGGATTCTGGATGATTACTTTTGCATTATGACAGGTGGAAAATGGACATATGAAAGAGGTAAAGAACAAACTAGGGTCTTACATTCTAGGGTTTAGTAAGGATAGGGTTTATATCTTCAACGATATTATGAGAGTGAATTCATGACCTGCTATTGGTTAGCATATTTTAACAAACTAGGGTATATTTGTTACATATATTTGACCATATGTACATGAAGGCCCAATGAATTTTATTACACTTTAGTTATCCATTCCTTGCCATTCAATCGAACTGCAAAGATGCTCATGTACATATAGTTTGATGAAATACAGTAGCATTGATGAAATCTGTAGTGTTGACACTATATCTGAAAAATACACAAATCCTAAAAAAAAAATCGCCAAAATAATCTAGAAGCAGTGAAATTACCACAAAAAGGTTGAAGAAAAGGTTTGAAATACAAAAACAAGAAGGAAAAACCCACATTTGCAAAGTTCGAAAAAAAATTTATGAAAAGATTAGATCCAGATCAAGTTTCGATGGTGGAGATGATAAGAATCAAGATCAACGGCTTATATCGTTTCTCGCATCGCCAAAGTGATCGGTTGCAAAGAGTTGTGGGCGGTTGCGCACTCAATACCGCCAGGCACATGTCCTAATCTCATTAGTCCGCATATGTGATATGGTGGTATCATAAACCACCATAGCGCTGTGCGAAACCACCAAATAGAAAAGCGTGGCGGGGCCATAGCACGTGGTGTGGTGGGACCTGATACGTGGCAGATGGAGAAAGCGTAAGGAAATACGCCATACGTTGATAGCAATCGGAGGGATGATATACATCGGAAACAAAATCAACGGCTAGTGTTCGTCCGCATCTGGGAAGCTGCGCACTGGATAGAAGGAAGAGAGGTCGCGGAAAGTAAAACCACTCAAACAGGTGTCATCAGATGGTTGATCCGCACAAGGAACAGACTGGAGAAGAAAAACTGCTTTAAGATCGCGGATACCACCATAGGGGATAAAAGGAGGTGAGATCTGACGGCCAAAATCAAAAGCTCTAGATCAACGGTCAGATATGAACCCCTTTTCGGAAAGTTGCCAGGAAGTTAATCAAAAAGACTTATATAAAACAAAAGGGGCTTCAGATAACGACATTTTGCATATGTGTCGCTATCTTGGAGAGCTCTGAAGACTAGTGGAGATCAGCGATTGCGACAGAAGGCGAAAGGCGTGTACATATATGTAGGGTCTGGTGACCTGGCCCACTTTTTTAAACAGAATTTTGTTTAAAGAAACGTTTAAATGGAAACTGTACACGATATAGACGTTTTTAAAGCAAAAGAAGCCCTAGAGGATAGAGACGAAGACGTTCATGATACCCTAATTAGGTTACCAGTCTCTGAGATTAAATTTAGGTTGTCTAAATTATTAAAAGAAGGGGTAGACCTACATAGAGTCCACCAGTCGTCTTTGATAGCCTTTTTCCCAGACCAAATCCCTTTTTTCCCAGAATTTGTGTCATGGTGTGCCGAGAATTACTCCCGAGAAGAAAGAATTGTCCTAGACAGTCAAAAAACCAGAGTCGTTTGTGAAATAAAGCCGGCCGAAATGATTAAAGCCCTAGGAATAGATTTTTCCCAAACCCTCGAGTCCGAGACTTTTTTTGAAACCTCCATTATTGAAAATTATCATCAAACCTCTCAAACTGATAGAGAAAGGTTTTTGTCGTCATGTCTCAAGCCAGAAACCAGCATTTCGAAGGTCTCGTACCCTATAGATATCAATTTGTTTGATGAAAATACCCAATTAGTTTTGACATTATTGGCTTTAGTTCTAGGGTTTGATACAGACTTGTATGTAACTGAGTTTCAGTTGAGTCTGTTGTACAAAATAAGTACAATTCCGTCATGGATCGATGAAAATCAAATCCCTCGACTTAATTTTGAAGATTTTTTTACAGAGAAGATTCATGACCAGATGGTCAATTTTCCCACTCTGACGCATTTCAGGTTTCAGTCTTTTTTTATGAAAATGATTATTATAGCCAGTCAAGAAGAGTTGCAGTTCCCAGAAATCATGTTCATGACTTTATTAGAAAATAACATGTTCAATTACATCAATTTCATGCTCTCAGAGATTTACAGAATGATCTTTGGTAAAAAATTGCCTAGAGTATTACCACAAATGCAAGCATGCATGCAATTGAGTGCAGAGTACGCGATGGGAGATTGGTTCTTGTCAAAGGATAGTACAGTAATCAGATTATACGGGTTCAAACATAAACCTTATGTTTTACCAGCTTTTCTTACCTTAAGGGTTTTTTCTTTGGAATTCCTGAGACAAAAGTTGATTGTTGAAGATAACAATTTTTTGGTTTACAAACAAGCAACAGACATTAAATATCCGTTCACACTTGGTCCATTCACAATAAAGAATAAAAATGTTGTTGTGTATATAGAGAAGTTATTGAAACATATGAGTTTTGAGACAGATATGGCTATTGAGTATGATCCGTTGAACATAATATCAAAACGGATAACAGATCATCGCATCAAAGCACTGAACCATCAGATGATTGAAGGAATGTCTGACAGAGCCAATTGGATGGAATATAAAGAAGAAATCATTCTGGATGCACACAACAAAGAAAGGGCATTGATAGATACAACAACAGAGACAGAAGACACAATTAATACTGCATTAATGGGGTTTAAGAGACCCATACAGGACGTAATGAACATTGAGGATGAAGGAACAGAAAGAGGAAAAAAGTTGAAAATAAATGAACAACAAGAGTTGATAGCAGTTTCAGAAGAGGCAAAAAGAATTGAAGAAAAAATACCAGAGGTCGCGGTTAAAGAATACAGTATTGAAGAAATCCCAGTAGAGGGTGATGTAAATAGACCCCAGAATATGATGGATGTATTTAATGAACATAGTCAGAATAAACAGGAATCCTCTAAGCAAACCAGTCAGTTGTTTCCAAAAGTTAGAAATATATCCAATACTAAAGTAAGTTTATTTACTAGCAAAAATATCAGAGAGAATTCTTTAAAATTTTCAGTTGTCACAAAAGATAAGATTTCAGAGATGAAAGTAGATTTGTCTAAAATAAATGCCCCAGATAAAATTTTATTGCACAGAAAAACAGGAGAAGTTATATATTCAGATTATTTGGGAGCAATATTAAAGGCAGACAAATTGAAAAATTCACTGGATAAATTGAATAATCAGTTGAGACAGGAGAAGGCAGAAAATAAGTCTCGACAGCAACAGATTAAAAAATTGCAAGTAGATTTGATAAATAAAGAGGGAGATGCAGCAACAAAATTGCTCAAAGAAAAAGATGATATGATCCTGATGTTAAGACGAAAGCTAAAAATTCCAGACACTGTACTTATCCAAGGAGCAGAATTAACAGTACTGAAAAAAGAAAAGGAAGAATTATCTAATGAAGTAAACGATGTTACTGCAAAAATGTTAAAGCTTTCTGATGAAAAATATCATTGGGAAAAAGAGAAAATCATTTTAGAAGAGCAGTTGGAGGAAACAAGGAAAAGATTAGAAGAAAGTGGTCAGCAACAAGTACAAACAGCCACAGATGAAGATAAAACTGGAGTAGATGGTATTTTACAAGCCATGTCCCAAGTAAGTTTGAAAGAAGCAGAAATCAAAGAATTGAAGATGGAAATACAGAAGCTGAAAGAAGAAAATGAAATTAAAAATAAGGAAATAAAAACTTTGCTGACAAGGAATCAGGAATTAGGTGATAATAACAAAGGTTTGGCAGTTCATGTGACAGGACAAGCTACTATGTAAGGTTGCAAACACATGGTATGGGACCAAATAATAAAGGAAGTTGAGAAATTAAGGCCATATATGGATTACATAAGATTCAAAGAAAAGGTAGCCAAATATGCCTTCGAAAGTTACAGAGCAGTCAGGGAGAACTTAAATAAAAAGCCAAAAGAAGTAGCCCAGAAAGCTATAACATTCTTAAACAGTCTAACTGAAGTAGACTTGACAGCCATGAATATAATGAACAGAATTTCAGTCATTACATGGGCTAGAAGGATCTTGGGAAAGTACTCGCATGTTGAAAATATTGAAGCTAAAGCTAGAGATATAAGGGAAGAAGTAGTAAAGTTTAAGAAGCAATTTGAAAAATTAGTAAACAAAGGATTCCCTGCTTTTTGGAATGAAAAGAATGAATTGATTCCTCCTAATGAGTATAAGAGATTGTTGTTTGACATAAGGATGGATCACAGAAAGTTCCAGCAGCTGGATCATATGCTTACAGGAAAAATTTTAATGGAGAAAATAGCAGAGGACTTTGAAATTTTAAATATGCTAATCTCAACTTGTGAGAATCTTCTTCCTGTTTCTTATGCAGGTCATGTTGAAATGTGAGTCTTAGTAAAAGAAATGACCAACTATGATTTACTCACGGCCGACCAGTGGAATTATGTGGACAAATATGGAAGGACAAGATATTATGTCCATTCATAGATGCTTTCAAAACTCTTGCCAAGTGGCGAAAAGACGATATTCAAAATTTTTGCCAAGTGGAAAAAATATACTTTTATTTTAAATTTGTAATATTATTTGGAGACAGTTATCTATTGCTCAAAGACAGTTATCTTTTAAGTTAAATTATTTTCAGTTATTAGTTAGAAGAAGTAGTTATGTCAAGCTTCTTCCGAATTTTGTATAAAAACAATGAGAGTCATTTTTGAAAGGGTTGGAAATTATTTGAGAGACGAATATGTTTTGAAGTCTATTTTTGATAAATAAAGGCAGTACAGTGAAAATACCTATCTTTTGAGACCAGAGATTCATGTGTTGATCAGCTTTACAGTCTGTATTTTCCTTTATCTTTATATGTGCATGTTTACTCTCTATGTTATATCTTCCATTATGTTTTTCTTCTATATTTAAATGAACACTTGAAATAACTCGAGATTCATACTGGTTATACCTCGTTTTATTGCATTTAAATATTCACTCTTTTCTCCAAAGTTGATAATGGATTCATCCCAATTAGATGCCTGTTGTTGATGGAATGTCATTACTTCTTTCTATACCACCTGAAAAAAATCAAATTGACTGTGATATGATTGCTATCTTGCCTCTGTGAAAATCTGTTTGGTATAACTCTCTTACTTGCATATTATATATTTGAAACTTTTACTCCATTCCCAAATGTTTCTTGTTTTCCTTTTCAACCAGAAAATCCTTTTGAGAAATTTTGAGAGAACTTTTATATATTTCAGTCTTTACATATATATCGTGAGAGAGCCCTCTATGGTGGAAAAATGGCTGAGTTTTCTACCTAAAGCTTGGTTTGAAATAGGTTACCTTAGGTATTATTCTTTTACAACCGGAATAAAATCTAAGTGCTAACATTTTGGCGCCGTTGACGGGGAACGAAAGTGAAATTTTCCCTGGGAGAAACGACAAAGAAAGGTCAAATTTCTTGGGCAAGGAAGTTTGAAATAAGTTGGTTGTAGATATTGCCCTGGCGACTTCACTTGTGACAAATTCTTGAGGTTTTTTGAAGATATTTTGAGAAAGACATTGTGGCTACAAGAAGAAATCCCGGTTTGCAGTTCTTCTCAGGTGTGGATAATCCAGAAAAGCTCCTCAAGATGGATAAAGGCAAAGGCAAGACGAAAGAAGGTATTTCTCAGTTTTCAAATATATTCCCTTCTTTGCAAGAAAATCTTTTTGAGGAAGAAAATATTGGTTCAGGTGAAAAGATTTTGCTTAGAACTAAATCAGATTCTGATTTGAAAGAAAAAAAAGTTGACCCAAAAAGTTTGTGGGATTATTCTTTAAAATCTGTTTGGGAAAATTTACAAAAATCTGAAAGGGCAGGGTCCAGAATATACAAAGCCCAAAGAATACCCGTGCAAAGTAATAGACAACAGGAAGTGATTGTTCCACCTTATAACCCACCACCCATGGCTACCAGATTTGCCACATTGGTTTTTCCCGTGGCTTTACATGATTTGCCTCAAAATTATGGACAGAGAATCTTTACTTTTGATAATGAGGGTAACTATACAACACAGCAACATGTTGATAACTTTAGTGATTTCATTGATTTAGAAGAAGTGGATTATGATGATGCAAAAATGAGTTTGTTTTCCCAAAGCTTGAGAGGTGAAGTCAAAAAATGGTTTAGAGCTTTAGCTGTAGGATCAATTGCTAATTATGATGCTTTTACAACTCTTTTTATCGAAAGATGGGAAGACCAGAAAAATCCTTCACAGGTGTTGACACAATATAATAATCTGAAAAAATGAGGTTTTGAATCAGTTCAAGAGTTCTCTGCCATATTTATGAAAGTCTATAATTCTATCCCTACAGATATAAAACCTCCAGTGGGAGCAGCCAAGTTACATTATGCAGATGCTTTTGAAGGTGATTTTTCATGCACATTAAGAGAGAGGAGATCTACTACTTTGGAAATAATGATGAAAGATGCAGTAGAAGTTGAAGCTAATATGATGGCTTCTGGAAAAATGAGACATAGAGATATGGACAGAAAAAAAATTAGAGAAGATAATCAAAATGCAGCATCTTCTTCTTCTTCCACAGATGTAAAATTTGAAGCAATGATGAAAACTATGGAAAAGTTATTAGAAAGGTTAGTGGTGGATAACAAAGCTCCAAATAAAGAACAGGCAGAACCTCAAATCAGAAACCCAAATTTTAGGAGACCCTTTGTTCCAGCTATAAGGCCGAGAGAACAACGAAACCCAAGGAATGCGGAAGAAGATCAAATCAGACTTCCTTTCCCAGAAAATTATATTGCTGGAGAAGTGGAAGCTGAGATACCTGAGAGTGATATTCATCATTGTGGCAGTTCTGATTCGGAACTGTATCTGACTAAATAAGAGCATGATATGTTCCTTGCAAAAGGGGAATGTTGTAATTTGGAGACAGAAATTGATCAATACCAGATTGGTTACCAAAATGCTATAAACGATCTTCAAAGAAAGATATGTTAAATTTTCTGAATTTACTTCAATCTGATCTAGGATCTTAACTGAGAGAACAACATGTACAGCATATCTACAGCATATCAATCATGGAGACAATAATGCAAGCACACAAGAGACACAAAGATTTACTTGGGGAAAACCATAAAGGTGAAAAACCCCAATAACTTCCTCAGAGTTAGATAGAGCAATGATACAACAAACCATGAGAGATAGACATAACCTAGCAGCAGATCCTCCTCCTCCATAAGTGCGCCACTCCTCCTTGAGTGCATGTGTGAGAAGTGAGTGAGAAAATAGAGTGCCTCTCGCACTCTATTTATACTTGACTTAACTTGCCTTTTTACCTAACTCATGTAGGCTCGAACTTAACCACATGACATAATGCTGACTGGGCCGACCCCCAATAGGGTGGTCGAATAACCCTTTGACCCACATGGCCGACCCCCAATAGGGTGGTCTAATAACCCTTTGACCCACATGACTTATACAGGGCTGACCCCAAACAAGGTGGTCTAATAACCCATCAAGTATAAGTTACGACACTTCCGTATAGAGGAATAATAACATCTCTATAGGAATACAATATACATATATGTGAAATACATTCCGAAGTTACATATTCATCAACACTCCCTCTTAACTAGGAAGGTATTTCTCAGCACAGTTCTTCTAGCACAAGTCATCTTCTCTGGATCATCGTCACTGGATAATCGTCATCGAGTCATCATCATCGTCACTGCTATTGCTATCTCAATCAATCTCTAAATCTACTCGTCATAGGAAGTTCTACAGAGCCAGTCCTTTTTCATACTGGATGTAGGCCCACCACCTACAGGTCTTCATCATCACTGGCCATACTGTGGAATCCTCAGGACTTATTACGTGCGTCACAAAACCTCGAAAGAGCATCCCAGGCTGTTACGAGCACACAGATCTACCTATAGGATCTCCCAGGGCATTATTACATGTGACCCCACCACAAAACCTCGAAAGAGCATCCCAGGATGTTACGGGTACACAACTCCAACCTGTAGGATCTCCCAGGGCGCTATTATATGTGGTCATGGCAAAACCTCGCAAGAGCATCCTAGGACTGATTACGGGCACACAGCCCAACCTATCGGATCTCCTAGGGCGATATTACATGCCATAGGACAAAACCTCGTAAGAGCATCTGCCAGATATCCCAAGGCGCTATTACATGCCATAGGAAAAACCTCGAAAGACTATCTGCAGATCTCCCAGGGCACCGAATTACACGTCCTCCCAGAGCAAAACCTCGAAAGAGCATTTTCCAGATGTCCTAGGGCACCGATATTACATGCCATAGGAAAAACCTCGAAAGACCATCTGCAAATCTCCTAGAGCACTGGATTACATGCTCATCTGCACAACCTGATCCACGGCCATAGAGTATCACCCTGATACTCACTATACATCATCCTGATGTATCCATGATCATCCTAATCATCATCACTGCAACGTCCTGCTGCATGTCATCTGGAGCAACATCCTGAAGCTCGTCATCTATGATCATCCTGATCATCACTGCAACATCCTGCTGCATGTCATCTGGAGCAACATCCTGAAGCTCGTCATCTATGATCATCCTGATCATCACTGCAACATCCTGCTGCATGTCATCTGGAGCAACATCCTGAAGCTCGTCATCTATGATCATCCTGATCATCAATGCATCCATCTGATGCACACCACGTATCTACCTGATACATATCATCATCCATGATCCACCTGATCATACAATGTATCCACCTAATACATATCACCTCACATGATCCACCTGATCATACAATGTATCCACCTGATACATATACAGATACATGGTCCAAGCATCCAACATGATGCGTACATATAAATGATCCAACTGATCATATCCAACATCAACATGATGCGTACATACATACATAAAAATGATCCAACTGATCATATCCAAGCAGAAACTAGAACATCATCCTGATGCTCATCATCCAGCGCTTACATCCACAGCCATGTGAAGGATCCTCCTTCCAACATGCTTGGAATGGCTTCAGCAAATGTGTCCATCACTTCTTCCTCGAAGTGTCCTCGATCTGAAGAACGCCAAGCCTCTCTCTGAAGTATTCGAACTTCACCCTGGCTAGTGGCTTCGTCATCACATCTGCAATCTGCTCGTCCGTCGCAACATACAGGAGCTTCACAGCTCCTCTTTGCACCATATCCCTGATATAGTGATATTTGATCTCTATGTGTTTCGACCTGTCATGAAACACTGGGTTCTTGGCCAGCTTCACATAAATCTGGTTATCACAGAAGATACCAGTAGCCTCCAACGGGAGATCAAATAACTCAGACAGTAGCTTCCGTAGCCATACTGCCTCACAACTAGCTGAACAGGCTGCAACATACTCTGCCTCAGCTGTACTCAGTGCTATGCAGGACTGCTTCCTACTAAACCAAGAGATCACACCTGATCCCATACTGAAGCAACACCCAGATGTGCTCTTCCTATCTGCAGCACTGCCAGCCCAATCTGAATCAACATAACCCTGCAGGTTAAACTTTTGATTCTCCTCATACCTGAGCCCATAATCCACTGTACCCTTCAGGTACCTCAGAACATGCTTTACAGCAACCAGGTGAACACTCCTCGGATCCGTCAGGAACTGGCTCAATGTGTTCACAGCAAAGAAAATGTCTGGTCTCGTGTTCGTCAGGTACATCAAGGACCCAATCATCTGACAATACAAAGAGACATCAACCGGCTCAGATGAAGCATCACATAGAAGCTTCAGATTCGATGCCATAGGTGTGGCCATATCCTTGCAGTCCATCATCCCGAACCTCTTCAGGATCTCTACTACATACTTCCCTTGTCCAAGGAAGATTCCATCTGCACTCTGCCACACCTCCACGCCAAAAACAAATAGTGCATCATCCCCAAGTTCTTAACTCGAACTTGGCAGCAAGCTTCTGCTGCGTGTCGGCAATCAATCTATCCTCACCTGATACAAACAGGTCATCCAAATAGTAGTATCGTTGGATTGCCTTCTTCAACCTTGTAGAAAAGGTTGGAATCCACTTTATTCTTGGTAAAGCCCAAGCAGGATAGAAAGCTGTCTATCCTACCATATCAAGTTCTGCACACATATATGACTACACCATGCTGTCTTGAAATCCATCTGGTGCATCTTCTATTTCATCACTTTTGTATTTCTCAATGCTGCCATCTGCAACATGCTTGATCTGATAGTTCTATTTGGAAGTCACAACAGACTTCCCTTTAGCTCTTGGGATCGCATCCCAAACATCATTCTTCATGATCGACGGATCATGGCATTCTATTTCTTCATCCCAGGTCCTGGGAACTTCAATATCTTCAATAGATATCTTTGTTGCTGGAACAAATGTTGTAGTCCTTTTGTAGGTGAAGATATACGGTCTTTCCTACAAAACAGGTTAAATTGCATGATTAGAAACATCTCATAATTTTCAGAACAAATTCTTATGCATAAAGAAATATGTCATACAGTCATGCAATTATCTTAGCCAATGCTTCAATACAACATTTATCCATATTCCGTAACTTTCTAGATGCCTTCCAATCTCTACCAGAACATTGTTAAGAGTGTGCACAACTCCCAACATGTCAGCAAAGAGGTTTCATTCTAGATAAGTAGCAATGGAATGTTGTACAGTGCCATAGGCCACTTACCCATGTATATTAGTAGTATACTGTTCATCAATGCAACTATTCTAATATGCACAATACATATCCTAAGTCTAGGAACATGAGCATATACATCATTGAACAATTTTATTTAAACAAACACATATGCAAGAAATGATAATTAAAATACTTATCTTTGTTTGTTCGTTGGGTGGACTCTCTCTGAGTCTTTGCTTTCTTGCAGGAGCTGCTGGAGTCCTAATCTGCAGTAGCTTCTTCTACACCTTTCTGTTGTGGAATGTAGAGAGATGGAAAACTCCCTCTGAATATCTGCATCCTTTCATAAACCACTGGAGTGTACTCCCTCTTGATCTTTGCTCCCTGGATTACCTGTCCTTGAACTTATATACATTCTCGATCCCTATGCATCATTGTGTTATCCTCTAATATAAAATCATACATTCATTAGTATACTATTAAAACACAATAATCTCAAGCATGTATAGTCATGATTATTTCAAACAAAAATAATTAGCATTCAAGGATTATGTAGTATTCTTATGGTTAGTCAAATCATAAGAAGCATGACATGTCTAAACCTATAATTACTCAAACCTATGACTCTTTGGGTTAGTTGAATCATCAAACAAGATAAGAGATATAATATGCATAAAACCTGTGATTATTCAAACCTATACCTTCATGAATCTTCTGGTTAGTCATATCATCAATTATGGTAAGAAACATAATATGCATACAACTGTGATTATTCAAACCTATGACTTCATGAATAATCATCATCAATAGCACAACAGTATAAGATCCTAACACAAGGTAGGATTCTAGCTTGATATAGGAAAAACATACCTGGATTAGCATGCTAGCTATTTATGTCTAACATACCCATATAATGTCTTTTGTTTCTCTTTAGTGACTTGTGCTAGTAACCTGTAAATCTCATAGGTTAACCATTATAAAACCAAGTTATACATACCTCGTAAATGGATCTTCTATGAGATCCATGACAATGGATGAATCTTTGTCCTCGTGTCATCATGATCATATGTTCTTGAACCAGAACATGATTTGTCTTTCTTGGTGTACCTTTCATGTTAGTAGACAATATACACCTCATACAACACCATAATGCATTAGTACAATCATAAGTGTCAACACCCTAATCAATGAATATCTTCTATCATGCATTCATAATTTTGTTAAGGTGATACGACAAATCTAAAATCAAGATTGTACTAACCGTAATAACATAAAGACAAACATACCATAAACTTAATCATGAACAAAAATCGAAACATACCTCGATGATTCATACCTGTCGAGATCACTTGTAATCTTCTTATGTAAGGCTTTAGCCTCATCTCCCTCTGAAACAGGAACATCTTCACTTATGCAGGAGACCAATCCATCTTCTTCTAGGATTAACCCAATCCACTTGATTTGCAAGAACTGGACCTGAAGCTGGATATGGGTTTGTCAGAGAAACCCCAAAAATTCAAACTTTGAATTTCAAACTTCTGAAAGGATAGAAATATGCGCCTTGATGAGATGATCAAGCTCGTATACTTAGAATTTGAAAACTGCAAAGTTTCACTCCTCAATTTTTCCTTTGAAACTTTCGGATTCACTGGATGTGACCCTAAACTGGGGTTTGATGAAGCCCACTCTTCTGCCCAATCAAAAGGTTTGATCCAAAGCTCTAAGCTTCTATTTTTCTAAGGAGCTTCCAGCCATGGTCACAGATTTCAAAAATTCTCATTTTTACAGAAGCCCTAATTTTCCACTTTTCTGATCAAAGTCCCGAACTAGGGTCTAATCAAGCCCGGCCTTCTGCCCAACCAAAAATTATGATCTTGGTCTCTAAATTTCTATTTTGATGAGTAGCATCCAGCCGTGGTCTCGGATAACAAAAATTCCAACTTTCTACGAAGCCCTAAATTCCGGAAGCCATGAATGAAGGTACTCAAAAATAATTCTGTTTTGACAAAAATATGTACCTGATTGTTTCTGGTGTAACTCCAAACTTTTCAATCCACAGGGTCTGAAAAAGTTTTCTAAGATAGCCTGACTTGTTATATTTCCATCTTGACAGGTCTGACCTCAATTGGATTCTCTGAGAGAGAGTTATGCCAAATGTCGCAACGTGACCTGTTTTGGGATAATACAGGAGAGCGAACTTGTACGGAGTGCCACGTGTCACTGTTTCAACTTCGGCCTCTGAAAACGTTTTCTGAGATAGCTCGGCCAGTTACCTTTCCATCCTGATAGGTATGCCCTCAATTGGACTCTCTGAGAGAGAGTTATGCCAAATGTCGCAACGTGACCTGTTTAAGGGATAATACAGGAGAGCGCACTTGTACGGAGTGCCACGTGTCACTGGTTCAACTTCGGCCTCTGAAAAAGTTTTCTGAGATAGTACAGTCTGTGTACTACCTGTCACTTTTGACGAAATTTCATTTGGAGCTTCCTAGCCCAAGTTATGACCTTTTTTCCCAAGGTCAGCTGATTTTGACTCAGATCTGGAAGAGGCAAAAACCCTATATTGTACAGATCATAAATCACAAAGTACAACGAATTAGAGGTTGTCCTTTGGACACACGGTACCTAGAGATTTAATATTCATCCTGTAACAATTTCAGATCCGAAAACTTCTCCAAAAAGGATTTATAGCGAAAGTGCTACGATGACTAGTTTTTGCTATATCAAGCCCTAGCATTGTAAGTGCAACAAGTGTCATACATGCCATATCATGCCTTCTTTCAGGCCAGCTATGATACCATGTTAAATTTTATGAATTTACTTCAATCTGATATAGGATCTTAACTGAGAGAACAACATGTACAGCATATCTACAGCATATCAATCATGGAGACAATAATGCAAGCACACAAGAGACACAAAGATTTACTTGGGGAAAACCATAAAGGTGAAAAACCCCAATAACTTCCTTAGAGATAGATAGAGCAATGATACAACCAACCATGAGAGATAGACATAACCTAGCAGTAGATCCTCCTCCTCCATAAGTGCGCCACTCCTCCTTGAGTGCATGTGTGAGAAGTGAGTGAGCAAATAGAGTGCCTCCCGCACTCTATTTATACTTGACTTGACTTGCCTTTTTACCTAACTCATGTAGGCTCGAACTTAACCACATAACATAATGCTGACTGGGCCGACCCCCAATAGGGTGGTCTAATAACCCTTTGACCCACATGGCCGACCCCCAATAGGGTGGTCTAATAACCCTTTGACCCACATGACTTATACAGGGCCGACCCCAAACAAGGTGGTCTAATAACCCATCAAGTATAAGTTACGACACTTCCGTATAGAGGAATAATAACATCTCTATAGGAATACAATATACATATATGTAAATACATTCCGAAGTTACATATTCATCAACAAGATAAATCTGAGAAACTGAGATGTTATAATAGACAAAGGAAAAGAACCAATGGGCAAATCAAAGGGAAATAAAGACAAACCTTCTACTAGTCAGTATGAACAGCAAATGAGAAGAAAAGAAAATGAAGAGATGCCAAAAGTAATTTCAGATAACAGGAAAGACTTGATAAAGGAGGGTGATAAAAGATTGGTTCCTTTCAATATACAGAGTGAAATGTCGAAAGTCAAGATTTCTGTACCTTTTAATGAGATATTAAAGAATAAAGAATGCAAGGAACAAATTTTTAAGATGATGCAAGTAGAAAATCGAGTGGAAATAGATACTTTGGAATTAGATGATGATACTCCTAATATCTGCCTGGGTTCAAGAATGGAGGATAATAGTTTTGGGGAAGTTTCTCCTTTCTATGTAAATTTGAATGTTCATGATAAAGTCGTGCATAATTGTATGTTAGACTCAGGAGCTTCTCATAATCTGATGCCAAAACTTGTAGTAGAATCTTTGGGATTGGAAATGACAAGACCATATGATGACTTATTTTCTTTTGATTCAAGGAAAGTTAAATGTTTAGGGTTGATAAAAGATTTGACAGTTAATCTCAGTAAAATACCAGCAAAAGGTATTCTTATGGATGTGGTGGTTGTCGATATTCCAGCAAAGTTTGGTATGTTATTGTCCAGGTCGTGGGCTTCGAAGTTAAAAAGAACCCTGCAGATGGATATGTCTTTTGCTACTATTCCGGTGTTGGGGGTACACAGAAGATTATATGCTGAAAAAATGGCTGCTTATTTGGTAAGTGACTTAAAAGAACCTGAGAAGCATGCTATATATGCAGTGGATACAGATTTGGGTTCTTGCATCTTGTACAATGATGTTGAATCTAAAGAAAAGATTGATTTAATTGAACCTAAAGAACATGAAAAAGAAAGATTGTTAAGAGAAAAGATCAGAAAAGAAGGGACCTGGACGATGCATTTTGATGGGGCTAGAAGCAGAGAAGGAGCTGGTGCGGGAGTATGGATAATTACACCTGACCGAGAATTCCTAATGTTTTCTTACCAATTGAATTTTGAATGTACCAATAATGTTGCAAAATATGAAGCTTTGATTCTGGGGTTGAACGTGTTGAGAGATTTAAAAGCAAAAAAGATTGAAGTGTTTGGAGATTCCGAATTGGTAATAAATCAAGTAAAAGCTATTTATCAGACCAAACACCCTAAAATGAGGTCCTATAGGAATGAAGTGTGGGATTTACTGGAAATCTTTTTCGATGAACATGATGTTGTTTCAATTCCCAGAGTTAGCAACACTGTAGCAGATTCTTTGGCCACTGCAGGAGCTGCATTCAAAACTCCTATCTTTTCTAAAAAGAAATATGATATTGAGGTCATACACAGACCATCTATCCCAGACAATATCAAACATTGGTAGGTTTTTGAATATGATCAATAGATTAAACGCTTTTTAGAAATGACAAATGAATTCAATTACAGGTCTATTGATGCAGAAAATGATGTAGCTGGTCCAAATGAAATGGATTCCCCAAAAGAAACAGAAAAGTTCAAGCAAAGGATTGGAGGTAAGGATATAATTCAGCTGAAGAATAATGTTATCCCTAGAGGCTTAATTCCTTTAGAAAAATTGTTTGATAAAAATGATGTGGTGAAAAATACAAAGGTAGAGCCTAAACCTGAAGATGTAAAAGATTACAATTTAGGTTCTGAAAAGGATCCCAAATTGGTAAAGCTGTCAAAGAAATTACCAAGAAAGGAGGAAGATAAAAGCGTGGAAGTGATGAAAAGATTTTCGGATGTTTTTGCTTGGAGCTATGAGGATTTGAAAGAATATGATGTTTCTGTTATACATCATACAATTCCTATCAAACCTGATGCAAAGCATTTTAAACAGAAACTAAGAAGAATAAATCCCAAGTTGCTTCCAGTAATAGAAAAAGAGGTGAGAAAGCTGTTTGATGCTAAGATAATTGTGTCCTTGAGGTTTTCCAAGTGGTTGGATAACCTAGTACCAGTAAGGAAAAAGAATGGCGAAATAAGGCTGTGCGTAGACTTTAGAAATTTGAACAGAGTTTCTTTGAAAGATAATTATCCACTCCCTAAAATGGACCAAATTTTACAGAAAGTTGTGGGAGCCGAAAGAATTTCCACGTTAGACGGTTTCTCAGGTTATAATCAAATTAAAGTTCATCCAGAAGATCAAGAAAAAGCTGCTTTTACTACTCCATGGGGAACATTTATGTACACCAAAATGCCAATTGGTTTGATGAATGCAGGCGCAACCTTTCAGAGAGCCATGGATATTGCATTTGCAGATGAAAGGGGCAAAATTGTGGTAGTATACATGGATGATATCACTGTTTATTCAAAGAATGTTGTTGCTCACTGGAAGCATCTGGAAAGAGTTTTTATAAAATGTAGAAAATTTGGGATTTCCTTAAATCCAAAGAAATCTCATTTTTGCATGGATGAAGGAAGATTATTGAGACACATCATATCAAAAGAAGGCATTAAAATTGACCCGGAGAGAGTATCCGCGATACAAAAGGTGGGAATCCCTAGGAGCAAAAAAGAAATTCAGTCATTTATTGGAAGGGTAAATTGGTTAAGACGGTTCATTCCTAGTTTCGCCGAAATTCTGAGAAACATAACTGAAATGCTAAGGAAAGACAAGGAAATTAAATGGATTGAAGAAGCAAGACAATCCTTTGATAATATTAAAAGAGCATTGAGTGAAGCATCATTATTAATTAGTCCAGATTATACAAAGGATTTCATTATGTTTACTTATGCATCAGAACACACAGTAGCTGGGGTATTGTTGCAAAAGAATCAAGAAGGTGCAGAACAGCCAATTGCATTTTTTAGTAAAATTCTGAGAGATGCAGAATTAAAATACAACATCATGGAGAAACAAGCTTATGCTTTAGTGAAAGCATTGAAATATTTCAAGATATATATTTTGCATTCTCATATAATAGCACATGTTCCATCAACAGCAGTGAAAGACATTCTTACCCAGCCAGATCCTGAAGGGAAAAGAGCAAAGTGGATAGCAGTGTTATTGGAATATGATCTGGACATTAAACCTATGAAGCTGATAAAAGGCCAAGGTTTGGCTAAAATGATGACTGAAACAAATTGGGACTCTCTCGGTATGAATTTTCTTTCTGAAATTTCAACTGAAAATGTTCCAAATTCACAAATAATTGAAGATTTCTCTTTATCCCCATGGTACGCGGATATTGTATATGTTTTGCAAAATATCCAAGCACCTGTGAATATGGAAAAAACTAGGGCAAGATCAGTAAAATTGAAATCAGCCAAGTTTTGCATATTAGATGGGAATTTATTCTGGAAAGATTCCGGAGGAATCCTGTTGAATTGCCTATTAGAGAATGAAGCGCAGCATATTATGGTGGAATTTCATAAAGGTATGTGTGGGGGGAATCATTCATGGAAGGCTACCGTGAACAAAATTCTTAGAGCTGATTTTTATTAGCCCAGCATGTATTCAGATGCATATAAAGAAGTAAGGAAATGTCATGAATGTCAAATTTTTTATGGAAAAAGAGAATTATTTCCATTTCCGTTGAAACCTATTTCAGTTGAAGCACCTTTCCAACAGTGGGGGTTAGATTTTATTGGTGAAATTAACCCAAATTCTTCAGGGCAACATAAGTGGATTATGACTGCTACATATTACTTCACAAAATGGATTGAGGCCATCCCAACCAGAAATGCCACAGAAACAGTGATTATGAACTTTTTGGAGGAGAACATTTTGTCCAGGTTTGGTTGTCCTAAAAGGATATTGACAGATAATGCTCCGGCGTTCAAGTCAAAAAAGATGATAAATTTTTGTTACAAATATCACATACATCTGAATCATTCAACTGCTTATCATCCACAAGGGAATGGGTTGGCCGAATCTTCAAATAAAAGTTTAGTGAGAATCATAAAGAAGTTGCTAGAAGAAAATAAGAGGGCTTGGCACACTAAACTTAAATATGCTCTATGGGCCGATAGAATCAGTACAAAGAGAGCAATTGGCACTTCCCCTTTCCAATTGGTGTACGGTACAGAAGTAATTTTTCCTGTTTCTTTGGGTTTGTCAGTTATGAAATTATTACAAGAAGTCGATGAAGAACCAAATCATATGCAAAGGAGAATAAATCAAATGATAGAATTGCATGAAGTCAGAGAAAAAGCATATAACAGAACCCAAATGCATCAAGAAAAAATGAAGAAAACTTTTGACAGAAAGGTTAAGGAAAAGGATTTTCAGATAAATGATTTGGTTTTGAAGTGGGACTCCAGAAAGGAAGATCACCATGGAAAGTTTGAGCATTTATGGAAAGGTCCATATATTGTTGCAGGATGTCAAGGAGAAAATGCATTTATCCTAAAAAATTGCGATGGAGAATTTTATCCTGGAGGACCAGTAAATGGGAGACACCTCAAACATTATATTTCCTAAAAGACAGAAGTGCAAGAGAGTTTTTTGTACAGTGTAAATATTTTTTCAAAAAAAAAAAAAAGGGGGAAGAGAGTTTGAATGCAGCCCAATGGATCAGGCACTTGGTCTATGATGTTCTTTGTTACCTCACAGGGAGGATAGCATCCCTAGTTGGAGACAGTTGTTGACACTATATCTGAAAAATACTCAAATCCTAAAAAAAATTTTGCCAAAATAATCTAGAAGCAGTGAAATTACCACAAAAAGGTTGAAGAAAAGGTTTGAAATACAAAAACAAGAAGGAAAAACCCACATTTGCAAAGTCCAAAAACAAATTTATGAAAAGATTAGATCCAGATCAAGTTTCGATGGAGGAGATGATAAGAATCAAGATCAGAGGCTAATATCGTTTCCCGCATCGCCAAAGTGATCGGTTGCAAAGAGTTGTGGGCGGTTGCGGACTCAATACCACCAGGCACGTGTCCTAATATCATCAGTCTGCATATGTGATATGGTGGTATCATAAACCACCACAGTGTCGTGTGGAACCATAAAATAGAAAAGCACGGCGGGGCCATAGCACGTGGCGTGGTGGGACCTGATACGTGGCAGATGGAGAAACCGTAAGGAAATACACCATACGTTGATAGCAATCGGAGGGATGATATACATCGGAAACAAAATCAACGGCTAGTGTTCGTCCTCATCTAGGAAGCTGCGCACTGGATAGAAGGAAGAGAGGTCGCGGAAAGTAAAACCACTCAAACAGGTGTCATCAGATGGTTGATCCACACAAGGAATAGACCGGAGAAGAAAAACTGCTTTAAGATCGCGGATACCACCATAGGGGATAAAAGGAGGCGAGATCTGACGGCCAAAATCAAAAGCTCTAGATCAACGGTCAGATATGAATCCCTTTACTGAAAGTTGCCAGGAAGTTAATCAAAAAGACTTATATAAAACAAAAGGGGCTTCACATAACGGCATTTTGCATATGTGTCGCTATCTTGGAGAGATCTGAAGACTGGTGGAGATCAGGGATTGCGACAGAAGGCAAAAGGCGTGTACATACAGGTAGGGTCTGGTGACCTGGCCCACTTTTTAAAACAGAATTTTGTTTAAAGAAACGTTTAAATGAAAACTGTACATGATATAGACGTTTTTAAAGCAAAAGAAGCCCTAGAGGATAGAGACGAAGACGTTCATGATACCCTAATTAGGTTACCAGTCTCTGAGATTAAATTTAGGTTGTCTGAATTATTAAAAGAAGGGGTAGACCTACATAGAGTCCACCAGTCGTCTTTGATAGCCTTTTGTCCACACCAAATCCCTTTTTTCCCAGAATTTATGTCATGGTGTGCCGAGAATTACTCCCGAGAAGAAAGAATTGTCCTAGACAGTCAAAAAACCAGAGTCGTTTGTGAAATAAAGCCGGCCGAAATGATTAAAGCCCTAGGAATAGATTTTTCCCAAACCCTCGAGTCTGATATTTTTTCGGAAACCTCCTTTATTGAAAATTATCATCAAACCTCTCAAACTGATAGAGAAAGGTTTTTGTCGTCATGTCTCAAGCCAGAAACCAGCATTACGGATGTCCCGTACCCTATAGATATCAATTTGTTTGATGAAAATACCCAATTAGTTTTGACATTATTGGCTTTAGTTCTAGGGTTTGATACAGACTTGTATGTAACCGAGTTTCAGTTGAGTCTGTTGTACAAAATGAGTACAATTCTGTCAGGGATCGATGAAAATCAAATCCCTCGACTTAATTTTGAAGAATTTTTGACAGAGAAGATTCATGACCAGATGGTAAATTTTCTCACTCTGAGGCGTTTCAGGTTTCAGTCTTTTTTGATGAAAATGATTATGATAGCCAGTCAAAAAGAGTTGCAGTTCCTAGAAATCATTTTCACAACTTTATTAGAAAATAGCATGTTCAATTACATCAATTTCATGCTCTCAGAGATTTACAGAATGGTCTTTGGTAAAAAATTGCCTAGAATATTACAAGAAATGCAGGCATGCATGCAATTGAGTGCAGAGTATGCGACGGGAGATTGGTTATTGTCAAAGGATAGTACAGTAATCAGATTATACGGGTTCAAACATAAACCTTATGTTTTACCAGCTTTTCTTACCTTAAGGTTTTTTGCTTTGGAATTCCTGAGACAAAAGTTGATTGTTGAAGATAACAATTTTTTGGTTTACAAACAAGCAACAGACATTAAATATCCGTTCACACTTGGTCCATTCACAATAAAGAATAAAAATGCTACTGTGTATATAGAGAAGTTATTGAAAGATATGAGTTTTGAGACATATATGGCTATTGAGTATGATCCGTTGAACATAATATCAAAACGGAGAACAGATCATCGCATCAAAGCACTGAACCATCAGATGATTGAAGGAATGTCTGACAGAGCCAATTGGCTGGAATATAAAGAAGAAATCATTCCGGATGCACACGACAAAGAAATGGCATTGACAGATACAACAACAGAGACAGAAGACACAATGAATACTGCATTGGTGGGGTTTAAGAGACCCATACAGGACGTAATGAACATTGAGGATGAAGGAACAGAAAGAGGAAAAAAGTTGAAAATAAATGAACAACAAGAGTTGATAGCAGTTTCAGAAGAGACAAAAAGAATTGAAGAAAAAATACCAGAGGTCACGGTTAAAGAATACAGTATTGAAGAAACCCCAGTAGAGGGTGATGTAAATAGACCCCCGAATATGATGGATGTTTTTAATGAACATAGTCAGAATAAACAGGAATCCTCTAAGCAAATCAGTCAGTTGTTTCCAAAAGTTAGAAATATATCCAATACTAAAGTAAGTTAATTTACTAGCAGAAATATCAGAGAGAATTCTTTAAAATTTTCAGTTGTCACAAAAGATAAGATTTCAGAGATGAAAGTAGATTTGTCTAAAATAAATGCCCCAGATAAAATTTTATTGCACAGACAAACAGGAGAAGTTATATATTCAGATTATTTGGGGGCAATATTAAAGGCAGACAAATTGAAAAATTCACTGGATAAATTGAATAATCAGTTGAGACAGGAGAAGGCAGAAAATAAGTCTCGATAGCAACAGATTAAAAAAATTGCAAGTAGATTTGATAAATAAAGAGGGAGATGCAGCAACAAAATTGCTCAAAGAAAAAGATGATACGATCCTGATGTTAAGACGAAAGCTAAAAATTCCAGACACTGTACTTATCCAAGGAGCAGAATTAACAGTATTGGAAAAAGAAAAGGAAGAATTATCTAATGAAGTAAATGATGTTACTGCAAAAATGTTAAAGCTTTCCGATGAAAAAGATCATTGGAAAAAAGAGAAAATCATTTTAGAAGAGCAGTTGGAGGAAACAAGGAAAAGATTAGCAGAAAGTGGTCAGCAACAAGTACAAACAGCCACAGATGAAGATAAAACTGGAGTAGATGGTATTTTACAAGCCATGTCCCAAGTAAGTTTGAAAGAAGGAGAAATCAAATAATTGAAGATGGAAATACAGAAGCTGAAAGAAGAAAATGAAATTAAAAATAAGGAAATAAAAACTTTGCAGACAAGGAATCAGGAATTAGGTGATAATAACAAAGGTTTGGCAGCTCATGTGACAGGACAAGCTGCTATGCAAGGTTGCAAACACATGGTATGGGACCAAATAATAAAGGAAGTTGAGAAATTAAGACCATATCTGGATTACATAAGAGTCAAAAAAAAGGTAGCCAAAGATGCCTTCGGAAGTTGCAGAGCAGTCAGGGAGAACTTAAATAAAAAGCCAAAAGAAGTAGCCCAGAAAGCTATAACATTCTTAAACAGTCTAACTGAAGCAGACTTGATAGCCATGAATATAATGAACAGAATTTCAGTCATTACATGGGCCAGAAGGATCTTGGGAAAGTACTCGCATGTTGAAAATATTGAAGCTAAAGCTGGAGATATAAGGGAAGAAGTAGTAAAGTTTAAGAAGCAATTTGAAAAATTAGTAAACAAATGATTGCCTGCTTTTTGGAATGAAAAGAATGAATTGATTCCTCCTAATGAGTATAAGAGATTGTTGTTTGACATAAGGATGGATCACAGAAAGTTCCAGCAGTTGGATCATATGCTTACAGGAAAAATTTTAATGGAGAAAATAGCAGAGGACTTTGAAATTTTAAATATGCTAATCTCAACCTATGAGAATCTTCTTCTTGTTTCTTATGCAGGTCATGTTGAAATGCGAGTCTTGGTAAAAGAAATGACCAACTATGATTTACCCACGGCCGACCAGTGGAATTATGTGGACAAATATGGAAGGACAAGATATTATGTCCATTCATAGATGCTTTCAAAACTCTTGCCAAGTGGCGAAAAGACGATATTCAAAATTTTTGCCAAGTGGCAAAAATATACTTTTATTTTAAATTTGTAATATTATTTGAAGACAGTTATCTATTGCTCAAAGACAGTTATCTTTTAAGTTAAAGTATTTTCAGTTATTCGTTAGAAGAAGCAGTTATGTCAAGCTTCTTCCGAATTTTGTATAAAAACAATGAGAGTCATTTTTGAAAGGGTTGGAAATTCTTTGAGAGACGAATATGTTTTGAAGTCTATTTTTGATAAATAAAGGCAGTACAGTGAAAATAACTATCTTTTGAGACCAGAGATTCATGTGTTGATCAGCTTTACAGTCTGTTTTTTCCTTTATCTTTATATGTGCATGTTTACTCTCTATGTTATATCTTCCATTATGTTTTTCTTCTATATTTAAATGAACACTTGAAATAACTCGAGATTCATACTGGTTATGTCTCGTTTTATTGCATTTAAATATTCACTATTTTCTCCAAAGTTGACAATGGATTCATCCCAGTTAGATGCCTGTTGTTGATGGAATGTCATTACTTCTTTCTATACCACCTGAAAAAAATCAAATTGACTGTGATATGATTGCTATATTGCCTCTGTGAAAATATGTTTGGTATAACTCTCTTACTAGCATATTATATATTTGAAACTTTGACTCTATGCCCAAACGTTTATTGTTTTCCTTTTCAACCAGAAAATCCTTTTGAGAAAATTTGAGAGAACTTTTATATATTTCAGTCTTTACATATATATCGTGAGAGAGCCCTCTCTGGTGGAAAAATGGCTGAGTTTTCTACCTAAAGCTTGGTTTGAAATAAGTTACCTTAGGTATTATTCTTTTACAACCGGAATAAAATCTAAGTGCTAACATGTAGCATCTATTGGACTTCCTCTCACTGTCTGAAAATGTCATAGGATTACATTGATGGTATGCGTAGCATGTTACTATTATGATAGAGGTTTTTTCCTTGCAACATATTCTCCTTGCAACCATAATCATGATCAATGGGTGTGAACCCTTGGAGTTGACAAAAAACACAATTTTAAATTAGATATCAAATTAGCATGCATGTGCTAAGTTCATTGAACTATTGAAAGATATTATCAGTTTTTTCCATTAAGATAATGTTTCCATAACACAATGGTGAGATGTTACTTGATCAATGCAATAAATGTAAGAGAATAAATATTGCTTGAAATATAATTTTATAAATTTCAATAGCATAATTTATCAATTTGTGGAAGAGATGAATCATCACAAGCACAAGTCGAAACTCAAGAGAAAATATGGAATATATTGATAGTCGAATTTTTGTAATACAAAATATGGGAAAGTAGCCAGCCCTCAAATGGCCTGTCAATGTACATGTATCCCTAAGTACAACAATGTGTACATGTATGTCAAAATACATCTATCCAAGACTATGCAACATCAAAAATCAATCTTTCTCTTGTTTTTCCCCGACTTTCCTCTATCGACCATCTCCCTCGGATCACTCGGCATCTCAAAAGTCTGCAAAAAAAATCATTATTTTTATCAAATAACTTCACTAATACTCTACCATCAAAAAACTTAAAAAATTAACTTATGGCCAAATTATTTATGACAAACACTCACCAAGTCCTCTTGGGGTATAGATGTGAGCAGTGTGCTCATGGATGGCATCTCTATAGTTGTGATCTGCAAATAAAAGATCATATCTCAATTAATTCAATAATTCAATATTGATCAACGTGTTTGGGTAAATTGAATAAAAAAACTTGGTCATTAATGAACATCTCACCGCAAGAGGAGACCCAGTCAGAACCATGGATTGAGCAGAGGGACCGGGCACTTCTGCCGCTAATGGCTACAATCACCAAATGGAGAAATAGTTAGACATGCATGAATAAACAATATAGTAACATGGCTAAATACTATGCATTGTGATTGTCCAAATAGTTACCTCCGTATGACTCGTGGCTATTGTAGATGCGGCACTGACTACAACATCAATGACCTTTGTTAGGTCAGGGGTAGATGGATCTCTCGTGTGTCTGCTATAGAGGACATCCACATTCTTTCCAGGAGTGGAGCCTCTCTTGTACACTTGTCCCTTTTGCACGTTGGGACTACAGGGAGATCGAACTGCTGACAGTCTCGAACGTATATCTGCTAGTGGCTACAATCACCAATACTAACATAGTTAGAAATGCATTGGTCAATGGAATAGCATGTATTAACAAACTGAAAATGATGAAATACATACCGATGTACTATATACGTCAATCAATTCTAAGAAACGGTATCTCGTCCATTCTGTCTCCGCGGGAACGTTATCGATTGTATTCCCACCAGGGGGGAGCTCACTAGATGAAATCATTTCCATCTTATGGGGATCTACAACCTACAATTTAGAAAATTGTAAATATTAGATCGTGTAGCATTGATTAAGTAACATGTGATAAAAAAAATAACATGTGTTGAAATAATGTCATGTTGAAATAGTTACCTCAGCATGAGATGTTTTCGCTGAAGGTATGACAACATCTTGTAACTCAGAAGGTTCTACTGCATGAGCCTCTTGGCCCTCATGCCCTTCTTGTGGCAACTACAAGTTTTAAAATCATTAAAAATATTAGCAATCTATATATGTGTATAGTAAGGAAAAATAATCTACAAATGACACTAAATTGTTAACTGGATCTACTCATGTATTAAAATAATGTCATGTTGAAATAGTTACCTCATTGTGAGTTGTTGTCACTGAAAGTATGGCAACATAATCATCATCATCATGCGGTGCTGGTGCATGAGCCTCTGGACTATGCTCTGCATCATCAGTGCAAAGGTCTTCAACCCCATGCCCTTCTTGTAGTAACTACAAGTTTTAAAACCATTAAAAATATTAGCAATCTATATATATGTGTATAGTAAGGAAATATAATTTAAAAATGACACTAAATTTTTAACCACTTACTTACCTGTGTGAAATACCCAGTAAGGGTATAATCTGTTCAGACAGGACCAAAGTAAGCATGGCCGCATACTATGCATGGGTGGGGTTCATGGCTGTGCTCATGCTGTGTAGGTACAATACCGCTACTAGATGCTCCTCGTCCACTGGAAGGTGGTGGCTCTACCCCACCAGGAGGTGGTGGATCTACCCCACCAACAGGTGTTGGCTCTACTCCACCCATAGATGGTGGCTCTGATGGGCCTACCTAGTGCGTACCATGAAGATACATGGTATGGCAAACAACCATATGTTCCAACAGTAGGAAGGAATCTTGTGTCTCTAGCACCAACTAATGTGCAAGCGGCACATCTGGCCTAGGTAGCCTCCTACAAGGTGGAGCTACTGGGAGATTGGGATCTATGTGCCTCGCATTGGGACGTTACTGAGGTATCCCCATCCCAACACCCTGGTACTCCAAGATATCAAAATAGTTAACATGCTTCCTCAGCACAAACTCTGCGTACATCTTTCTCAGAAAATACAAAGGCATTTCCCTGTTGTTGTGTGGTGGTGCATCAAACACCATGTACCATCGGTTCATCTAGTTATCTATGAATGGTTGATATGTACACCACTCGATAGAAATGTGCCTTTTTTTTGCATTAGGGACTTCACCATCCCATGGATTTCTAAACAGGGAAAAGATTTGTTCTTTTGAGCTTTTCAACTTCTTGACTTCTATGTAGCTAATTCAATCCGCATATTGTTGCCTCTTTCTTTCTCTGAATGTGATAATATCTTGCAAAGCACCATTAGACCTACTAAAAGTCTCTATCATTGCATCCAAATTGAATGCAAGCATAACATTCCTGTCATCAACAATAGTAATTGAGGCTCGAATTTCTCTGAGCCTCTGAATTTCTCTTTGGATGTCAGAGTGGGCATCCATGGTCATCACTGCAAACAAAAAATAAAAATAAAAATCATTAGAAACGTATACATGTGCTATAATGACATCTCTCAAAAATGAAAAATGTACAAACTTTGTGCAAGAACGAATGCATTACAAAGATAAATATCATCTCAGGCATACATTACAAACATAAATATCATCTCAAGCATACATTACAAACACAAATATCATTTCATATGACCATTGTAGGCATACATTATGATTCATTGAGGGAATAAGGGTGGAGACCATGCGGGCATAAAGACCATGATGATGTGGCAAAGATATATATTTTTATTAGTTAAAATGAGGCAGCCTATTGATGGAAAGAATGAAGACATGCTGGTAGAATGATGAAGAGATGACTAATGATATGGGCATAATGTTGTGATGTGCATATGGACAGTGTAAAGTGTATGAATGGAGATATGGCAGCAGATTGATATGACATGAATGATGATGACATAATGAAGATGTGATCTAATTGGTGATATTTGTTGATGGATAGAATGGAGTTATATTGAATAATGAGTGCTTGATGAGAATGATGAAGTGCTTTGGAAACAAGCAAGGGCTTCTAGTTGATGATGTATGTAATCTGCAGACTTAAGAAGAGTTTGAAATATCATTTGTAAATCTATGGTTGTTAGGGTGTTGGTGCATCCCAATGAGTTGCAACTGACAGAATCATCTTGTGAATAGGATTGTCATTAATGACAACATTAACGACAAAGGTGTAAATGGCATGACGACAAGCAAATAAGGTGACTTGACAAGGACTTGGAAAAGACAAGACAAAAGACAAGGTGATGGGAATTGGCACACCTAATGAGCCAAATGACCCATACTGTGGTCATTTGGAGTTGGTCCTAATACCCTAGATAAGGATGACTTGGAGATAAAAAGCTACATGAACAAAGAAGCTTGAAGTTGACACTTGGCAAGGAGATTGCAGGCATCCCTTATGGCATCTACGGGCATCCAGAAATGAAGTTGATGGACATGCAAGCATGTGGACAAGGTGACATGCGGGCATCTTGAAGATGCATATGCTGGCATGTTTGTGGAAGCCGCGGGCATCCTGGAGGCATGGAAAATACCCCCATGCAGGCGATTGAAGAAGGTCTAGCTGCAGGCATGTTCAAAGGCATAAATATGGCCCTTGCAGGCATGAGTTACAAGCTAGTGCAGGCATGCTGGAAGCAAAAGAAAATGGTGATGATGTGGGTATGAAGACCACGTTTAGGTGGGAAAAAGAAAGTCTAAATAAATATATACATGTATATATTTATAATTTATGAGGTGTTTATGGAGAAACAGTAGAAATTAGAGTTTAACCTTTGTCTCTGGATTAAATGGGGCTACAATATGCTAATGTGCTGCTAGTGTACAAACTAAGATGCTGATGATATGTATGGACAGAATGAATTCATGATTATTGGGGCTACATACGATGAACAAAATGTTGATCTAAGGCAGAATGAAACAGGGACACAATGCTTACTTGGGTTATGACAATTAATGATAATCAAAATGATGTTATAAACAAATATGTTGGGTGACAATGATGATTGATGTGATCAGTGAGCCATTGTGTCTAACAGGGTGGATGTAAAATTCATTAAAATTTTAAAATTTTAAGTTTTGGCATTTCATTTACAAGTATTTTTAGATTAGGGCAACATAACAATTTATAAACTTAATGACGAGATGAGGCAACGATTTAGATGCTTACCTTTCCAATCTTCCTTGCAAGATGAATTTGGGATTGTTGAGCCTCCAAATATCCTCGGTTGAGCTTCTCCAATGCGTTTTGGGAAGGCGAAATCACTCAAGCGTTCGTGTTTGGGTAAAATAGTGTCGCGGTCCACGGCACTATTTTTTTTTTATATTAACCATAACACTCGAGTGTTTTGTAATCCTATCCTACATGTTAAATGACATGGCAGGTTCAAAGCCCGCCATTCCTAGTTTTACATAACGCACGAGCGTTGTGCATTTACACAATTCTCACGCGTTTCGCATTTACCCAATTGCATATAAAGGGTCCCTCAACTTTGTGCGAGGGCCCATATCCATTCCTATTGTTGTTAGTTTCCCTATCCACTCTTATTGCTTCCTTTTTCATTGGTATCATTTTCATAACTTCAATGCAATTCAAAACAAGTAATCCTTGTAATGATTTATTTATTTATTTTGGAACCACCATTCATGATCCCTTTTCTTTGGTATCTTACCTTATTAATGCTTGTTTTCCTTCAAGTTAATTGCCTTATAATATTTTTCTATTTCACAACCTCCATTCACGATCCCTTGTATATAGTAGCCTACTTATTCTGAAATCTAGGTTCGAAAGACTCTCTTAGCCGATTGAAAACTAACATTGTGACCCATTCTCATTCATTAATCATTTGTATTTGTCGGGTTATGTTTCCAATTGTATAATGTATGCTAACCACATTTTAATGCTAATTTTGATATATTTCACAACCTCATTCATGATCCCTTTTTTGGTAGCTTAGCTTTCTAGTACACTTATTCCTTGCAATTTGCTATCAACCTTGTAGTTCTTTTCTATTTCCCAACCTCCATTCCTGATTTGTTGTCTTTGGTAGCTTACTTTTCCCAAAAATTAACACCTAAAAAATTTTCTTGGGTTGAAAACTACCATTGAGACCCCTTTACATCCACAATCCCTTGCCTTTTGTAGCTTAGATTTTCAATACCTTGTTGAAATTTGGTGTTGTCATTGATGTCAAAGAGATTGTTGAACTCGGTGATGACATTGAAGTCTTAAAGCCAGTTTGAAAAAAGTATATAGAAAATATGTGTGCAAGTCTTTGAAAGTCAAAGGAAGTCTTAAAACCAAGTTATAGAACAAAGTTGTTTGTCGATAGCACTCTAACCCCACCTAGTCATGGCACTCTAGTGCGCAAGTCCCACCAAACTATTGAACTAATGTGCGCAAGACCCACAAAGTCACGACACTCCATCCACGCAAGATAAGACAAGTTGTAGATTTTGGGTAATCTTGACTGAAAAGAAAGGAAGAAGGGGTTTTACCGACTTAGACAAGCTCCAACTTCTGGACATATCAATTGAGAAAGTTTAATATAAATAAGAGTTAGATTGATGAATGAGAAACAAGCTTGGAAGAACAAATGAAGTATTGTTCTGAATTTGCAAGATTCGGGTTAGATGAAATGCTAAGGGGAATCAAAGGAAATATGAATTGAAGAAGTGCATGAGGTTTCAAGACATGCAGAAAAACAAGAAGTAGTCGTGCAGATATAAGGAGCATTTCTGAGAAAATCCCAAGGAGCATGTGAATGAGTATGTGCGCAGAATCATAACAACAAGAAGAACTATAGCATAATACCTAGTAAGAGAAGCTGTCAGCATAAGTGAAGGCCACATCAAAAGTGTGTGCAATAGGAAGTAGAGAAGAGCATAGAACATATTGTGAACTATACATGAAAATCTGAAGATAGTGTGACAGAAGTACGACACCATCTATATCTCAGGGTGGTAGGAAAGGGAAAGGAAAGAAGATTCCAGTATCATCTCAGGTGTTAGAAAAACAGGATCGCAGAGCAATAACAATAAACAAGATGCAAATATAAATACAAAAACACATTATAAGACAGACACCAATATAACATGGTTCACCCAAAATGGGATACATCCACAAAGAAATTTCCAGTCCTTATTATTATATCATCTAGCAAATGAAGGGATACAACCCGCAACACATCCGCTGCAACTTCCTCTTCACTCTCTCCTAGTCTCTCTTACACGATCTCATAGATCTTTACAATGCTACAATACAATACAATACCCTACACAACCGTATTACAATGTCTTCCTTTTATAGGGGAAATACCATGGGAAAATACCACGGGCTACCCAAAACCATGGGCCCGCAATCTGTTGGCACAAAAAAACCCATAACAAAAATTTCTTAACGAAAACTCCCTTGGACCTCCTGTTGCGCATGCCGAGATCATAACCAAACTTGGGGTACAAAACGACTGAAACAACATCATCTATGAGACTGGAAGATCAGGCTCCACAACCAACAATAGCATAAATAATAAATAGTAAGAGAAGTTGTTAGCATAATTGAAGAAGGCCACATCAAAAGTGCGTGCACTAGGAAGCAAAGAAGAGCATAGAACATATTGTGAATTGTACATGCAAATTTGAAGGCAATGTGACAGAAGTACGACACTATCTATATCTCAGGGTGGTAGGAAAGGGAAATGAAAGGAGATTGCAGTATCCTCTCAGGTTGGTGCCTGAACACAGTGAGTTGGTGTTGTGGAGAGGATTGATGTCCTCATAGGTTGGATCCTGTAGTCTGCAAGTTGGTGCTTGTGCAAAGGATTGGTGTCCTCACGGGTTGGAGTCTGTAGTTTATGAGTTGGTGCTTGCATGTGGGATTGGTGTACCAATCAGATTGGTGTTTGAGTGAGTTGGTGCTCACATTATTGGAGATTAATGGTGTCTCCCATCTATCTATGTAATCAAATTTTCATACATATATATATAAATTTCTTCAAATATTCTACACACAGTTGGTTTTTATTGATGTGTTTTTAAATAGGAATTGGTGCATGTTTTTAAAGTGAAAAATTGTTTAATCCACACATGATATTGATTCACCCCCCCTCTCAGTATCATTAAGAATTCCAATAATTGGTATAAGACTAGGTTGCTTCAGGAACAGTTTAACAATTGGAAGATAGATCACTGCGCAGATATGGATAGGCAGGAAAGAATTTCTACGAACATGGCACCAAGGTTTGATGGATCAAACTACATCTTCTAGAGCATAAGGATGGAAGTATACTTACAATCTCTTGGAGTCGATGTCTAGAAAGCTGTTTAAAATGAGTATAAAGTTCCCAAGATCCCACCAGTTGAGGCAACTTGAAAAAGAATATATGAGTGTAATGCAAGGGCTAGGAATGCAATACTATGTGGTTTAGTAGATTCAGAGTTCACCAAAGTCATGCAGTGCACATTAGCTAAATAAGTATGGCATAAGTTTAAAAACATCTATGAGGGAGATGAGAAGTTTAATAAGGCAAAGTTGAAAACTTATTCAGGACAGTTTGAAACTCTACAGATGAAGGGAGAATAAAATATCGCATCCTATCTTCTCCACGTAGATTATATTGTTAATGCCATCAAAGGTCTTGGAGTACAAATTGCTGAGGAAGAAGTCTCAAATAGTTATATGAAATTCAAACAGATCTTACTACATGAATATTTTGTAAGTATTTATACATTGTAATCTACATCTCCTTCAAAATGTTATGTTGAGAATGAATCTTGTAATTTGCCGAAAGAGTTTGAAAGTAAAGAAGAAACCCTGAAGTTTGAAAATGAAGAAACTGCAGAAGTTGACTGGGAAGGTGAACTAACTAGTGCTATGGAAGAATTAAGGAAAGTAAGAAAGGAAAATCTATCTCTAAAAGTAATCCTTCAAAAATATCAAGATATTTTAGACCAACAAAAGGATCAATTACTCAAGGATGAAAGAACAATCGATTGTTTGAACAATCAAGAGGTTGAGTTTAACAACACTGAATAAGTGCTTACAATCAAAGAACATGAAGAATCAAAACATAAGAAAAGAGAACTTGAGAGACAACTAGCATGCGCACTAGATGAAGTTAAGAAGCTTGAAGAAAATAATTTATTGTTGGAAGTATCACTAGAAGAAACAAAATAGGAAAATGAGCTATTGACAGAACAATTATTATAGCTTGAGCAAAATGATTCAAAGATTGATCACGTAAAAGAAGAACTAGCCAAAATAAGAAAAGAAAAACAATATTTGAAGAGTCAAAGATAGCTCTCTTTTGCAATAAATGGGTCCAAGAATGAAATTCGAGACTGTGCAGATCCAAAAGGTGACAATGATTTTTCTGACACAAAAGTTGAAGCTAAATTCATGAACAATACATCAATTTGGATAAGATATGGAATAGTCAAAGGCCACCAGAAGACAAATCTGGTCTTGACTACAATAAGAAAGTTGAACAAGTCTACGACAGTAAATGCATTCCAGTCACAAATCAACGAGATGTGTCATCAAGAAAAATCCAATCAAGGTATGAAAGTTTCCTCAATGATTACAATTTTCCTTATTATAGAAGAAAGATCAATACATTGAGATGCTTAAGGTGCAAGTATTATGGTCATGTTGAAAAATACTATCATACCATACGGAGTTATATCTATGATGGATTTGGGCATAAGACAAAAAATTACCGAAGATCAATAAAACAATCAGAAATGAATACTTCACATGTTATAGGAAGTAAGAACAATAGGAATTGGGTAGATGAAGGAAATAACTTTGTTGAGTACCAACAAAAGCTTGCGCACACTAAAAATGGATAAATAAATTTTCATAGACATGCACAACCGTAGTCAATAATAATACACGTAATTTTAAAGCAGCAAAAAACTACTGCTTATCTTGTTAATCTCTAGGATTGTGAATAAAAATCTTTGCATTCAATATGCCATTTATTATGAATTCAAGGAAATTATAAATAAGGTTGTGACTAGAAAATTTTTGAAGGATGTTGCACAGATTACATTCATAGGTGCAACTACTACAAAAAGAAATGATATATATTCAAATTTGACCGTAAATGGAAAACATTGTTGTCAATCAAACAAATATTTTAGCATCAATGAACAATCAACCATTCCGACAGAAGAAAAAAGAATCAGGGACTATACAATTGTATCAGTTAGTGATTTGTTGGCTACATTTAGAATACTAATTATGTATACATAAATTCTAATACAATACATCTGCAGAATTTGTCTTACTTTCGAAAGGGTTGTCGTTATGAAAGCAAAGATATACATAAGGAAATTTTTCATAGAGATTCCATGAAATAGGGGGATATCAACATATACAGTCTACAAAATTCAAGTGACAAAAATGTACATTCTAAAGGAAGGTAACTATGCAAAACTCACAAATCATAAGCTCAGCACGGTGTCAGGATTGCGTGCTTGCTCCTTCAAGTCTGAAGTATACGAAATGATGCGAGATTGTTTCAAGAATTTGATAATAGATTGTTGTTGTGCCTCCAGTTGATCAACACGTCTTTTCAAAACTGAAATCTTTGTTGCATGCTTCTGATTCATCTGGACCTACGCATACCATTCCTTGACATATGCCTCCTTGAGATTCGATACCCATTTCTCCATGTCATCCTTAAGCTTGGTAAATTCCGTTCTTTGTGCCTGAAATATTGCGGAAACACTACCTGCAGAAGATCCAATCAGTTGTTGAGGCTCAAACATTTTGACAAGGATTTATGATTGGTTAACAATTGAACAACAGATCGAATACTGGAAGGATAATGGGTCACCAGAAATTACAAACGATGACCTTGATGAACGTCAAATGCATCTACCAAATTTGGTAAGATTTGTGGGTAGGTATTCATCATGTATGGATTATTTTGCATGCTTGTGAAAATCCGAAAGGACAAAAGGGGAATTGAATTGATTGCATTGCATGAGTAATTTAATGATTATTTCGCTATCTTCTTAAAGGCTAAAGAATGAAATCTTGCGTCATATGACGTATTTACAAAGTTATCAATCACATCAATTCATTACAAATCATAATTGTGTCAGCAAAAAGTGTAAATCACATAAAGCAAGAGAACAATGTGACTGCATGAGAATCCAATACAACAAAGTAACATCAATATGATTAAGGGGGAGTAACTAGAACAAAGTGATGACCTGGGAAGTTAGATGTCGTCAGCATGAAGGATCAGATAAAGCATAAGCAACCAACACAGAAGGGCAATAAATTAAGGGAGAGTTTGCAACTACCTAGGGGGAGCATACAAGTTGCAGGTGAACTTGGCACAATGCAGTGCAAGTGGAAGAAGAAATGAAGAGAAACATGAAGCCAAGGGGAGCATCCCTTTGCCATTAATTTCAAAGGGGAGAGATACTAGGTAAAAGGTTTTGCAGAGAAATGTTGGATTAAAGTTTGCAGAGGAGCGCTTAAAGGGTCAATTTGCATGAATATAGGGGAAGCATGTTGAGCACAGAAAAGAAGAGCTCATACTCAGGGGAGCTCAGTTTTGAATGGTGTTGACATCAATTCCAAAGGGGGATATTGTTGAACTTTTGTGTTGTCATTGATTTCAAAGAGATTGTTGAACTTGATGATGACATTGAATTCTTAAATCCAGTTTGAAGAAGTATATAGAAAATATGTGAGCAAGTATCTGCAAGTCAAAGGAAGTCTTAAAACCAAGTTACAGAAATAGGTTGTATTCTCATGGCACTCTAATCCCACCTAGTCATGGCACTCCAGTGCACAAGTCCCACCAAGCTATGGAACTAGTGTGTGCAAGACCCATAAAGTCATGGCACTCCATCCATGTAGGATAAGACAAATGGAAGATGTTTGGGTAAGCTTGACCAAAAATAAAGGAATAAGGGGTTTTATTGACTTAGAGAAGCTCCAACTTGTGGAAATATCAATTGAGAAAGTTTAGTATAAATAAGAGTTAGATTGATGAATGAGAAGTAAGCTTCGAAGAACAAATGAAGTAGTATTTTGATTTTGCAAGATCCAGGTTAGATGAAATGCTTAGGGGAATCATAGGCAATATGAATTGAATAAGTGCGCGACATGTAGAAAAACAAGGAGCAGCTGCGTAGATATAAGGAACATTTATGAGAAAATCCCAGGGAGCATGTGGCCAAGTATGTGTGCAAAATCAGAACAAGAAGCAGAACTATAGCATAATACATAGTAAGAGAAGCTAGGAGAAGAATTGAAGCAGACCACGTCAAAATTGCACTCAGCAGGAAGAGAGGTAGAGTGCAGAACATAATGTGAATTGTGAGCACAAATCTGAAGACAATGTGATAGAAGTACAATATATCTCAGGGTGGTAGGAAGGGGCAAGGAAAGGAGATTGCAGTCTCCTCTCAAGTTGGTGTCAGAACACTGCATGTTGGAGCTTGCACAGAGGATTGGTGTTCTCACAGGTTGGAGCATGTAGTCTGCGAGTTGGTGCTTGCGTAGAGGATTGGTGTGCTCACAGGTTGGATCTTGTAGTGTGTGAGTTGGTGCTTGCATGTGTGATTGGTGTCTAAGTGAGTTGGTGCTCACATCATTGGAGATTAATGTCTCATATCTATCTATGTAATCAAATTTTCATACATATATATAAAAGTTTCTTCAAATATTCTGCACACAATTAGTTTTTATTGATGTGTTTTTAAATAGGAATTGGTGTATGTTTTGAAAGTGAAAAGTTGCTTAATCTGCGCATGATATCGATTCACCCCCCTCTCAGTATTATTAAGAATTCCAACATACCTTTTTTCCATGCAAGTAATGCAAGTTAACCACATCAACACAATGCTTCTCTATTTAATCTATCTTGGATTGCTAGCTACCCTTTTGAACCTTCAACATCAATTATCCCTTTTCTTTGGTAGCTTACTTTTTGTAGTATTTTTTTCTTGCAATCCAACCACCTTGTAATGATTTTGTATTTCAAAACCTCTATTCACGATCAAAAAAAAATTCTTGGATTGCAAACTACTATTTTCAACCCTTTCCATCCACAATCCCTTTTTTTTGGTCGTTTACCTTTCCAACACCCTTTTTCGTGCAAGCTTATCATCGTGTAATGATTTTCCATTTCACAACCACTATCCATGATTCAGAAACCTCTAATGGATTGCAAACTAATATTTTAAGACCCTTTCCCATCCACAATCCCTTTTCTTTGGTATCTTTCATTTCCAATGTCCTTTTCACATGCAAGCTAAGCACCATGAAATTATTTTCCATTCACAACTCTATTGTCCCTTCACAATTCTTTCTTGGATTGCAAACTACCTTTGTGACCCCTTTCCATCCTCAGTTCCTTGACTACTTCTATTGTGATCCCTTCCCCTCCACAATCCCTTTTCTTTGGTAGTTTACCTTTCCAAAACCCTTTTGCATAACATGCTAACCACTATGTAATGATTTTCCATTTCACATAATGTCTTCACGACGAATAAACCTTTCTTGTAATCGAAACTACTCGTGTGACCCCTTCCGTTGATAATCATTTTTCTTTAAAATATTACATTTTCAATACCATTTTTATTTGTAAGCTAACTACCATCTAATGTTTTTCCATTCACAACCCCTATTCACATATTATTAGCATGTCTTCAATTGCTTTCCAAAAACAATTTTTTTTCTCTAATCACTTATATTTCTAAAATCCTCTTTCCTTACATACTAACCACCATAAAATTATTTTCCATTCACAACCTCTATTCATTATTTACAAATATTTCTTGAACCACAAACTACCTTATGACCCCTCCCTTTCCCTATATATGGTGACTTGACTTTGATAGCTTAACTCTCCAAATTATACCTTTTTGCCCTATAATACTTTTCCATTTTATAATATATATTCAAGATTCACAAACTTTATTTGGATAACAAACTACACTCGTGATCCCTTCTCATGCACACAATCCTCTCTTTTTTATACATTATTTTTCCAATAATTTATATTCCAATATCTTTTTTCATGTAAGTTATTCAAAATCTTCAAACACTTTTATAACAATGGAATTAGAAAAAACAAAAAAGAGTTCAACAAAAGCATCATATCACTTACAAAAATTGAATTAAAGTGTTGGGGGAGGGCAACAATCATTCCTCCCAACCACCCAAACTACAATCAATAAATTTCATAACCTACCTTAACTCTCCATTTTACATTGCAAATTAACCTTATCCCTTTACCAAAACCCCAAGGGTGATCTCCTTTTTGACGTTGGTACAATACTACAGTGCTTTCTTGATTGCCTTCACCTTTTTATCCATTGAAGAAAAGAATCACACTTTCCCACCTTCACTTTTTTGCCAACTATTTGTGCTTGAAACTTACACGTCAGTCACCCAAACATCAAAGCTAAAGCCATCTAATGGAATAAAAAATTGGAGCGCATTGACGATTAAAGATCATCTTTCACCGTCGAAAGTGGTAAAGGAGCAAAGCAAATTCTACAACAAGGCGGTGAATGGACGGTGAGCTTTAGCAGACGGTGGGCTTATGATTCCTTTCTTGTATGTATTGCCCATCAATTTCTTCCATGGCGTGCGATTCCCTGAACAATGATTGAATGATTGTTGTCAAGATAGGTTTAAATACGACCTCTCTACATGCAGATTTCTCATTCATTTCTCCTCTGCTTTTGAGCTCTGGAATCTCTGCTACAAACAGAGCCCACAATAATCAAATCCCGGCCTGCCTAGCGTATACTTTTGAGAGAAAAAACATCAGGATGCTACCAATGAGACCAGCGACACATGCCAGTGGCATGGCAAGAGGGGATTCTCATGGAGTTTCGGCGCCCCCCTCATCATCTTTTTTTCCTTCTGATAATAGCCGTATTGTTTCTGCTGTTTTCGTGGTATATGAGCTATGAATCCACATACGAAAGTGTCATGGATCAGCTCAAGTTTTTTCTAATGGCGTCTCCAGTTATAATACTGTTGGCAGTTCACTGGTTGTCTGCAGCGGAGAAGCCTTCGTTTCCCTTCGCCAATGTGGAGTCCAATTCAATCCACAGGGCAGGGAGCTCTCCCTGGGGAGTGGGATTGCTGTTGGTATTTCTGATGTTCGTTATTTCTTACCAGTCAGAGTTACAGGAACGAGCTTGGTTTCCAGTGTGGAGGTCCAGTCGAAGATATTGAAGCCCTGTAATTTTTGGTTTTCATTCCATTGCTCTATATTGTTAATGGCACCTTCCTTGCCCAAATACCATTTGGGTTTTCGAGAGATTGAAGATCCCAGTGCCGCCTTTTCTGCAGCGTGGTGTGCCTCAAACAGGCAGGCCTAAAGAGCATAGGGTTTTCAATATTCTCTCACATTAGCCCTGTCTTGCAGGCATATCCCTATATTGGGATTTCGTTATACATTACTCTTCTTATTGGAAGTAACAGCGGGCATATCTCTATGTTGGGATATGTTGGGATTTTGTTATACATAAGTGGGAGATCTGAGAAAATGTATATCTTTAAATGATTAATATAAATAAGTTTTTACTAAGAATTTATACTTGATTCTCTCCTGTTACTGAACATGATCGAAGGTTTGTTGTTTCATGGATTGGCATAGTTTGAATTATTGTTTCTTACTTTAAAAATTATTTCTTTGTTCAAATTTACTGTGTAAAATTACAAGCACAGTATGACTCTGCAATTCATTTCATGTTACTACTTGTATCTTTTCTTCTTCTCTTCTTTTTTCTTTGGTATCATTTCTTCACTTTTGTAGCGATATCATTTCTATGTTGGAATTTTGTTTCACATTCTTTTTCTTTGATATCATTTCTATGTTCTAATTTTGTTTCACATTATTCCTCTTCTTTATTTATATTTGCTGTGTTTGTCCATATATCATTTCTATTTCTATTCTTTTTCTTTGATATCATTTCTATGTTCTAATTTTGTTTCACATTATTCCTCTTCTCTTTTCTTCTTCTCCTTTTTTGACAATATCATTTCTATTTTGAAATTTTGTTTCACATTATTCATCCTCTTTCTTCCTTGGTAGCTTCAGCAGGAGATCTGGGAAAAAAGGTATATACTTTAAATAAGGTTGCTCAAAGAACTGATCTGAATTCATCCTCTTCTTCCTGGGTAGCTTTAGCAGGAGATCTGGAAAAAAATTATATACTTTAAATAGGGCTGCTCAAAGAACTTATCTAAGTTTGGCTGTCTTGTTCCTGAATATCATTGAACGTTTTTATTCATGGATTGACATAGTTTGAGCTACTGTTTCCTACTCTATAAATGATTTCTCTGTTCAAATTCTCTATGTAAAATTACAAGCACATGATTGGATTCCAAACGAAATGGTTGGATTACTCATATGGTTTTAATTGTAAAGTGGAATTTCACAGTCAAACAAAGTTGTTTACATATCTTTACATATCCTTAAAATCACTGTATCAACTACTTTATTAGAGATACCATTACATACAATCAATCTAAAATTTTTAACACATCGTTATCCAAAAGAACTGTGAAATAAAGCTGGGTTTTAGATATTACCAGCACACAAATTCTTAGCCATTCAAAATTTGTGTCAAAATAATAAAATGGATTGTAAAATTCTTTGGTGGCCACCAAATCATTGTATAAGGAATGGGATGGAAAAGTCTTTACAAGAAAGTGCTATCTCGATCGAATTGGATCTAGTAAAACTTTGAATGTAATGTCTCAGTTAAGTTATGTGATTTTCATTGTAAATCATGTAGGTTGAGTTATAATGAAAATCAGAAACAAAAGAAGAAGGAAGTGCAAAGCCCGAAGGCTCACACACACAGACAGGAATGGTATAAACCAATTTAATTAACATATAGAAATGATAACAATATATAGGTAGCAATACTAAATCTTAGATCCATAATATGTGGATCTCAAATCTATGCATACCAAACATAGACAGTACACCTCAACACAATCCCAAGCAATTTGCCTAGCAATTCTACATTATTTCTAACATCCTCCCTTAATGTAGAAATGGATCAAAATATGCCTGTAATTCCAGGCTTACAAATCATCAAAGCAATTTAATAATTTAATCTTTTGGGACTCCAAACTTTGAACTCTACAATCCTCCTTCTTCATTTTGACCTTAGTTGTTGTCAGATAATATTTGTTTATGTTTTCCCATTTTCTGCTCTTCCAGTTTGAGAGCTTGAAGTCTTCACACATTGATGTATAGTGCATTCTATTATTTGATTGGGCCTCTGCTGTCCTGGATCTTCCTTCAGGTTCAACACATTCTGCAAAATTAGTAATTGTCATCTAGGCTCGTCTACAATCAGCTGTATTCTGTGCAGTGGAATTCTACAACATTGGCTCATGGGTCAGCAGTGTCAATGTGTCTATTTCAACAGCACCTGCAAACATGATAGGTTCTCTATCGAAAACACAGTCATCATTTTCACCGTCCTTTGGCTTTTCAAGCCAAGATGCAATAAACGTATACTCTGCTTCAAAATCGACTATTGTTTCTTCAGTTGCTTTAACTCCAACCAAGAAGTTATCTATTAAAATTGTTTCCAACATAATTAAAATTTGTTCTTCTCTGGAGAGGCATTCCTGATCATATAGAGGCTCAAGTGCAAGCATCAAAAGACATATTTAGCTTTTCTATACTGAGGTAGTTGGACAAGCCAGCAACCACACCATTTCTCCTTTCTTCTTCACGCTTCTTCTATGCAACAGAAGGCATCTCTTTCTTCAACAACGAACATGAATAGATGGCTCCTATCAGTCGGATGATCTTGCAGATTGGTTCACTGGTGGCTCCACTTAATTGCAGGCAATAGCGTGTTCCCTTCGCGGGCATCAATGACTCCACCTCAACACGCAGGCATGTGCGATTTCTTCGACGCGAGATCCCACTACTGGCAGTGATCTCATTCCTCTGCGATTTCTCCCTCTGCAATTTCTGGGCGATCCCTTCTTTTCTACACAGCCAGCTCTCAACAGCGTGTAAGATAGATCCACGGTGGCTTCTTCACACAGCTACAGCAGTGTATCTATCTCTCACAGGGTCGGGTCCACTTTTAATTTGGATTCTTCACCCTTAGTAGCTACAGGAAGCAGCAGGTGGCCTCTTCAATTCTTTCACATTGATATGGATGATTTCATCTACACCTTTCACTTCGGCAGCTCCTCACACAACAACGATTCCTCAATGCAGCAATTTCAACGCATAGGCAGCGACGGCTTCACCAGCTTCAGCGATATCTTCCCAAGGTGATGATCTCCCTTCAGCACCACGCTTCAATGGGCAGGAGGCAGCGGGCTCTCACAGCAGGCCGTAGGGGCTTTCACAATAGCCTCAATGGGCATTCACACTGCATCAGGAGGAGATACAACTCAACTCTAGGCCACCAGGAACACACAATAGCAGCAGGCCACAACGGGCACTTCTCACAGCCAATCAGGCTCAGCAGGCCACCAAGGGCTCTCACAATCAGGCCATAATGGGCTCCTCACAACAGGCCACTTTGGGCTCCTCACAATAGGCCACAATGGTGGCTCTGATATCAAATCAGAAATAAAAGAAGGAAGTGCAAAGCCCGAAGGCTCACACACACACAGACAGGAATGGTATAAAACCAATTCAATTAACATATAGAAATGATAACAATATATAGGTAACAATACTAAATCTTAGATCCATAATATGTGGATCTCAAATCTATGCATACCAAACATAGACAGTACACCTCAACACAATCCCAAGCAATCTGCCTAGCATTTCTACATTATTTCTAACAATGAATAGCTATTTTAAAAATGTGTAATGTATTGTACATATTTTTATTGTTAAATTTAAGGCAATGATTAAGTTATTGGCTTTATTTGTGTTTACATAATTGGCTAGATTATGGTGTTGTCATTAAGTTTTCCATGTTGTTTTTATATTATATAATATTTATTTAAACGGTTGGTTGAGTGAGAATTGAGGGGACTATGATACCATAAAAGTGGAAGAGAAAGTGGGGTGCATAGGTGCTTTGACTTGATATGTGTTATTTTGGAAATACAACCTTTCTTGCAATGCTTTTGTACAAGGTTTTTCATTTGACTCCTATGTTGTCCTTTGACATTTTCCCCTTCTTTTTAAGAATGATGTATTCTCCATGCAAAGAATATATGGCTTGGGAAAAGCATTATTTGTCGTCATTAATGGCCATTCTTTTACACTCCATTCATCATTCCTCTCCTTGAAGGAATCTCTATGAATCTCATGGATATTATGCATATATTGACAAAGAGTATCTCATGCACTCATGATTGGTAAGAACTTGTGGGTGTTGGGGATCTATTGTAGAGAGTATGAAATGAAATTGGATGATTTTGAAGGAAAACCAATCACTGGAATGTCCCCAACAACTAAAGCAAACATCACAAATCTACAAGTTCTTATTGTTGCTAATGGAGAATTTGAGCCAAGCATTTCTCCTCCAATTTATTCTTAGATAGAAACCATCAACCTTGGACTCTTTCTTCTTCGCTAAAGGAAAAGAAGAAGATTCTCGAGGGACTATGGAGTAGAGAAAGGGAAGATTTTCTTTATGTTGTGTAGGGAATTGAAAGAGAGCACCATGGATGATTGGTGCTAGACAAGAGCTTGGACTGCTTAATAGGAAGTAGATCAAATATATGGCAAGAGAAAAGACCTATAGGAGATTCTTTCACCCTAATGGTATCATGGTCTAGGTTGAGGGTGGAATCCTTGATTGATTCCTACAATGGGGTCATGAATCACTCATCCTTAACCAATTTGGTAGATTGCATTCATGTACACACGTTCTCAATTATTTTTTGTTGTAGAATGTGTGTTGAATGCGTTATGTGTGTAATTTGGTGTGTGACTCCATGGAATAAAATGTAAAGAGAATGAAATCAAAATATGCATGATTATTTATTTCTATTTTACATTTTTATACAAATTATATATTAAATTGTCATAAGAGTTCAACCTAACATTTAGTTATAAGAGGAAACAAATTTTAGACTAAGTACCCCAAGGGCCAAGGGAGACATCTGGGTACATTATAGTATGGTACCAAAGCTAAGTTTACAATAATGGGTTGTTGTGAGCAAAATATGTGGAGCAGAGAAAATTTTAAAGATCCATACTTATCTTAAAGTGTAGAAACCTTGAGCATTTACTAATTCTGAAAATGCTAACCATGAAATCTTTTGTGATATTTTTGTAAAATATTCAATTTAAAGGATTTTATAGAGAAATTTGGCAATTTTTAGAGTAAAATACTTTTATCCTATAGAATTTAGGCGAATCATTTTACAAAAAGATGGAAATTGGATTTTTTTTGGGGAAAAAAAATAAAATTAGCCAATGGAAAAAATTAACCCCTAAAATTTTCCCTGATGTGAAGTGGATAATGGAAATCCACAGTCAGTTGCTAACTTTTTACGAAATACCTATATGAAAATCTTAGCGAGTGTGTCATGTTGAATGAGCATAATAGTGAATCCATGCCTAGGAATACATATGTTTTAGTATTGAAACCTATGTGCTTGCTTATATAATGCATCTAGTCTATTTCGTAGAAGTTCATTGTTTCAATCTCATGGACTATGCAAATTCTTGTAGCTCAGTAAGGAGATTTATGAATTAAATTTAATGGATGTGCAAGTTGTTTTCCTTTTGAAAAGGCTTGTGTATTAAAAAATCATGACTTTAATTCATGTGAAGAATGAAAGTTGTAGAAGTTAGGAAATGTATCATTCGCAATTCAATGAAGGTAATGGTGAAATATGCCTATAGGTGAGTATTAAGTTAGATGACTAATCATGGGTGTTGTCCTCCAGGTTGTACCCTCATAAAAATACACTCTATATATTACAGTTGAGAGGAAGAGGATGGGGAAAGCACAAGGTCAAGGCATACTATGTGGGATGCACCTTCCTATGCCACTCCAGGCCATTGAGTGAGTCCTCAGGCTAGAGAGGGGGTTCCCTCAATGTTTCTAAGGAAAATGTTATCATATGTCACCCAAGGACAACCTATTTATTATGGATATTTAATGAGACTTACAATAGAATCTAGTGGTGCATGGAGTTAGTTTCTACTTCTTATTAGAGAAAAGGTAAAAGGATTGTGTTGTGGTTTTTGAGGGGGATTACTAGGAAGCCGAATAACAAGGGGATTCAAAAGGTTTCAACCACAGAGACAATTTTTTGCACCATGGACATCATGATCTAGTTTCTGAAATGAAAAATAACTGAAGGGAAATGAACAAATATGAGCTTAAGAGGGGGCACACTCTACACTCTCTTTACACACATTTATTAGATGAAAAACCAAATGTGCAAGATGTAGATAGATCCATTGGTTCATTTAGTAAATTGGAAGGAAACCAACATAAATTGCATGAGATTTTATTGCTTTATCTAGTGGAGAATTTGCCTCGGTCCTGACTACACAACATAGATCACGAGTATTCTTTAAATACAATAGGAGGTACTAGAAGGGGCCCTCTGATCTTTGTTCTAGGCCTATTTCTTTCCTTCCCACAAGATGAGCTTCACATAATGCCTACAAGAGGAAGAGAATGAAAGAAGAGAAGGAGAAGAATGAGAATGTTACATGCTACTGCAAAATAGTGGTGCTACGGGCATATCTTCACTTTCTAATGGCCTCTTTCCTCTCTTCCACCCCTTTGTTGCTGCTCTAAACTTCATTGGTCAACCTCCACTGCAAATAAAAAAATATCTCTATTATAGCTTATTGTGAGAGAAACATGAGACCTAAGTGTTAGGTTAGAATCTCTTTCTCCTCCTCCAATAGGAATGCTTTCCTTTACCTTTATCAAATGTAGTTAAAATAGATGAATTTTAACCTCTTTAACAAATCCATGAATAAATCTAGAGATAATCTACAACTATTGTGTTTTCTCATTTCTACCTATAGTGACTTCATTTAACAACCCATTGCAATCTTTAATTAGATGGATGCCCCAAAAGATCACAAATTTAACTTCTCCTAAACCATATACATCATTCGCAAATGAAAAAGGATAAATTTGAAAAAAAATAATAAATTAAATTGGTGCTTATTTGGTCTTTTTAAAATGATTAATTTGAAAAAATAATAATAAGTTAAATTGGTGATTATTTGGTATTTTAAGATGATTATAACATCTCTTAGTAGGTGGAAATAGAACTCTTAACCTTCCTTTTCCTAAAAGAAAACCACTCTAAAGTTGTGATATGAAATTCACTTTACATTGGTGCAAAATGATGATTGATTTAAGTGTAATAGATAAGGGGTAACATGTAATAAAATATAATGTTAAGAAAGGGCATATGAAATAATGTTATAAACCACACTTTATTTAGATTTTTAAGAAGAGGCATATGAAATAATGTTATAAAACACTTTTAAAAGTGATGTATCAATACTTTTCCACTTTATGTAGCTTTTTGAGAGAATTATTTCCACCTCACCATCCATTAATTAAAATTGTTAGCTGATGTCACTAATTTATTACAAATTGTTGGCCATCAATTTATGTTCATTAAGCTCCATCCACCGTTCGGGGGGATGGAATTCCATGCTCTCTCTACGATTTTATACCCTAGAGAGTATTGAGGATTGTAGGATTGACGTTTAGCATATGATTCAAAACCATTCGCTGCTCCTCCCCTCCAAGAACCTAGAATGCGTGAACAGCTGTAATGTGTTGGAAATAAATCTACGAAGGAGGTGGAGGAAACAAATCTATGGTGGAGGTGGAGGGGTATGTAAGGAAATTGGGGGCTTGGAACTTGGTACCATGTCTCTATAACACAGTGAACATGCTAGTGGAACACTCTTTGTGATAGAATCATGTCATTACGCTCAGAAGTTGGGGCTTGGAACTTGGTACCATCCCTTGGAGGCTCTGAAGTTGTAACAGATTACGTGGAGGAGGCAACTGAAGTATTGCCTCAACTTTGAGAGAATTGACTCTAATACCCTCCCTTGAAACTATGAATCCTAGAAGGCAATCAGTCCTAACAGTGAAGATGCATTTGTTTGGATTCAATCGAATTTTGTAGTGGATATATCGTTCAAGAATCATACAGAGGTGCTTGGGGTGGTCCACTCTCTTGCGAGAATGGCCAGCAAGATCATCCAAGAAAACTTCCATAATCATCTTAAGATCATGAAAGGCATAGGTCATGGCTTGCTGAAAAGTAGCTCCAGCATTTTTGAGGCCAAAGGGCATTTTCCGGTACGCAAATGTTCCCCATGGACGAATAAATTCCGTCTTATGTTGGTCCGTGGGTTTGATTTGAATCTGATTATAACCCGAGAATCCGTCCATGAAATAAAAAATCTCACTCCCCGCACAAGCATCCAATATTTGATTAATGAATGGCATGGGGAAGTTGTCTTTCGGACATGCACGGTTCAAATCTCTGAAATCAGTGCATACACAGATCGTTCCCTGCTTCTTATCCACAGGAACAGGGTTTGACACCCATTCGGTAAGGGGAACGGGATAGATGAAACCAACTTTGAGGAATTTCTCCACCTCTGCCTTAATAGCGGTTGCCTTCCTAGGGTTCACAGCATGTAAGCGTTGTTGAACTAGTTTAGCATCAGGATACGTTCTAATCTCATGTTCAAAAATGCGGGAGTCTATTCCTAGCATCTCCTCGTATGACCAGGTGAAAGCTTCTCGGAGTTCTGTAAACAAATCAGTGTAAATAGCAATCTCCTCAGGAGTGCAATCGGTACCAACGTAAACATTCTCCACCTTTCCGGGAATGCGAGAGATGTTGATCAAAATGGTTGGGGAAATATTGGCCATATTCCCCTCTAGAAAAACATCATGCGACTCCAAAAGAGCCACAGGGTGACCAACCATCTCAACTAGAGTCATCCTAAACTCTTCCTGCTCAACGAGCTCGAGGTTGGGAAGGAAATAAGAGTGATGGTGCATATCTTCCCAAGTCCTCTCACTACCACACATGGCCTCGAGGATAGCTTCGTCAGATGGTAAAGTATCATCAAGGCAATCGTGGGAACAAGATGAGTTGGCTGCCCAAACTAGCAGCGTAATGGGATCTTCTTCAACTGTCTGGGAAGAAGAGAGATCCAGATCTGCAGTGGTTTGTTGGATATGATCATAAGCGAGCTCCGCTACAGATAAAGGCATAGACATCCCGACATGCGCAATGTCTCAAGACGTGGAATTCGTGGATGGTAAAATCCACGGATCATTTGAATAGGAGGCCCGGAATAACATATTATTCGAAGGAGGAGATGCATTGTCGGTAATGGTTCCAATAAAATTCACAGGCGTAGAATGGTTAAAAGTTCTCATCAATGAGGGGTACATTCCAACACCTATGTTCCCAGTTGCTAGCTGAGAATTAGAAACTTGCGGGACTACAGATCCCGTGGATGCTGTGGAAGGAGTGCCAACATAATCGAGCTGATCAATCATCACAATCTTGCCTTCATGGGGAAAGAAGATAACTCTAAATACAGTAGACGCGATAGCCTTCATAGCGTACATCCAGTTCCGACCGAGTAAAAGGTTGTAGTCGATGGGCGCATCAACTACTTCGACTTCAATAGGCACGGACTTACCCTCCAAGGAGACAACAAGGGAAGGGATAATTCCATGCAGCGTAAAAGATCTACCATCGAATGTAGTGAGTGTAGTTCTAGATGCGAGTAGAGGAGGAGAACCAAGAGCTTTCCAACAAGCTAACGACATTACTGACGCAGAGGCATCTTCATCAACCATAGTACATTTGACGAAGCTTTTAAGGAAAACCACCTGGATTTGAAAAGCCACATGGTAAGGTAAGTGAGGCTGGACATCAGTAGTATCGAACTTGATAACACTAGGACTTCCCCCATCCTGAACTCCTAATGCACTCAAAAGGGCATGCTTCTGAGAATGATAGGCTTGTAAAACCTCAAGAGCCGACATGGCACACGGAGTTTGGCTCAAATCTTCTACGATGGAATAGTTCTGGGCGGCTTGAGCATTAGGATTATGCATGGAGCACTTGAGAACACCTTTCGGTATCCGTGGCATAATAGAGGGCTTCTCGATATGCAAGGAATTGTCAGGAGGAAGGGGAGGCTCATTCCCCAAATTTGGTTGTGGTGCACCATAATTGCGTTGACGAGTAGCAACACAAACCTCCGACTGAACCATATTCACACATCCATAACCACTAGTATTGGAAGAAGATGTGGTCGTTTCATTAGTACCATAACCAGTGGTGGGAGCATGCGAAGCCATGTTTTGATGATGAGGAAGGGGATCCTTCAACACAGCTGGGCTCTATGCCAAATGCTTCGATGCTTCTTCAATTCGAGGACATAAGTGAATAAGATGATCCTCCCCACAAAGATTGCAAGGGAATTTCACCTTACGCCTAGGTTTACGATCCTCGCCAGCATTACTGCCTTCTCGAGGAGGGTTGGGATTCTCTTTACGAGGAGTATTACGATTGCTATTGTTATTACTTCCATTGTTTCCACCCCTATGATTATTTCTCCCCTTTTTCTTACCACTAGGTTGCTGGTTACCCGACGGTTTCGTTGATTGCACATTGTGTACATCAGACGACGGGGTGGAAGTGGACAAGGTGTGTACCTATCCGGGAGCAGACTAGTTTAGCGACAAATTTTGCATTTGATTAGCTACCAAGTCTACAGGGAGAGTGCATGCGGACCCCACGATGCCATCAACATGTGGTCCAAGAACTGACGTAGGCTCATGTCTTGTTCTCGGTGTATCAGGAATAATGTCATACAAAATGCCAGATTGAGAATAAAGTAGATTTAACTGCTGGACTTTCAAGATAGCTTGTTCCTCAGTCACAATGCCAGACATCGAAACATCCTTAGCAATGTATGGAAGTAAAGACTTGAGGAACCATTCCAATAAGAACTCTGGAGGAATGTTGGCTTTCACTAATCTCTTCTGCCGACGCCACTCTTGAACGTGGTCAGAAATATGTATGGCCTTATTTTGACGAAAGGTGGACAATAACTCAGTACCAGTATCATAACGAACCGGAAACTGGAAATGATCTAAGAAAACCAAAGCAATCTCATTGAATCCCCTATAGGTGTTTCCAGGAAACTCCACATACCACTTTGCGACTGCCCCCATGAGGGTGTGTTGAAATAGTCATAAATGAATGGAATCATGATTCAAAGAGTTGGAGGAGCACCAAAGGTGAAACGTCGTGACATGATCTCCCGGGTCCTCACCACCTTTCCCCTCAAACTTCAGAATGTCCAAAGGGAGCTTGGTAGGGACCGGGGGCCAAGTAGGGTCGTGACACACTGGATCATTCGTGAGCTTCGAAAGATCCGGGAGATTCAAGCGTGCAAGGAACGGGAGTTACAGCTGGAAAGCTGGATTATAAGCTCCCATGAAAGGTTGGTTAAACGGAACTATGTTATAAGATGGACCAAAAGCTTGACCATGAGGATTAAAATGTTGATAAGAAGGACATGATGGACCATAAGCTTACCCATGGCCATAATATTGATAACCTCCTCCTGCTTGACCCATTTGAGAGTAAGCAGGTAGATGCGTTTTTTGAGCACCATATTGGGGTGGTGGGTGATACTGGTGGCCAGCACTGACTGTGTTGTAGTAAGGGTTGCCACCATGAGTATGGGGCATGTATGTACTATTCATAGTGGGAACCGTGTTGTAATGATCGTAATGGTATGGTATGTTCCCACCCCCAGCATTAGGATTAGCTTGAGCAGTCGTGTGGTGACCAAAAGCATGAGAAGTATGCCCAGCCCCAACATTAGTGTGATTAGTAGCAGGGTTGGTGGTGTGATGTCCATGTGGATAGGAAATATTCCCACCCCCTACATTAGCATTAATAGCAGCGGCAGTGGACGCAAAAGTGTGCAGTATGTGTCCACCCCCGTGGTTGGGAGGAACGGTATCATGTGCAAAAGTAGCCCTGGGTTGACGAGTAGTGGCACATGTATTAGGTGGTGGATGGCGAGTCGTATTCCGAACAACATTACGGTTAGGTTGGGTATTCCTAGGAGGTGGTTGTGTTCCAACATTAGCATGGTTAGGAATATGACCAGTCCCCATACTATGTGTGTGGGTGGACAATGTAGTGCCCTCAGCGAGGGTAGTGCCCCCAGTGGGTATAGTATGGCTAACACTTTTACTAGTGCCAGCGTGAGTACCAACCATAGTGGAAGGTTCAATAGTACTATGACTAGGCATACCAAAAGAGATTGCGGTGGGGTTGATCATAGGTCCAGTGTCATCATGAGTCTCAGGCCTCCCGTATATATAATCACGTGGAAAGGAAGGAACGAAAGGCTCGTCCTGTTCTTCCTCCTCGGGTAAGTCAGGCATCCTGTAAATCAAAAGCACACACCTAGAGAAACTACAACCAAGAGCAGACAAACAGAGTGGCTAAATGAGCTCCTAACACTAGAGCCGATATGTCTTGCCTAGGAGAGGCTTGAGACTCCCAAACTATAACCGGAGGTAACAGAATCAGTTATAGAGACACCCAGGATTCACTGTGTCGACAGGGTAAAGTCCACTGCACGAACACAACTGTGATGTCCAATCCCTATCTGACTCAGGACACAAACAACATAACCACTGCAAGTACCCTGTGTGGTACCTAAGTAAGGCAACTATGTTCACCGCAATATAACCAATGCTTAGGGGGACAGTTGCAGGTGGGACCCATCGTATGGGTAGGGTAGCTAATCCCGAAGGACAAGAGGAATAACCTCCGATACCCCCATATACGAACAAATCCTGGATATATCTCTCACGTTCAGCCAGTATTAGAGGGATATCTCCTCAACTAACCTCCCGTGACCTCGTGCTAACTCTGGATTGAGTAGAGCTTCCTGAGAACACCGATCTATACCATGGATTCCTTCACTCCCTGGTCAGACACCTAATGTTTCGTCTAGTAGTCTTGGATTGTTAACTCACAATGATCTATTCGAAGACTCTAAACTTACTCTAGTTGGTGTACCCTATAAAATAAAATCAGTCTAATCAATTTTATGATTAAGCATTAATATTAGTGGCTGTGATTACTCAAGGGATATGATTGTGAAACTAGTGATGTGTAGACTCAATAGTATGCAACATTGTCCAATCCTAGACTCGTCTATCCAATAAAACAATGTCACTAATATGCAAAATCAACCAACAATTCTGAAATAAAGATGCAATCTTTTATCTTTTCGATGCACAAGCAGAACCTAAAATGAAGGCAACAAGCACTCAATGCAAGATGCAGTACATGAAAGTAAAATATTTTTGTATTTTCACTTATAAACAAGAAGGAAAATGCAAAAAACTAAATGTATATTTTTGTATTTTTTCAATATAAATGGAATGAAAAAATGCAAGCAAAATCCTACTATTCAGTCACTAAAGTGCCGAGAAGATCACTAAGACAACCCATCAGATCCTAAACAGCAAGACTCGGCCAAAGAAATGAGCTCAAAAGGAAGAAACCAAGAGGCTAAAACCAAAGATTGGTAAAAAAGCAAGCAGGCTCAACCAAAAGAAACGAAGAGATCTGGTCACAACCAAGGCATGAAACGGTCAAGAAAGAGGCCAACAAAGACTCAAGAACCAACCAAACTCACCCAGCAACAACCAATAGCCATAAACCAACAAAAGCTAGAGTTACACACTACTGTCGAAGGAAATCTTGTGGGTACCTATGAGCAATAGAGTAAACAGAGGCGGGTAGACGCGGGCAGAACTAACCTAGCCCGTGGGTGAGGAAAGGAAAATGGGCAAACAAAGAGTCCAGAGGCTCAGAAAAAGCAAGTTTTCTACAGTGTATCTTAATGGCCAATCAGTGACATAGAGCTTCGATAAACAACAACTCTAATTATGGACTAATGCTCAAAAAATTTCCCAAACATGGATGTTTTCTCTAGCGGAGTCGCCATTTTTGTATTGGAGAAAACTCACTATGGCTTGGGAATACCACAACAGACAGATGACTACCATAAATCTACTCAATTCTCAAAGCAATGCTATTATAAATAAAAATGTTAAGATAATGGAGAAATGTAACCAACCTCGATCCAACGTTTGATGTAGATCTCCATTGGAGCTTTCAATCCATGCACTTGTAATCTGCAAATTAGTCTTGACAGCCAATATCCAACAAGTACATATAATATATAATAGACATTAACATTATCAATAAAAATGGTCCATAATATCACAAGAAAATGTAACCCAATGTATAATAAATGACATTCACACCATGAATGGACGAGAATATGAGTATTTCTATTAATGAACAAGAAGAAGTACAAAGTGATACGACCTCTTGCCGGCAACCAATCTGAACCAAGATCTAGATCAATCCACTTGTGCCTCCACCACTTCAAACCTCTATGAATGGCAAACTCAAACTAGAAGGAGGTTGGAAGGTGAACATAAGGGGTTCACAACTGCAAGGATCAATGAGTGTAGACTCAAGATAGGGCAAAAATCCGCTAGAGTTTTCTTACAATTCTCTTCTTCCTCCCGTCCATAATCCATATGTGATCAATATATAGTCCTCTCAAAGGTAGGTGAAATGACTCATCGAGACATTACTTGGGCATATGGAGAGCCAAAGGTCACCCAATGACCGCTTTTTGGGAGTAAAAAGTGATAAAATAGTGGTTTTTACCATTTTATATGCTACCCACGGGCTATAGGGATGCAACTCGTGGGTACGCTTGCTATAATGATGCAACAAGTGGGTAGGAATAAAGATAGGGAAAACTGGTATCACTGAAGGATAAAAATGGATCTGAGTCATTGAAATGGATCCTACAGGCCAAAGAATGCTGATGCTCAGAGGGTGGAATATTTCTGTGTAACAGTGTGACTTTAACTTTCCTTTAATATAACCTCTATCTATTAGAGTTTAAAAGAATATATATATATATATATATATATATATATATATATTTCATGTTATTATTGATATTGATTTCTTTATATTCATTGATGTAACTTGATCACTATAACCTCTCTAGTTACTTGATCAAATTGAACACAAGTTTGGGCTTCATACCAATCCAGTTAATTGCCCTATAGGATCCAGTCATTGAAAATTTGGTTTTCATTGATGTCAACATGGTCAAGTGACATGTGTCATTGATATTGAGTAATGTGGTCATTGATGTTAAAGTGATGATGATGATGATGTGGTAATAGTAGAGGAAGATTGATTAAGTAATGTTGAAGAAGCCTTCAAGCCCCCAAAGAAGTTAGAGGAAGATTGAGTAATGTTGAAGAAGCCTTGGAGCCCCTAAAGAAGCCCCTAGAGAAGAAGCCTAGACACAAATGTATATAACTCTAAAGCTATCCCATTATGGTGTAGCTATTAAGCATGGACCTCACGGCAAGAAATTTTGAGTTGTACACAAATTGTGCAAGTCCCCAAATCCATTATAGAAGCCCCTAATTACCCTAATGAAGTGAAGTGTAAATATGTCCCTAAAGTTGCCTCGAAGCAATGTTGAAGAAACCCCTTAAGGAATGATGTTGGGTTCACATGACCATGATGATATGAAGTGTAAAGAAGTCCCTAAAGTTGTACCAAAGCAATGTTGGTGAGAAGTGTGAAGAATCCCATAAAATTGTTATCTTGGGTCCACATGACCATGATGATGGGTCAACATGACCCCAAAAGTAATGATGGGTCCACATAAAGAGGAAAGAAACTGTGAAAGGAATAATGATGTGCCCACTTAAGTATGCTAATGAGGATAAGTACCAAAGCATCCTTTGATGAAGATATGGAGTGATACAGAAGGAAAGTTAAAGACCCATAATTAAATCTTGAAGTGGTCCATGACTTGTTCAAGTACCCCTTAAAATATGGAGATCCTAAATTTAAGGATAAGTGAAACGTTGGCCGTGAAGAAAGTTAGAGGAATCTTGGAGGGTATAAATAGGAGGAGATACTTCTCATTTTCTCATGAATTCATCTCTAACCCTCTATTGCATAAATCTCGGGAGAAAGTGTGACCTTTTGTGGAGGAGCTAGTGTGAAAGTCTTGGGGATCATCTTTTGTTCCTTGGTGAAGACTGATAAAATTTGCATAACTTTCCCATACGGTATCATAATTACAAAGTTCCTGCCTCATCGGAAAGCTTGTTGTAAGGATATGTGATGACATGGTCCAGGGTTTCTTTTGGTGAAAGATTCCTTTCTAGTTTCTTCATCTTGGAAAAGTGTTGGGCCTCCAACAACTCCCTAGAAAAATTTCACAAAATTTTAGGGCCGCCCATTCTAAATTTTGTAAATATGATACTTTGATTACTTTTTGATTTGTTTTTATTTAGTTGATGGTTTTATGTGCCTCCATTCTTAGACATTCGGTTTCCTTCTTGTTGATTTTTGGTTGGGCTTATGAGATGAGGCTTTGGTGATTTTGTCAATCTTTGTCATTTAGAACTTTTGACTTCCTAGTTGTTCATCAAAGCTTGCATATTATTCTTGAGCTTTTACAAGCTGATCTCACATCTTGATTTACCGAAATCGAATTCACATGATATTTCCACAATTTAGTCAAGCTTTGGTCATTGAAACATCAATATATTTTTGAACATTTTTCCGAATCAAAATAAATGATTAAAATGCTTAATTTTATTGATTTTCGAATTTGTGTTGAAAGAATTTATATCAAAATTTGAAGATGAGATGACAATTTTCAAATTAAGTTAAGTTATCAATTTTTACAAATATTTTATTTTGATCATTTTCTTAATTTTATTTTGAAATGACTTTGATTATTGAGAAAACAATTTAAATTGTGTTTTATTAAAACTTAAATAAACTTTTGGTTTTATTTTGATTCATTTTTTTTCAAACACATAAAAATTATGAAAAAAAACCTTATATTTCAACAAAAGAACTTTATAATATGAGTATTTTTTAATTAAATAATTACTTTGAATATCTGAGTATAATGTGTGTTAACACCCAAAAATTGTTCACTTAGTTCATCCCCCTAGTCACATAACCCATTTATCCATTTTTCCTACATTTTTGGCCTAAAAAAACCCAAAAATCCCTTAGGTGGTAATCAAATGGGAAAAAAATCATTATTTCCCTCATCAATTAATTAAAATCCTCCCATAAGGGATAAAATCCCACAAAAATGGTCAAAATCCCCCCAAACAAGGAAAAGTAAAAGATGAAATAATCAAAATAAAATAAAAAGGAGGGAAACCATCAAATACCACTGGCCAATACTAGTGACTTCCCAATACAACAGGACAATACACCACCACCCAAAATTACTATAAAAAGGTGGTGGAGGCCCCCCATTCTATATCCAACATTCGCTCTTCCTACCCTTATGTTGCCGAAATTCCCATTGAAACCCCAACTTCCCTTTGAGCTTGTGTTTCCCCATTTTGGTTGAGCTTCGACAACCATTAGAGAATTTGGAGAAGAACAAGGAACCTTGGAGACCAGGAGCACCACTCTTCATATGGCTGCGAGGGCCCCCATCTACTCACCTTTTGGGGTAAACATCCATTGTAAATCCTTTTTTACAACATAATACAAAATCAACATTTGATTCATGGGTTCCAATTGATTTATAGTTTTACTGCAGTAATCATTTAGTTTAGTTATTTTTATTTTTATTTGCACTCACACACTTCCCTTTCACGAACTACTACTAAGGATTCCACAACCCTTAGTAGATGTCCTTTTGCACTAGCTGGTGTGAAAACACTAGCTATAGTTTTGGTGACTCCAACTGGGTCGATTCCCATCAATCTATGGTTTGGTAAGAGCAGTAGCTATTTTTTCATTTCTTATTTTTCTTTCCATTTTAGTTTTCTTTAGTTTTTAAAGTTGTATTTCCCCTTTGGGTAGGTCTGGCCTAGTATTACCCCATGTACTTGCATGTCTAGCCCTTTCCATCACAGTACCTTTTATTTTTTTCGTCTGTACGATTCGGGTCGAGACTTCCGGTGCCGTTTCCTGCACTCCAAGCACGACTTTCCACTTGCACTCAAGCTCCAGAGCATGAATTTCCACCTGATACCCACACTCCAGAGCGCGACTTTCAACCCAAAACCCACACTCTGAGCACGCTTTTCATCCTGAAACCCGCGTTCCGAGCGCATAATTTTTCCTAAAAAGCACGTCCCTATCGCTCCTTCCCTACCCAAACCCGTGCTCTGAGTGCGCCTTTCAAGTCTAGACCCGCACTCCTTTTCCTAATCTGGTTTTTCCTGTTCTAGCGTGACTGTTCTGTAGTCTGCAGCACCTAGAGAGCGACTGTTCCCTCGATAGCCGCAACCTGCACTTTTTTTTTACTTTTTTATTTACCTTGGATTCCCTAACAGCCTCCCGTATGCTTGCACCCATTTCCATTGGTACTTTTCTGTTATTTGCTGGCTGTAGCACTTGAGTTATTTCAGTTTGCATGCATCCTTTGTGCATTGCTATCTCTTGCATCATATTTCAACGAGTTTATTTATTGCATCATTTTGCATATGGTAGCAGTTAGTACTTTTTATTCACAAAGTAAAAGTTTATTTCAATATTTCATTTCGACGTATCTTGGGTTGTTTACACCACTTGTGCACCCACTCACTCCCTAAGTTCCAAGTGAGACTAAAATTGGTTTAATTAAACACACATTAACCCCACATGGGGACCCAAAAAACAACTTTGTAGCTAGGTAGGACATTGGTGTCCGGCATCCAAATCACATCCCCTCTGTCAAACACATTTGAGACATAGTTGTTGTCTTTTAGAGAGCTAAAATCCTCATTGATTAGCACGGTTGACACCGATTTACCAAGGGGCCTATCCCTTAGGAGGGAAAGTAGCAAGACTGGTTCTGGAATTCTGAGTGGAATGTATCTCTCCACTATGTACTGAAGGAAACCAAATCATTGTTCTCATCGCACATGCTGGCCACTATACCGGGTGGGCGATGACCAAAGAACTGAAGTTGCAGTATACCTTTCCGGACGTGCTTTGACCGAGGTAGCTTATTTTCCATTATTCTAGGGATATTTTACCCAGGATCCCTCTCAGTAGGGGGATATCCCTTAGCCATTTGGTTCTCCATTTCATATTTCCTGACTACAGATTTTATCATCTTACAGGGGATACGATTTGCGTGAACTTCCATATCTTTTATATAGGTGTTTTCCTGCTCATATACCCCATAGGTTAGGAGTCTTTTTATTTCTAGGAGTGCTTCTTGTTGGTATTCTGACCATTTTATTTCCGCTCCACCTATTGTAGCACGCTATTGCAGTAGGTGTTTTTGAGATTGTTGTTGGATCACGTGCCATTTTTATTGTGATCTCTCCTTTTGCACACTCGGTTGTACTAGGATTTTTTAGGGTGTTTTCAGACCACATCCCTTTAGCACTTACACACCTGTCACCATTGATTCCCCGATACACTCCCATCTTCTATGAGGGAATTCCCCATAGTACGGTCCCTTGGACCCCCCTCATCGTGCTCCTTTGAGTCGCACCTCTTCATTGCCGGATATTCATCCCTATGGCCTTTATTTCACACTTGATTCTAATTCAGATTCACCCATACACACAGCTCCATCTAGCCCCATGGCCGACATGAATCCCAAACCATTTTACGATGGGATTGTTGTCAACGGTTCCACCACTATCCCCGTTAGCACTTCAACATCTATTCCTGATATGCCATCTATAGGACCTACCCCTGGCACTACAATGCACCCAGTTACTACCCCCATACCCATCGGTAGTGGATCTATTCCGACCACCATCCCTTTGGTTACTAGTATCACACTTGGGGGCACCAACTCTTCCTTTGAGATCCCTCCACCATTGATGGGTGGTTTCTCCATCCCCGTCAGGACTCATGCCACTGCACCATCGCTTGGCGGAGGTGGCACACAATCGTTGCCATGGATAGCATGCAGGTCGTCCCAACCACGCCACATCCTTCTTCTAGTTTTCCATTTATGGAAAGTATCAACCTCCCTGATTTGGACCGATTGACTAACGATCTGATTTGACATGGCCCCACATGGCCTCCCATTCCCACCAAAATCCCTTCGAACATACCCAAGTTTTGGGGGAGGGGTGGTGAGGACCCCCAAAACCATATCATGTCCTTCCACTTATGGTGTTACTGCAAATCCATAGTGGATGACTTGATTCGCCTATGCCTTTTACAAAAGACACTCACTCGCGTTGCATCCAAGTGCTATATTGACCAGCCTTAGGAGATGCATTCCACTTTTTCTTCCCTCGCTTCGAATTTCCTGCAGTTCTTCCAGCTACCCATCCATTACGACACTGGTGTTAAGATTCTCCTATTTTGTAGACAGAGCACGACCACTCACATCACTAAGCACATTCATGAGTGGCATAGACATTATAGTTTGTGCAAGATCAAGTTAAATGACTGTATCATTTTAGATTGGTTTTTGAAGTATCTCATAACAACAATTGCCAAGGATGTGCCATCTGAATGGACCCAAACCAAAGAAGAATCCATACTTAAAGCCCAATAGTTCGACCTTATCTACACATAGTCGAGCTATCTTTACACTATTCTACTTGATGCTCCTTGCAGTGATTCCTCCTGGAAATACGCACTGGAGGAATCCCATGCTGCCAATAGAATCATTGGACACGTTTCATCTACTAGTCGACCATATGTCCATATGCCTCCAGCCTCCACCCCTGAGTATAATCCTACGCCCAGTTTCGTGCCACCCGCCATGAACAGTGGTCCTAACCTTTTGCATGCCATGTCCCATTTTGGAGCAACACCTTCATATGTTCCACTGACCCCAACCCATCATATGCATGGACCTTCTTGTCTGACTCATTGCTACAATCATCCCCCACCAACCTATGCCTCACCTATAGCACAACCTTCCTACTACCCTCCATCGACTACACTCGTGCCCACAGAACCTCAAGCTCCTCCTGCTTATTATCCACCATCAATTACCCCGGCACCCGCACAACTGCAAAATCCTCCCATTCTGCAAGGGCAATTTTATGCGCAGTAGAACCTGTCGTAGAACCAACCTTCCCAACAGAGCCAACAAGGCCAACAAAATAGGAGTCACGGACGCAACCGAGGTAATAACCAACCTCCTAGCGGTGGTGGTACACCACCGAACCCACCTGATAATAATGGCGTCGTTTCGGCGAACCAAAATCCTGATTGACCACCTTAGAAAGGTAAAAACCCAACTTACATACGAAACACCTATGTTCTATTTGTGGGGTCTATGGCCATTACACACACAATTGTCCCCATTTGGAACGATCTCGTGAAGTCTGGAGTGAGGATTCCCAACATCAAGGACATGCTGCACCTCTAGCGCCGCCAAACCCCCTGCAACCCAACGCTCAACCTATGGTGTTGCAAAACCTTTTACCCACGCAAGGGGTCATTTCCACCCAACCTTTGGAACCCCCTTAAGGGACTACCGCACCACAACAACCATATATGTACACTACTCCTATTAGTCAACCCACTGACTCAGGTACTCACCACCTTTTAATGATGTCCTCATCTGATATCAACCTTCAGACGTTCCGTAACCAATATGGTTCGACCACCGAAACCATCCCCATCGACAAGGCCACTACCAATATTTCCATTGATAAGTCATTACGTCTACCCCGACTGCCGCTGGAGGGGACTCCCATAGCTCCTATATTCCCTCTGCGCCACATCAATAACAACCCCAATGCTTGTGCTCCCCCCAACTACAATATCGTGGATGACTTAGCTCAGTCCCCCACTACTATGTCAGCCTTAGAAGTTTTCAAAAACTGTCCAACATAACGCAAAGAACTGTTGTTTTCCATAGGTGTGATTGACCCTTCTGGCTCACAAATGATGGCATGCGACTTAGACCAATCTGAACCTCGCATGCCTTCGACTCTCGCGTTTCAGATATCAGTTTTGATTGGGAACATCGTCATCCATTGCTGCATTGTCGATGATGGTGCCTCTACATGTGTCATTTCGACATTTGTGTGGCAGAAGCTTGGATCCCCTCCTCTGCATCCATCCATGACCTCCCTTCGAGCTTATGATGGTCATGCAGCTTAGATGCAAGGCCTTATTTCCAATGTTCCAGTCCAATTAGATGGAAAAACTATCCTGATTGACATTGAAGTCATCAATGGACAACTCGACTACAACCTTCTCCTAGGACGAAGCTACATGTACGCAATGAAGGTCGTTGCTTCATTTGTGTTCTGGACTATGATGTTCCCCCATGAGGGACGGGTTTTCAAAATTGAGTAGCTTACTTACTATGACCCTAATGTGCCCACTACACTAGAGAATGTCCTCCCCATGGTCGAAAAACCCCTCCCTGGCACGTCTGCCCCTCTAATATCCATAGTGGGGCCTGACCTTTATTCAGAGGATCCCATGGCCTCCATGTTTACCGCCTTTCCCCCACCTCCTTTGGATGTTTATTTATCTAACTTGTGCACCATTTCATCAAGTAATTTCGTATCTGGATCACATCCCGCTACTCTGCCTCAACCCCAATGACCACTTTTACCCCAACTTTCGATCGAGTCAAAAGAATTCATCCATGGAAATGTAGATTGGTTCAAGAACACCATTACAGATCCGGATGCCTTTGAGGAAGGTAACATGGCTAACATATCACTCACCATCCAAGTTGATATTTCCATCAAACTCGATATAGTTGAGAATATTACGTTATGCGCCTCGTGTACTCCTAATGAAGTAGTTTCCTACAAGAATCTCTTCCAAGAGTTCCATGATGTTTTCGCTTGGTCATATACTGAGATGCCTGGTCTTAAACCTGCCATTCTTGAGCACCGTATTGATACTCAGCCTGACATCGCACCTATACACCAAAAGCAACGACCCATTCACCAATCCAAACTACCAACAGTGAAGGCTCAAATTGAAAAATTGTGTCAAGTTGGGTTCATTTACCCCATTGCTTACACCACATGGGTGTCCAACCCAGTGCCGGTTAACAAAAAAAAGGGCACCATTCATGTCTGTACTGATTTTTGTAATTTGAATCTAGCTTGTCCCAAATACAACTTTCCCACGCCTTTCATCGATCAACTTATCGATGCATGTGTGGGTCATGAGGTCCTATCCTTCAAGGATGATTTCTTGGGATACAATCAGATTCAGATCCGTAAAGAGGATTAGTATAAGACTGCATTCACTACTCCATGGAGCACATTTTCCTATCGCATCATTCCCTTTGGTCTTAAAAATGATGGAGCCGCATTTCAGTGGGTCATGACCTTTTACTTTCATGACTTGGTCCATATTATCCTTGTCTACTTGGACGACCTCTCCGCTCGATCCAAAAACTGTTCAGACCACCTGGAGGATCTCCGACAAGTCTTTTTTCTTTGTCGCAAGTATAACATTCGCTTGAAACTAGTCAAGGGTGTGTTTTTCGTTCTTGCGAGCTAGTTATTGGGATTCATTGTTTCCCAAAAAGGGATCACTGTCGACCCTTTGAAGGTTCAAGACATTATTGACCTTCCATCCCCATGCACATTGCGCCAATTGCAACGCCTTCAAGGAAAGGATAATTTTCTCCGCTGCTTTGTTCCTGACTATGCTACGAAATTTCATGGTTTCCTTTGCTTTCTTTAGACCAATGTTCCCTTCATTTGGGATGAACAAGCACAAGTGGCTTTTGATGCATTAAAACAAACCCTGAATTCCACTCCCTTGATTTCACCACCCGATTTCTCGAAGGATTTTATCCTTTATGTTTCGGCATCCGAACATGCCGTTTCCAAAGTATTAGTCTAGGAAGATAGTGCTCGTCACGAGCACGTCATATATTATGTGAGTCAGACCTTGTCTGGTCCACCATTGCATTACCCCCATGAGGAGAAAATGTCCCTTGTAATCGTCTTCTGGGTTCATAATTTACGCCATTACATTGTCATGAGCCAAACTATAGTTGTGGTAGATTTCAACCCCATGGTATATCTCTTTAGTTGTCACCTCATCCAAGGCTGCGTAGCTAAATGAGTCGTTATCCTTCAATAATATGACCTCACATTTGTTACACCTAAGACTACCAAGGCCCTTTCACTGGCACATCTCGTGACCGACTTACCCTCTTCGTTGGTCGCCCTTCTGATCACAAATGACCTGCTTGATGAACATGTGTTTACCATTTCTTCAGATGACTCGTGGTATGGAGACATTTTCGTGTACCTTCGCATGTATAAGTTTCAACCTCAACTCACTCATGATACATCTTCCCCTAGCCAAAGTACGTCCCTCCCAGGGTCTACTCCACTAGCATCATCTGACCACAAGACACCCTGTGGGGTGCTTTCGACCCCATTATCCACACTGCCAACGCCGTTATGGCCCGCGTCTCCAGACTCTCTATGTCACAGATTAGTATAGAATTGTCATGTACGTAGGGTGACATACAATAGTGCTGCTCCAATAGATCCTCCATCGAGACATCACTAGGATTCCTTGGTTGTGTGTTTGCAATCAAACCCAACCGCAGGAGCCCTGTCATAAAGTACACACCTGTCAATGTAATATCCAGTCACTCCCCCTATATCACAAATGCCCCCACATCGCATCCCAAAAATACACTAACTTTTTCAGCAGTAACGTTTCCATACAAATATGGGGAACCCTAGAAAACTTCAGCAACCCACACCCGGACAACGTAGCCTGTACCTCCTCATCATCATTAATGTCATCCAGTAGCCTCTCGAGCTCCCGCTCTCACCAGTTCATCCTCGACATCCTGTAGACACACGCCAAAACCCCCAATCAGTACTGCGCAACACCACAAAGTCCCCTTTGGGGCCACAACACCACTGTTGGGAAGAAAAGTGCGCTCATAGCACGCCTTTCTTCCTGATAGGCGTGCTCTAGAGCTTGATTTTACCCTTGAAAAGAGTGCTCCTCGAGCACTCCTGTCTAGTCCACAGTCGCACTCGGAGAGAGCTTTTCCTAGAGGAAGGCGCGCCCCATGACTGCACCTGTTTGGCCAATAGTCGCACTTGGGGTGCGCCTTTTCCCTAAAAAATAACACTCCGACAATTTTGTGCCCTAGCACAACACACCAAGGCCCTCTAGAGGCTTAACTTTAGAAAATACACAATGAAAATTGACAAGAACAATGTTAAGAGTTACCTGGAAGTCACATAAGTCAATTCCGCCAAACAGATTGAAAGAAATCCCAAATTCCTTTTTTGGGCCCCTCCACACTCCTACCACTTCAAACGGTGAAAATGACATGTGGAGGTGGGCTTCTTTTCTATTTATAGCCCATTTTGGCCTCTTTTCCCTCTTTGACCATTCCAGAGTCCCCTGACCTCCGTTTTTCGTACCATTTGCATTGCTGGATTCAGAATTCCATGTCTGTGATGATGCTTGAGATAATTTATCGCTCTCAATTGCCCTTTTTTCAACCATTTCTCCCATGACCCTCTGCCTTGATTTGCATCCCATCAGGTACGTCGAAAATTCTTTGTATCTTTTTACCATTTTATCCATTGCATCCTCTTCATGAGCCCTCCACTCCCTCCATACCGCAGTTATTGCATTATTTTACCACCAATCATCTACTCGCAAGGAGGCCTCATCAGTGTTCCAACTCACCTTTTTTGGTCCACTCATATCTATCCCTTGTTTTTATCACTTCCTCCTTGCTTGACTTGCCCATTTGTTCGGTATACGTTTACCCTTTTTTCGGGCCGAACAACGCCTTTTATGAAAAATGTACTTAGTGAGTTTCTGTTAAGCTCTTTTATGACTCCTTAAATAATGAAAAGATCGTCGAGCAATCTTGCTTCCTTTCCTACTCGTTAAAGTATCTAAAAGGGTGTCTATCTGGTTTTCCGAACTTGGTAGACTAATTACGAAAAATGAATACTCTAGTCACATTAGCTAGAAGAGTTCTCCATTGCATACTTTTATGTTTTTTTTGGATTTGGGGACTAACACATGAAAAATAACCCCCCAGGATTCTTCTTATTGCTTTTAGAATCTATAAAATTGAAAGCGACCACGAGCATTCACCGTCCTTGGCTTGTATAAATCCACACGATGATATCTTCTCACCACCTCAGAGTCTTCTTATCACTTTCAAACTCCTTAAAATTGAAAGCACCCACGAGCATCCACCATCCTAGGCTCGTACACATCCACATGGAGGTATCATCTCGAGCACACTTCTATCCCTTCTTCGAGCTCCTTAAACCATGAAGAAGATCCAAAGAGTGCCTCTTAGCACCCCTACAGATCACATCTAGTCTCACCATTATGGAAGCATCCCAATATGGTTGCCTTTGTTCATAATATTCTGTGATGTGTCACCCTTGGCGTCTCCTAATATCACTCATTAGTTTTTCCCCTTGAGTCTCCCCCATTACAGTCATAGTCCCTGCTTCCTTAAGCTATGATCCCCTTCCCTTGAGGTTAGTGTCATATGATTCTAGGTCAGCCCTTCCGTCATATTCTAAACAAAGGAATTTTGAGTCCCATCCCTTTATCGCTCTCGTCTTCCCCCATGGTGCCTCAGTCTCATATCCAGTACTATCACATCTTGGTTGTACACCTCACGCTCCTATAAGGGAAACATCATTGCCTTAGTAGTTGTAGGTCTCCATCTGTCGACGCCAGCGCATATATTCTAGAGGATAGACCCATAAGTCCCTGTACCTTGGACTCATCTCCATCGGTGGTGAGTGCCTACGGACCATCTGAGAGGAGTCCTTAGTGCCTCTTAGACACGGGGGGTTCACTCAGTGAACTTGTTACATAGCACGATCATTTGCATGATATTAAATAATACCCCTATTTTCACTAAATATTGGAAAATGCATCCTAAAATTATATTGTTGAACCCCCCTCCCAATCTGCCTTTCTAATTAAGAAAACCCCTAGTTTCACTAGATATTGTAGGTATCCAATTTTATCAACCCATTTTTAACACCCCCTCTATATCATATTACCAAGTTGTAACATATAGTTGCCCTAACACATCTTAGTATAAGCAAACAAGATGCTAAATAAAATAATAGTATAATGCTAATAATGATCCCACTAGGATTCCAAGGGCGATTGATCAATTTGTAGCATTGGATAGCGGAATACCCAAAGAAATAGTACTTGGGAAGGAAAAATGCATAAAACGCAACCTAGTCAAGAGATCAACATAACAAAGAATGTAAAAGACTGATAGTCCAATTGTTAGTGCAATTCTTAGAAAATATGAGAATTGAAAATGTTTCACACCACAACCTGCCAATCTACCAATTTTATATCATGTAAATACGAATATATCCATAGAGAACTCATGTTTTCTATAAGCTTAATAAATTAAACTCCAAAAAAATGCAAAATTGAAACCCTTTTGTGGAGGGACACCCCTACCATCCTATCAAAACAAACATCATTGATGTAACATACCCTTTTAGCTGAAAAATATTTTGTGTTAACAAACATTATTATAACTTTTATTGTAAAGCTTTATGTTGGACAGGTGTCCAAGGATGACTGTAATTTGCACAATATATTATTATTAAATAAATAAAATAGGAGACAAACACCTAAGAGGACTGTTGAAAGAGTGGTTACTGATCCACTAGGTGGAATGGAATTTGGGGTAGAAGGCAATGGACAAGTGGTAGCATCATGATGCAACTAACTAGCTATTGGTATGGGACAACTCCCTTGAAATGTGGTCATAGTTCCCTGAAAGATGGGACTGGAGCTTGAGGCTCATTTATTCTAAACTGACCACTAAAGACCTAGGCAATCTATATAATAGCCATCAAATTTTGAAATGAGGTTCATCACTTTTCCTGACGAGGAAATTTACCTTGGGGTTCTGCTGTGTTGCACCCAAGAGATTTGATGAGGGGATATGCTATGTTGTTGATCATGTTATGAGTCTTCTAAACTCTGTTTGAGTCCAGGAGGTTGATGTTGAGTGCGGGAGGCATTTTATTACAGGAGGTTGATGCTGAGTGCAGAAGGCATTTTTGGGTGCCTTGATTCTACACAGATTCCATCTACTCAGTGGCTCAATAATCAGGCTCGGGGTTCACTAGAAGCCAGCAGTTCTGCTGCTTCTTCTGGAATAGGTTGGGAGGAACAGGCCTCATTGGGTTTTTGTCGGCCCTATCTTCATCTACAGGTTCTATTTTCTTATCTGTTTCATACATGTTAAAGTTCTGTTACATATTAACTTGTACTGTTTTATTTTACAAATTTATTTCAGTATCCTGAGTGAATTAATAATTATGTAGAAAATTGATTTGATTGAATAAAATAATCTTTGTATTTTTCCCCATGCAAGAAGGATTAGCATCGTACTCTAGTACAGAGATAGATTAAAAGAGAGTGAATTTGATAGGCAAATTTGCCAAGATTGATGAAAAGATTACAACTCTGTTTATTTTTCTTAAAGTTTTCCTACTATTAGTAAGTTAGATTATTTAGTATAATTGGAAGTTTAGACTTCTATAAATTCCCTTACAGTACTATTTATGATCTTCAAATAACAAAATTTCAGTCGTGAGAATTTTGGTGAAACATATTTAGCTAAGAAAATCTTTGTTGTTTCATGTTTTATCAAACCAATTTCATAACAATGTTGTACAGATCTAACCCTTTATTTTTAAAACTGGAAATTTAGAAGTTCTTTCCTTCTATATATTTCACTTTCAAGCCCGTTGAAAATTGACTGGTTCCACTGCAAAATTGTTGCTAAAACAAACACATTTTTGTTTTATTTATTACTGCAATTATTCCTATCATATTGTACAAAAACCCTAGACTTTATTTTTTTTTATCACTTCATAAAACCCTTGTATCAACATAACAAATAAATGTTATTTCATCTACAGTATTTAAAGACTATTGCATAGTGATCATTCTGGTCGAAATGCCAAGGGCAATACCCTTTCCATAAAGCATTTCAAGCTATCTAAGTTTCCCTTTCATTTCGATCACCTACGTTTCAGCAAAGGAAAACGAACCAAAAACGACGATTTCAAGTTAACACCTATACTATCTCTTTTACCATTCTTACACACACATCTTAAACTCGTATCATAAGAGGTCATAAGTTAAAATTCATTACAAATGAAACGATAACAGAGAAGGTTCCACATTTATTTTATACACAGACTTTAACCTGGGTCGAAACCCCATCAAAAATGAAACATAAACATTGTTTTGGAAATCAAAACAGTAGTATTTTATTGTCAAATCTCAACTAAGGATCGAAACCCTCGACAGAGTCACATTGCTAGTTCAATACGGAACTAAAAACAAATAAAAAACCCTCAATACTTTCAAACTTAAACGTTAACCAGGTAGCCGAAGGCACCTTTTTACAGACTCAAAGACTAGACACAAGTCTATTAAAGATCGACGATAGTAAGAAAATGACAACTGATACAACTTCACTGTTGTCTGCATCTGCTCGAGGTTCTACAAAGTGTTTGCCACTAGGGCTTACCGGTTAATGCTTGATATCCGTCGATAGTTCCTTAAATTTTCCCACGACGCTGAAGGTTACCTGCCAAGACTTAAAAAAAGGGGGGGGGTTAAAGTTTGTCCAAACAAAGCGTATTCGAAGGAAAAAAGAAAAATAAGATACATTGCAACAGGAATTTAGGACTACGAGAATTTACCTTCGGGGAACGTTGGCGACGCCCTGTAAAAACAACAGTTGTAGCCATGGAGACATCTTTGGTGCCAAGTTGAAATAAATTCGAATTTCATCATTACCAATGATCGAACCAAATAACTCTCATGAAAATGCACGGTTTGAACACCTCCAACACTCAATTCGAATAACTATCAACACACATAGTAGTAATACCTTTCAACGACGTACCCTGCTACACTTACAACCAATTTCACACCATTAAAACAAAGGTGCCAAAGCACAGAGACACCAGAGGACAGTTACATGATTAACCCTTCATTTCAGCGGCCTGTCGGCCTCTCTCCCTAGAGAACCAGGCTCCAAATGAACACAATGCAAAAGACAAGCGATAGTGTAGTCAAACCCTTAGGGTTATCTCTCATCAACTAGATCGATGGAGGATATGGTGCCAACACAACAACGCAACAATAAAAGCTGGGGGTACATTCAACCACTTTATTAATTACACATTCAACCCTACAAATTTGTGGGAGGCCACGTCGACCAAGGCCAAGCTACAACTCGGTAGGAGCTTATCGTTTCACCAAGGGCTATCACATGGATCCATTTCCGGACGTGCCAACGCAACAAATCCGTAGGAGTTGCAATCCCGTTTTAATGCAAAAGGATCCCATATCACCTCGCCGGACGACGCCTACAGAAACATTTAAGGCAACGTCAGTATCGCATTTATTAATTCCAGCCAACCCTTAAACGTTACATTCCCATATTGTATGCCCAGGGCTATCGCAACATTACATAGTATAGTCACATTAAATTGTATTTGCATTTTATTGTAATGTTTTTACATAGTAACATAAATTAGCATACAAATAGAATGTGATATACTTCAAAGTTTCGTAATCAGTTATGTTCATGCCGGGATGTTAAAACATTTCCTAGTTTCTAAGTCATCATCGAGGCCACGTTAAAATTTTATGTGTATTTGCATATCGTAATGTTATAACCCAATGTTTAGCATATTAATATGATCCGGTTAAATGGTTAAATTATTTCAGATATTCTCCAAAGCCTCGACACTTAGCGCTTAGTAGTTAGGTTTTATAAGTGTCGTTCCATTTATATAAGATTTCTATTTTACATGCTCATTATATTACATGATTTTGTTTATATGGTAACATATCCATGCCATGGAAATTCAAAAGGTTGATAATACTTTTATATAGTAGATAGGTTACATATTTATAAACAATATGTATTTGCATCTAGTAAATAATATAGTGTAAAATGATTGTTTATCATGTTGTTAAAATTACATTTTCATACTCGGGTAATAATACATCCTTTAAGTATGGTATAGTAATTGCACACTTTTGTAAGTAATAGTTTCCATAAATACGGCAATCCCTAACTTGTGCAGGTCGGGAGGACCTCATATTTTCTTATTTCGTTCAAATCACTGTTTTGTAGAGATAGGAGTGTTCTTACATTTTCATTTCTTTTACAAATAAAGGTTAGTACCAAGTAGCTTTATCCTTATTTCATATAGCAGAATATAAATACCTGAGTGTTGGAAAACAAAACTGGAAGTTTCTTACCAGCATCACCTTCATGAATGGTAGTACACAATCATTTTTATTTATAAAGATGACTAGCTGAAGCACACATAGTTCTTGAATGATTGGAAATATTTTAACCCTTACCTGCAGATCTGCGAAAGAAAGAAACAGTTCCAATGCTTTAGCTGTCAAGCTAAGTAAACCCAAGGGCACCCAATAGAAACCCCTTCATAAAACATACAACAAAGTCGTCGGCATTTAGTTAACCAATCCATAATACATGAGGAAGTATTTATCATTTATCTAGGTCAATTTATAATCTGTAGCCCGCCTATGATATTTTATACATTTGTTTTTTATGTGTAGTGTTGTATTCAGTAGTTTGTTAAAGTTCAATAATTCCACAATTAGTGTTTATAGCATTAAATGCTATTTCTAAAAAGTTTTAAGTTTTAGTGATTTTTGGGGTGTTACAATTGATGTTTGAACCCAAATGAACATAGACAAATTCCTTTTACTTTTCAATAACACCGTATGATCATGTGCATATCTTGGATTTGGGTCATTCACAATATCCAATGAATTGCCTCCAGTTCCTCTACATTTATTCTTGCAATCATGGGAATTAACAACATTTAGTTACCTTTTCTTGGGTTATATCTACTTTTTTTTTTTTATCTTTAAAGGATAGGGAAAAATCTCCATTGTTAGGTTTCAAGCATGCAATAGTTATAAAGATACACAAATGGTGAAACTTATATGATACCATTTCATGGTAACGATAACACATAGGGTATGTAAATAAGGATTTATATTTTCACCTATGTTCATGTTAATTCCAATACAATATTAAGACAAATGCCTTCCATATAAGAATTGAAATTACAATTATGAATGTGTCGAATATAACTCAATCTAACAAATATTCCTAAGTGGCAATGTGAAAATATTAAAGAAGAATACAAAAGGTTGAAAAAAATAATTAGTCAAGAAACATTGATCTAACTTTTCTTGGTTCTAGTGAGCCAAGAAAGATTGGTCTCACTTTTCTTGGTTGTGGTGGAGTAAGGTTTAATTGAATCTCAATGCCCACCTAAACCCCAACCTAAAAAATGAAGATGTAAATATTTTACCTGATGCCTACAAAAAATACAATACAATTGTTCAAGTCCGGAACTCCCATTTAACTATATCTCTTAACTTAAAGATGGAAAACAATATAACATCAATTCAAACCAAGCCTAAATAATCTATTAAATGAGGATTGCTGAAGACCAATAATCCAAAGAGACTTCCATCGATATTATCATTGGTACACTATTATCAAATTTATGCAAACCTTAGGATCATAAGCAATATCAAATAAAAATGGAATGTCCTTAAGTTTTAGGTGGTTATGAATTGAGCCCGTTATTTGGATGTATGAATCAATCCGATGATTTGGAGGTTATTCCTCAGCACTCCCAAATAAAATAACCCCCAATATTTATATTACTATGTCAAATTAAAAACCCCCCTTGAGCCCTTAATATGGGGCAATATATTTTTGAGGTTTTTAAGAGTATTCATCCCCCCAATATGAATGGACGTGATATGATATTGCCTCACTAGTGAACCCCCCGTGCTCTTAGAATGGTTGTTTCTCACGTGCTAGATTTCAACTCCATTATCGCACCATTGAGATTCGTACAGGGTATTGGTCACGTTAGTTATTGGTCGAAGACTTCGAATTTCCCCTGACTCTAGCAAATTGGTGAGTCTATTCAGAACCACTAGTTGTATGTTCCTGTGGATATCTGGGCTGCATTGTTGACAGTGTTTAGAAGCCCTTAGTTCTATGCTTCCTATAGTATCCAGTTCAGTTGCATTCCATGGTGCCTTTGAGATTCCGACTCTCAGTCATTGAGTCCATATAGTTGTTGGACACATTTAGATCTAGCAGAGCATTCGTTGTTATGGAACCACATTCAAGATGGATGCCATTGTTCCCAGTTCTATCTCTTTAGATCATTCATGGTTACACCATGATTATGTACCATATTTGTGTCCCCTCTGGACCATTATGATGTACACAACAATTCTCTATGTATTGTTTAGGTCCCCTTTGGGCCTCAAAATTATTTGTATATCTTGATACGAGCATGGGTATGCCCGCCTCGTCCATATATTTGAGATTATATGTTCCTCATCCATTATTGAGGTGATGTATTTACAGTCGTATCTCTTGCAGTTTGTATGAAGCACGTGTTTTGGTATTCAACCATTTTCTGCTCTCCGCTATCACAATGATCACACGCCTGGACACAGTTAGAACCTATGATGTCTATCGGCCATACGATGAGCTCTTGTCCTCACACATCGGGGCAATCTGTTAACACCCAAAAATTGTTCACCTAGCTCATCCCCCTAGTCACATAACTCATTTTTCCTACATTGTTGGCCTCCAAAAACCCCAAAATCCCTAAGGTGGTAACCAAATGGGCAAAAAATCATTATTTCCCTCATCAATTAATGAAAATCCTCCAAAAAAGGATAAAATCCCACAAAAAATGGGTCAAAATCCCCCAAAAAAAGAAAAGGAAAAGGGGAAATAGTCAAAATAAAATAAAAAGGATGGAAACCATCAAATACCACTGGCCAATACTAGTGGCTTCCCAATACCATGGGACAATACAACACCACCGAAAATTACTATAAAAAGGTGGTGGAGGTCCCCCATTCTATATTCAACATTCACTCTTCCTACCCTTATGCCGCTGAAATTCCCATTGAAACCCCAACTTCCCTTTGAGCTTGTGTTTCTCCATTTTGGTTGAGATTCGACCACCATTAGATAATTTGGAGAAGAGAAAGGAACCTTGGAGACCTAGAGCACCACTTTCCGTACGGTTGTGAAGGCCTCAATCTACTCACCTTTTGAGGTAAACATCTATTGTAAATCATTTTTTACACCATAATACAAAATGAACATTTGATTGATGGGTTCAAATTGATTTCTTGTTTTATTGCAGTAATCATTTAGTTTAGTTATTTTTATTTTTATTTGCACTCACACACTTCCCTTTCATGAACTTCTACTAAGGATTCCACAACCCTTAGTAGGGATCCTTTTACACTAGCTGGTGTGAAAACAACAACTACAATATGAATATTTTTTATTTTTAATTAAATAATTACTTGGAATATGTGTGTGTTATTATAAAAACCTTAAAAATTTATCATAAGTTATAACAAAAGTTGTGACCAAATAAGACACATGGACTATGGCATTCTAGTGACCATTTTATTTTTTCAAAAGAAAAGAATTTTATATTTAAAACATAGATCATTTGTCCTTTTTATCCAAATATTTTATTTAATTGTTTGAAGCATAAACCAAGTACCTTTTGACAAGTCAAATACTCTTAACGTGTGTTATTATTAGTCCTTGTTGAAGGGTAGGGAGCCAGGGTACTATTGCAATCAGTTCATCTTTGGACTGATATTAGTTGCTCGTTGACTTCTAAAAAAATTCCAATTAACCAAAGTTTGTTTTAATACTTTACAAATTTTCTATTAATTACTATAAATAATTTGATTTGTTTCAAATGCCATTGGTTATAGACTTCGAGGTATTATTTCGGGGGCAATGACAAAGACTTGAGTAGGGAGGATAATTCATTATTGATACTTGAAACCATAGATAGATAAGTCCAAATATATACATTATTTTAGTAATATTTTGAACAGTTGGCATCAAAAATCTCAAAATCAATGATTTTGTCTTGGTATTGAAGCTCCTCAATAAATACTTAGACTTCTCAAAATCGATCATTTTGTCTTGGTATTGAAGCTCAGTAAAAATATTTGAAGGTATAAACAATATAAAGGATTTTGGCATAGTCTTATATGCTATTTGTACAAGCATTTATTATTGATATGATAACTATTCAGCAACTGTTCACATCTCTTGGCCCTCTACCGTTTCATGGTATTAATGGAGTGATAATTATTGATTACTGTACACTGCTACACCGTCTGTCACCGTCACTTCCTTGGTTGGCTCACTGAATTGGTTCTTGATTTTGATTTATATGAACTTTTGATTTTTGATTTTCTCTGTTCGTCTGTCTGGTTAGTCACCGTCACTTCCTTGGTTGGCTCACTGAATTGATTCTTGATTTTGATTTATATGAACTTTTGATTTTTGATTTTCTCTGTTCCAATTTCAAAGATTTGTTGCTGATTTTGTTTTTCTATCTGAGCTTGTGACCGAACGTAGCCGAGCTTCTTACGGAACGGACTTTCGTTGTGAATTGAGGTACTGTGTTGTTTCAAATTTACTATTTTACTGTTGTAAAATATAAATTCTATTGTTTTATTGTTGTCATATGTACTATTTTACAGTTGTAAGATATGTTGTTTCAAAATTTATTATTTTACTGTTGTAAAATTAAAATTCTATTGTTTTACTGTTGTAGGAGGTACCTTATTATTTGTTGCAACTTGCATACATGCATTTTAAATGACCAGTGGTCTATTAAATTAAAATTCTATTGTTTTACTGTTGTAGAGGGTACCTTATTATTTGTTGCAACTTGCATACATGCATTTTAAATGACCAGTGGTCTATTAAATGATATCTGGAAAGATTGAAATTACAAACACATTAATTTCTAAAAAAATTCTTTACCGAGTTTAGAGCCAAAAATACTGAAATTCTACTCGGATTAATGGCATAGAAGTTGGAACAGGCCTATACAATCCTCATCCACAAATAAGAAAATAAGGATACAGTGTACACAATTCCTGTTCTACCATTCAATAATTATACTAGAATGTGTAACGTCCCCATCTCTCAATCCGACTAGTAGGAGGGGACATTAACATAATCGAGGCCTTTAAATTTCGCCCATGGGCATAATCACGAATTCATAACAGTAAAAACATGTGTGCAGACATATAAATATATACACACAACGGAAATAAAATTGATCCACACACAAAACATGCAATCTATAGACATAATTATCATATGAACACAAGTAAAAATCATTGCTTATCAAATACATGAGAATACTTATTTTTAAGCAAAGAAGATCCAAGCAACTGGATGTGTTAGAGCGATTTTCCACCCAGCCATAGGCACTCTATCCAACATATATTCTTTCTGCTGAGAGGCCACCCCCAAGCTGGGATATGAAGCCACTAGGGCAAAGGAAACACCTACATGCTTCTCTCCCTCTCAGGACACAACCCATTCTTCTCATTGTGCTTAGCCAAAAGCTCCAACAGAGCTCTACAGGGGTCTCACTAAGCCATCATAGCCATGACACTCCTTCCCAACTGTCCCACACAACACAAGGAAGGAATTTCCCTTCACAGATCCACAGTTCCCTCAGAAAATCCAACCCTTACAGTGCTTACCAGTGTGTGTAGTAAGATCCCAATCTGCTGTATGCTATTGGAAAACCTCCTGCAACATTAATCCATGGCTTCTCAAGCATCCAACAGTAGCATTTCTCAATGGGTAAGGGTTCCTAGCTTGCCCAAACTCCTTGCTCACGGCCTACAACTATCTATTTTTCCCTTCCAAAAATGCAGCTCTATCTTCAAATTCTATTTTTTGGGTCAAACACAGTATAGTAATGACACTAACCACAATGGAAAACTCTACGCAGTGTAGAAAAACATGCATGAGAGAGAATGAGAATGATCAAAAGAGTGTTGAATCCAAGGATATGAGGTAAGGGTGAAAATAAAACTGACATAGCCTCTGACCATAGAATAAATAGGACTGCAGACAACTGATATAACTATCACAACCCCCATGCTTCAATAACTACATGAAATGATGTTTCCCACCAACCTCACATATGCATTCAATGATTGGATTTAATAGTCAAAAGAAAGTAATTGGCTCATTTAAGACACATGGCATATTTTAGATGATTTATGAGGTTGACACATGGAAACATAGGATTTGGTTTCCCCATAGGCCGCCTTCCTCTTCCCCTCTAGTGAAATCATATCCCCTCTAGTTCTCTCTACACAACCATCTTGAACCATTTTAATAGTTTTCAACATAAGATTTACATACATTTTGAGTTGGCATGATAAGCAAATGATATGGTCCAAATAAAAATATATTCATCATACATGCCTAGTCACTCACTAGTTGGGCCTTGGCCTTGAGCTCCACTGATGCAGGGGCATCTGGCCCAACAAGAACAGTCTAAGTGAGCCGACTGGAGTGGTCTGGGAATAGTCGACCGCCCAAGGCACGCGACCAAAGAAGAGGATTTGACGGGAGATGAATCGTGATACTGATCGACGGGTCGATGACAGAAAACACGGAGGAAGGAATGTTCGAAGTAGGTACCAAATGACAGGTAATCATCCAGATGAAGTAAGGATTTTAGTTGATTGATGACTGATGGTAATTGACCAAGAGAGAACAACTGTGGAGGTAGTTGGAGAAGTTAATGCGCAGTTATGACGTGTTAGATTTTGAGCATTAATTCACAATACTCTAGGATCTTTACTGAGAGAAAAACATATACAGTATATCAATGCATGACAATCACAATAAGCATGACAAGCATCACAAGAATCAAAAGCATGAGAGACAAGAGACACGAGTTTCCGTGGGAAAAACCCTAAGGTGAAAAACCCCACAACTTCCTCAGAGATAGAGAGAGCAATGGCTCAACCAAAGTACAACCAAAATACACTGAGATAGTCTCCTAGTAGCAGATGATCCTCCTCCTCACTAGTGCGCCACTTTCTGAGTGAGAGTGAGATACTTTTCCGAGTGATCTAAATAGAGATCACCTGATCTCTATTTATACTAATATGTTTTCCCAGTGACCTTATGGGGCCGACTTGTCTAGCTAGGTATATCCACATTATAATATATATTTCAAGGCCAACCCCACACATGGTGGTCTAATAATCCATTGGCAAGTACACACACTTGCGACACTTGTCAATCCACATGACGACACGTCCTTATAGAGGAATGACACATCTCTTATAAGGGTACAATGAATATTTATAAAATACATAGATGAAATACATTCCGAAGTTACATATACATCAACACTCCCTCTTAACTAGGAAGGTATTTCTCGACACAGATCTGCTAGACAAGTCTTCTTCTCGGGATCATCGTCATCATCATCGTCACTGCTGCTGCTATCTCAACCAATCTCTGACTCTACTCGTCATAGGAAGTTCTACAGAGCCAGTCCTTTTTCATACTGGATGTAGGCCCACAACCTGCAGGTCTTCGTCATCACTGGACATACTGTGGAAATCTCAAGACTTATTACATGCGTCACAAAACCTTAAAAGAGTCTCTTGACTAGCAAGAACTCTAAAGAGCATCTGAGGCCTTTTTCATCCTGTCCAGATCTCTAGAACTTATTACATGTGACCCCACCACAAAACCTCGAAAGAGAATCCCAGGACTGATTACGAGCACAAGGCTCAACCTATCGGATCTCCCGGGGCACAAATTACATGTGGTCACCACAAAACCTTGAAAGAGCATCCCAGGACTGATTACGAGCACAAGGCTCAACCTATCGGATCTCCTAGGGCACAAATTACATGTGGTCATGGAAAAACATCGAAAGAGCATCCCAGAACTGATTACGAGCACACGGCTCAACCTATCGGATCTCCCAGGGCACAAATTACATGCCATAGGAAAAAACCTCGAAAGAGCATCTGCCAGATATCCCGGGGCACAAATTACATGCCATAGGCAAAACCTCGAAAGACTATCTGTAGATCTCCCAGGGCACAAATTATATGTCCTCCCAAGCAAAACCTCGAAAGAGCATTTGCCAGATGTCCCAGGGTACTAATTACATGCCATAGGCAAAACCTCGAAAGACCATCTGCAAATATCCTAGGGCACAAATTACATGCTTATCTGCACAACCTATTCCACGGCCACAGAGTATCAACTTGATACTCACCATACATCATCCTGATGTACACATGATCATCCTGATCATCATCACTGCAACATCCTGCTGCATGTCATCTGGAGCAACATCCTGAAGCTCGTCATCCATGATCATCCTGATCATATAAGGCATCTACCTAATGAATACCAAGTATCTACCTGATACATATCATCATACATGATCCACCTGATCATACAGTGTATCCACCTGATAGAAATACAAATACATGATACATATCACCATACATGATCCACCTGATCATACAATATATCCACCTAATACATATACATATACATGGTCCAAGCATCCAACATGATGCTTATACAAAATACATACACATGATCCAACCGATCATATCCAGCATCCAACATGATGCATACATACATAAAAATGATCCAATTGATCATATCCAACATCCAACATGATGCGTACATACATATACAAAAATGATCCAACTGATCATATCCAGCATCTAACATGATGCGTACATACATATATAAAAATGATCCAACTGATCATATTCAAGCAGAAACCAGAACATCATCCTGATGCTCGTCATCCAGTGCTTACATCCACAGCCATGTGAAGGATCCTCCTTCCAACATGATTGGAATGGATTCAGCAAATGTGTCCATCACTTCTTCCTCTAAGTGTCCTCGATCTGAAGAACGCCAAGCCTCTCTCTGAATTACTCGAACTTCACCCTGGCTAGTGGCTTCGTCAGCACATCTGCAATCTGCTCGTTCGTCGTAACATACAGGAGCTTCACAGCTCCTCTCTGCACCATATCCTTGATATAGTGATATTTGATCTCTATGTGTTTCGACCTGTCCTGGAACACTGAGTTCTTGGACATCTTCATACAACTCTAGTTATCACAGAAGATACCAGTAGCATCCAACGGGAGATCAAATAACTCAGACATTAGCTTCCGTAGCCATACTGCCTCACAACTAGCTGAACAGGATGCAACATACTCTGCCTCAGCCGTATTCAGTGCTACGTAGGACTGCTTCCTGCTAAACCAAGAGATCACACCTGATCCCATACTGAAGCAGCACCCAGATGTGCACTTCCTATCTGCAGCACTGCCAGCCCAATCTTAATCAACATAATTCTGCAGGTTAAACTTTTGATTCGCCTCATACTTGAGCCCATAATCCACTGTACCCTTCAGGTACCTCAGAACATGCTTTACAGCAACCAGATGAACACTCCTCGCATCTGTTAGGAACTGACTCAATGTGTTCACTGCAAAGCAAATATCTGGTCTCGTGTTCATCAGGTACATCAAGGACCTAATCATCTGACGATACATAGAGACATCAACCGGCTCAGATGAAGCATCACATAGAAGCTTCAGATTCGATGCCATAGGTGTGGCCATGGCCTTGCAATCCATCATCCCGAATCTCTTCAGGATATCTACTGTGTACTTCCCTTGACCAAGGAAAATCCCACCTGCACTCTGCCACACCTCCATACCTAGGAAATAATGCATCATTCCCAAATATTTCATATCGAACTCAGCAGCAAGCTTCCTCTTCATATCTGCAATCAATCTCTCATATCCTGTTACAAATAAGTCATCCACATACAGGAGTAGAACCACAGGATTCCCTTCCTCAACCTTGTAATAAATGTTGGAATCCGCTTTACTCTTGGTAAAGCCCAAACTAGATAAGAAACTGTCCATCCTACCATACCAGGTTCTGGGATCTTGTTTCAAGCCATACAAGGCTTTCTTCAATCTGCACACATATGACTCCCTGTCATGTATTTCAAAACTGAGTGGTTGCTCTACATATACTTCCTCTTCAATTACACCATTCAAGAAAGTAGTCTTGACATCCATCTGGTGTATTTTCCATTTCATCGCTGCAGCCAGGGAAAGTACTGTTCTGATGGAAGTATACCTGGCTACAGGTGCAAAAGTTTATTCATAATCTATTCCCTCTTTCTGAGAGAAGCCACGAGCTACGAATCTTGCCTTGTATTTCTCTACACTGCCATCTGCAGCATGCTTGACTTTGTAGATCCATTTGGAAGTCACAACAGACTTCTCTTTAGGTCTTGGGACAACATCCCAAACATCATTCTTCATTATTGATTGGTATTCCTCAACCATGGCATCTTTCCATTCTTTCTTTTCCACTACTTCTTCATAACTGGAAGGCTCTTTGTTCATAATGTCACAGAGTAAAGCAACATAGTTGGTATGTGATCTGGTTCTCTTCTTTGCTCTATGTTCTTCTTCTGGAATGCCAAATATTTCTGCATCTTGAATGAGATCTCTAGCCCATGCAGGTTTCCTCTTGTGAGAGTTATCCTCATGGGGTGGATCTACAGGTTCTTGCGGATATTCAAACTCACGAACAACTTCTGGAACTGCTTCAGTCATGGTAGTGTCTTGAAATCTAGTTTCCTTAGGTTCTTCATAAACTTCGATAGGTGCCTTCCTTGATTTGATGAATGTTGAGTTTTCATCAAATGTTACATCCCTGCTGACATCAATCTTCTTGAACCCTGGAAAGTATATTCTGTAAGCCTTCGAGCTTTCACTGTAACCCACAAAGATACCCTTCTTTCCTGAAGGATCTAGTTTAGTCCTCTTTTCCTTCAGAACATGAGTGTATACTGGACAACTAAATATTCTGAGATGACTGACTTCAGGTTTCTTACCATAAAAGACCTCTTCTGATGTCTTGTTGCCCAATATCTTGTGGGGTGTTCTGTTCTGCACATATACAGCTGTTCTAGCTGCTTCTACCCATAGATGCATAGGTAGAACCTAGTCATGCAGCATTGCCCTTGCTGCTTCCATGATAGTTCTGTTCTTCCTTTCTGCAACTCCATTATGTTGAGGATTATAAGGAGCAGTCAACTCCCTCTTAATCCCTGAATCACTACAAAGCTTCTTGAAGTCACCTGAGGTGAGTTCTCCACCATTGTCGGATATGAATGTTTTGATCTTCTTGTCAGTTTGATTCTCCATCAAGGTTTTGAATTCCTTGAATTTATCAAACACCTCATCTTTGATCTTCAAGAAGTATACCCAAGTCTTCCTGGAGAAGTCATCAATAAATGAGACATAGTAAACATACCCACTCAGAGAACTGGATGACATAGGACCACATACATCTGAGTGGATGATTTCCAGCATGTCTTTTCCCTTGCTTTCGCTGCTTAGGGAAGCCTTCTTAATGTTCTTACCTTTTGCACATCCTTTGCAAACACCTTCATGTTTGGTCTTGATTTCAAGAAGACCCTCTACAGCTTTGCTTGCAATTGGAAGTGCTCTATAGTGCATATGAGCAAGTATTCTATGCCAAAGTTCACTTGGCTCCATGGATTCATGTACCATAGCATGTTTAGGTTGTCCCTTCAATTTATATAAACCTCCCTCTTGCTCTCCAATCACTACTGCATCATCTATGTTCTTTCCTTTTGGCCACAATAGGACTTGGCCATCCACAAATGCAACCCTCATACCTTTCGCATCCATTGCAGAGATGGAGAGTAAGTTCTTCTTGAGCCCAGGTACATAAAGGACTTCTTTCATCTTCAAAGATTTTCCAGAATCTAGGTTGTAGGAGGCTTCACCACTTCCTTTGATTGGGTATTGATAATCATCCCCAAGTTTCACCTTATGGGGTGATTCATGTTCAGATAGATTCACAAAAGATTCTTTAAACCCAGTCATGTGTTTGGAAGCCCCACTGTCAATCAACCAATCATTACAACCATGGGAGATAGTACCTGTGGGAGCAGAAATTAAAACATATTCTTCTTCACTTGATGAGTCACATCACTATTACTTTCTACCCTATCCTTCTTCTTTGGGGGTTCATCATCTTCGGCAGCATGAGCATGATATCTTCTTTTGTTATTCTTCTTCTTCTTATTGAAGTTGTTGTTGTTGTCTTTCTTCTTCTTGGGACAATCTGAAGCAAAGTGTCCCTTCTCATTACAATTGAAGCATCTGAGATCTTTCTTATCTTTATGATAATGGTGGTGTGAGGATCTTCTGTTATGAGATGATTCCTTCTTAGACTTGCCTTTCCTGGCATGTGCTATGAGAGCTTGATCTTCATTTCCCATATTTTCTTCTTGGGCCACAAGCCTAGCTTCTTCTTGAGAGCATTTTTCCCGCAATCTGTTGAAGGAGATCAACTTCTTCCTTGCACAAATTCCTTGAATGAAGGAATCCCATGACCTGGGTAGGCCATTTAGAGTGGTCATCACCACTTCACCATTCTCCACCATTTCATCCACTGCTTCTAGTTGTTCCTTGATTTGGGAGACCCTTGAAAAATAAGATCGAATGGTTTCTCCATTCTGAAACTTTACTCCTTTCAATTGGTTCCGCAGGGTCATCTTCCGATTTATGTTCTTCCCTTCAAATAGCTTGGTCAAAGAGTCAAACATCTCCTTGGGTGTCTTTAGAGAGGACACATGGGGTATGAGATGGTCTTTAATGGAATCAACAATGATTCTCTTTGCCTTGACCAAGTTCTTCTTATGCAATACCTTGGCCTCTTCATCCTCTGGGATAGGGATGTCTTCTTTCACATATGAGTCCAACTCATTCTCTTCCAGGATTAACCCAATCCTATACTTCCAAGCTCGGAAGTTATCAGCTCCTTCAAGCTTATCCTCAAACTTGGTGTGGTGAGACATCTTAAAGAGTACTTCAAATGGAAATAGAAAAGATTTAGATCTTACCACTTGAAATGCTGAAAACTGGATCTGGTCCCGGATTAGGGTTTGTCGAAAAACCCCTAAAAATTCAAAATGTGAATTTCAATTTTCTGAAAGGATAGAAAGATGCGCCTTGATGAGCTGATCAGCCTGGTGTATTCAGAATTTGAGATTAGCAAAGCTTTACCCTTCAGATTTTCCTTTTTGTCCTCCCGGGTTCACTAGGGAGAGCCTTGAATTAGGGTTTGAGTTTCCCGGAGATTTACCCAACAAAAAATCTCGATCCAAAGCTCTAAACTTCGATTTTTGCAAGGATCTTCCAGCTATGTCTTCATATTTCAGAAATTCGTATTTTTGTGGAAACCCTAATTTTTAGGGCCAAATCTGAAAATGCTCGGAATTGAATTCTGATTGGATAGATAGATGCGCCTTGATGAGTAGAGTCAATCTACTATACGGCTTTTCCAAAATCTGTGGAGAGAAACCCAATAAACAAGAAACTCAAGTTTCCGTCACTGCAAAATGTCTTTTTCTCAGGTTAGCTCTAATACCATGTTAGATTTTGAGCATTAATTCACAATACTCTAGGATGTTTACTGAGAGAATAACATATACAGTATATCAATGCATGACAATCGTAATAAGCATGACAAGCATCACAAGAATCAAAAGCATGAAAGACAAGAGACACAGAGTTTTCGTGGAGAAAACCCTAAGGTGAAAAACCCCACAACTTCCTCAGAGATAGAGAGAGCAATGGCTCAACCAAAGTACAACCAAAATACACTGAGATAGTCTCCTAGTAGAAGATGATCCTCCTCCTCACTAGTGTGCCACTTTCTGAGTGAGAGTGAGATAATTTTCCGAGTGATCTAAATAGAGATCACCTGATCTCTATTTATACTAATCTGTTTTCCCAATGACCTTATGGGGTCGACATGTCTAGCTAGGTACATCCATATTATAATATATATTTCAGGGCTGACCCCACACATGGTGGTCTAATAACCCATTGGCAAGTACACACACTTGAGACACTTGTCAATCCATATGACGACACTTCCTTATAGAGGAATGACACATCTCTTATAAGGGTACAATGAATATATATAAAATACAAAGATGAAATACATTTCGAAGTTACATATACATCAACATGACGGTTGTTTGATAGTGCTAGATGGCGGAAGGAGTCGAGGAAAGCCACACGAAACATTTAATGGAGTTTGACCATGCATGAAAGCAACGGAAGGATTCTAGAAGAAGATTGAGCAGGGTTCCTCAAAATAGAAAACGTATAAATACTTGCGCGTTCTCTATAAAAGGGACTTTTGGGGTTGATACGGCTAAAATTGGCTTGGAAACCCCTCGCGAGAGTGAAATCGATATATTGTGACTGTAAGAACAGAGCATCAGCTCTGCATGTAATAATCTATTGTAATTCCTCTAATAAGAGGAAATTGTTTTAATTTAATTAAAAACCATACTTCTTGACATCTTTCTATCGTTTGTTTGGGAAAGTGTTTCCATTGTGTAACTTGATCTACGAACCGACTTCGCATGGGTTTTCATCAGTTGGTATCAGAGCAGGAATTTATTCTGCATAGTGAGTCTAGTTGCGATTAGATGAAGTAGAGAAACTCCAACTGCTGTTGGGTAGAGTTGCAGAGTGCACATGGAGTCCTGGTTGTGATCAAGAAGGGGTGGTGTGTGTTAGATGGTTGAATCTGTAACTATGGCTTATAGGGGTTTAAATGTCCATGGTAGGGGACGAAGACCACATGGAGGTGCAGGGGTCACGATTGATCGAGAGATGTTCGACGAATGTGTTCATACCATGAGAATTCTGAACAGTGAATTGGATAAAGTGAAAGAATCCTAGAAGAGAGGACTGGGTATTAATACCCTTGACCATAGTGATGAAGAGGTTGAGGATGAAGAAAATGCTCCTAAGGAAGAGAGAAAGGAATACTCAGGATACAAGTTACTGAAGGTGTTTTCTGAGATGAGGGGTAGATCGAATATGGAGGTCTCAACCTACTCAGGGAGCCTAAACCCCGAAGAGTTGATAGATTGATAAGAGAAATGGAGAAATACTTCGATATGGAACAGATAGAGGACCCCAAAAGGGTAAAGGTTGCTTGTTTGAAGTTGAAGGGTTATGCCTCATTGTGGTGGCACAATGTACAGGTTGACAGAGTGATGAAAGGAAAATAAAAGGTGAAGACCTGTGACAGGATGGTCACCAAGTTGAAGGATAAATTCATTCCCATCGATTATTTGATCTCCTTGTTCAGGAAGCCGTGGAACCTGAGACAAAAGGAGTTGACCATGCAAGAATTCAATGAGGAATTCTAGCAGTTGTTTATTAGGTTAGGACAGACCGACCAGGGTATTTTTTAAGGATTATAAAAATATACTTTCGTATAGTATTATAGGAGATTATTGTTGCGTATGTGTTATATTCTTTGCATGTATGTGGAGGGGAGAGTTCGCCTGTCAGCGGTGTGCCTGTTAGGTTGTTTTTGGTTATTTTTGGGGAATTTTATAAAAATATGTAATTTAATCCCGGTTAAAGGATTGGGGTCTATTTACTAATCTGGGTTAACATATTAGGGTATTGGATGTTGTGTAATACCTATATTGTATTATGAGTGATTCATAATGATGGATGAGAAAAATAGGAGTTGTGGCTCCAAGGTTTGTTGGTTTTCCTGGTTAAGCTTTTCCAGGGTAAATCTTTGTGTACTATGTGTGAATGTTGTGGTGTAATCTCTTTTTTGCTTAAAAGAGTCTATATGCTTTGCTTCTCTGCACAGGTTTAAAACTTACAATTATTTTGGATTGAAAAAAACATATATATAGATTGGTAAGAGAATATTAAACATGAAACATACAATTCACTAGTGAAACCTGTAAATTTTGGTGAATATTATGGAAAAAAACCATATTTTATGTAAACACAGGAGATATTAGAGACTAAAAATGACCAAATAGTGAATTTATTTTTTGAAATAAAGCCCAAAAAATAGCCAATTGGCCTTAAAATTTCCCTGAGACCAACGAGGGTGAAGAGGTAGTCATGAGGTATGTAAATGGCCTCAAATATGCCATTCAAGATGAACTGAGCCTGTCAAAGTTTAGAACGTTCAAAGAATCCTATCAAATAGCTCCGAAGGCATAAGAGAATTTGTCACAGAAGACCTCAATGGGTCGAGGAAAAACAACGACCCAAAACAAGAAGTATGCCGCCACTAAAGGGGCGACTAGTGGGTCGAAGAAAGGCGAGGGTCGTGAAGAGAGAATAGATGAAGGAATGATCAAAGATGCTACAACGGAACATCGGCGAGATCATGGCACTTTTGTTCGAAGAGGAGCCTTTAGAGGTAGGAGAGCAGAACCCAAAGTCGTCTGCTACAAGTGTCGGGAGCTGGGACATAAGGCATATGAATGCCTAGAGAACTTGCATGTTGAAATCCAGCAAGAAGTAATCGGTCGAGGAATCAACAGAAGGACATAGCTGACTGTTAGGGAAGATGCTATGGGGGCTACATCAGAGGGAGGTCAAAATTTAATAACCAGACATACGTTGTTGCAACCAGCTCGACAGGAAGAGAAGGAGCAATCTCAGAGGAAGTAAATATTCAGGACGAAGGTGAAGATCCGAGACAGATGTTGTATGACCATCATCGATGGAGGAAGCATGAAGAATCTGGTCTCAACGGAGGTAATAGAAAAGCTGGGGCTGAAGTGCCAACTACACCTGAGTGCATATCAAGTGTCGTGGTTGCAGAAGGGTCACCAGGTGATGGTAACTGAACAAAGCTTGATTAATTTTAAGATTGGTGAGTTGTATGACAACGTTATGTGTGATGTGATTCCTATGGATTCTTTTCATCTATTGTTGGGACGACCATGGCAATACGACTAGAAAATGTTGTATGACGGTCGCGGAAACACTGCCGCGTTTGAGAAGAATGGTCAGACGTTCAACCTATTACCCTTGATCGAAGAGCAGAGTAGACAAGGAAAGGATAACAATTATTGGGAGCAACAAGTGCTGATGTGTTCAACCAAAGTGTTTTTGTAGGAGGAAAATAAGCAACAATGTTGCTTCGCCATCATTCCAAAAGGAATAAGTGTCGATGAGTCAAAAAGGGGAAAACATTTTGGCTGAAGTAGGTAAAGTATTGCCGGGATTCAACGAAATTATGGTCGATGAGATGCAGATGGGTTTTCCACTAACAAGGAGCATATCACACCAAATTGACTTGATCCCAGGGTTGAGTCTTCTGAATAAGGCACTGCACAGAATGACACCGACAGAGAGTGTTGAGTTGAATAGACAAGTCTTGGAATTGTTGGATAGAGGCCTAATTCGGGACAGTTTGATTCTGTGTGCAGTACCAGCTATACTAGAACCAAATAAGGGAGGATAATGGAGGATGTACACTAACTCTAGGGCCATCAACAATATCACTATCAAGCACAGGTTTCCATTTCCGAGAATGAACGATTTTCTCGACTGCTTGAGTGGAGCTAAGTACTTCACCAAGATCGACCTGAAAAGTGGATATTACCAGGTAAGGATAAGGGAAGGTGATGAATGTAAGAAAACCTTCAAGATGAAGGAAGGGTTGTATGAATGGTTATTTATTCCGTTTGGGTTGACCAATGTGCCCAGTACATTCATGTGATTGATGAATGAAGTTTTAAAACCATTTATGGCAAAGTTCGTCGTTGTCTACTTCGACGATATCCTGATTTTTAGCAAGACAAAGGAATAACACTTGTCGCACATTGGTGAATCTGCATAAATGTTCATTCATGAAAGAGGATTTGGCATACTTGGGATTCATAATATCAAGCCAAGTTTTGAAGATGGAACCGGAAAAGCTCAAGGTTATTTTGGAGCGGCTAGAACCGACGAATGCCACCGAGGTAATAATTTTTCATGGACTTGCAAGTTTTTACCAGAAGTTCATTAGATATTTTAGTCGGATGTGTGCACCATTGACAGTGTGCATAAAGAAGCTGGGAAAGTTTAAGAGGACGGAATCTGTTCGATGAGCATTCGAGAAGTTGAAGCAGAAAGTGACAGAAAGACCAGTTCTAGCTCTCCCTGACTTCGACAAAGTATTTCAAGTTGATTGCGATCCGTGTGGAGTGGCGATTGGAGTAGTGTTGAGCCAAGAAGGCTGATCGAACATGTTCTTTAGCAAGAATTTGGACGAAGCAAAGTAGAAGTACTTGGTCTATGACCAAGAATTTTATGTCATTGCCCAGGCATTGAAGAAGTGGAGGCACTATTTGTTGCCGAAAGAATTTGTGTTGTACACCTACCACCAAGCTCTGAGGTATTTGAACACTCAGACGAAGTTGAATCAATGCCACATGAAGTGGGTCTATTTTCTACAAAGTTATACCTTTGCGTTGAGACACAAGTCAGGAAAGTAGAACAAGGTGGCCAACACATTAAGTCGACTAGTTGTGATGTTGGGGACAACAATAGCTGAGTCGATAGGATTAAAGTCGGTAAAATATGAGTATGAAGCCAACGAGGATTTTGTTGAAACATGGAAGGCATCGAAGGAACCATGGAGTGTTGACATGATACCATACTTGGATTCTTTTATCCAAGAAGGATACCTTTTTAAAGGACATCAATTGTGTATTCCCCAACGATTAGTAAGGGAGAATCTAATGCGGGAATTGCATAGTGGAGGATTTGCAGGACACTTTGGCATCGACAAGACCAGAGCATTGGTCAAAGAGAAGTATTACTGGCCAAGATTGGTTGCAGATGAAAATAAGTGGATTTGACAATGTCGGACATGCCAGCATGCCAAGGGAAGAAGTCCGAATAAGGGATTGTATGCACCTTTTCCAGTGTCGACCGTCCCATGGTAACATACTAGCATGAATTTTTTGTTAGGTTTTCCAAAGACACAACAAGGTAATGACTCCATGTTTGTGGTAGTCAACAAGTTTTCGAAGATGGCGCACTTTATTTTGTGTCGGAGGACGAGTGATGCCACAAGTATCGATGTGTTGTTCTTCAAGGAAGTTGTGAGATTACATGGGTTTTCAAATAGCATAACATCTGACATAGATACCAAGTTTATGGGCTATTTCTGGAGAACCCCGTGGAAGAAGTTGGACAAAAAATTGCATTTCAGTTCTACATATCATCCACAGACCGACGGAGATATTGAAGTTGTTAACAGGAGTCTCGAAAATCTCCTGAGGTGTTGACTAATATTTGACCAAAACAATGGGAGAATGTGTTGGTGCAAGAAGAATTCACGTACAACAATTCGGTGAACAAGTCGACTGAAATGATTCCATTCTAGCTAGTGCAAGGGAGAATCCTACATGGAGTAGCCGACTTAATAGAGCTATCGACGGGATCGAAAAGAAGTGCAGATGCAGAGTCATTTGCAGAGCACATGAAATAAGTGCACATCAAGGTATGAGAGCAGCTCGAGAAAAGCAATGCTGTGCATAAATTGAAGGCCGACCAGAAGAAACAACTGTAATCTTGGAAGAAGGAGATTTAGTATATGTGCACTTGCAAAAGGAAAGGTTCCCTAGAGAAACATATAAGTGGTTGAAACTGAAGAAGATAGGTCCTTGTAGGATCTTAAAGAAAATTTTTGATAATGCCTATGCGTTGGAGCTACCGGAAGAGATGAACATTTCACCGACGTTTAATGTCGCTGACTTATACAAGTATGGGGGAGGCTCGACGAGTGAAGCTGAGTCGGACATCAACTAGAAGGAGAAAATGCCAGTCTAATCGACAGAAGTGTTGGAATATTCAAACCATCATTTTTGTATTTTGCACGCCTGCATGCAAATCTGCATGCTTTGCATGCCACTGCATGCATCCAGTCATCATCATGGTTGTCTCCCCAGCACCTAGAGCTTGCTTCTAGCTCTTCAGAGCCTGTCTACAGCCCCCAATTAGCCTCCTACCTACCTTATGCGCCCTCCTTTACTTCTCTGCATGGCAAGTTCTCCTTTCTCACCTACCACAACTAGTTTGGGCGCCTTTGCTCACCTACCACAAGTTATCACTCAGTTAGGGCATCTTATCTCACCTACCAAGATTTATCTTTCAGTTAGTGCATTGATTGAGTAGTTATTCCACTGATTTCTCATGCTGACTGCTTATAGCTTCTAGTTAGCCAGTTCTTGAGTTCCACTTGACTATTTGACAGCCTCATGCGCCCCCCTTGGAGTCTCCATTCCCTGATTTATGCCTAGATGGTTATGTTAGACTCAGTTAGACACACTTGACTGACTATTACCATTTATGACTGATACTATTGACTGGATGATGTCTCCATTGTTATCCAAGCTAGACTTTGAGTTAGACAGCCTCATGCACCCACCTTGGAGTCTCCATTCCTTGATTTATGGCTAGATAGTTCTGTTAGACTCAGTTGGTCACACTTGACCGACTCTTACCATTTATGACTGATACTACTGATTGGATGATGTCTCCATAGTTATTCATGCTGGACTCTGAGCTCAGATTCGAATTCCCTACTTGGCTAATTCAAATCCTATATGATGCCTCATCATTGATTATTGTATCACATTCTCTACATTCATTATTCATTGTATGATATTGACATTGTCCATTATTCTGTGTTTATGAGTGATTATTGAATGCATGCTTCTTCTTCTTTGCAAATAATCTTGAGAGTTAGATTGTGAGTTTGTTACAGTTGCTAGATCTCTGCAGATTATCACATAGTATCAGAGCAGTCAACAACTATTCGAATTGTAGCCATTGCAGCAATTGTAGCATTTCTTTGAGCAACTATCTTTCACTTGAGCACCAGAAGCCTATGAATTTCCACTGCAAATTCTAGTGCTCGTACTTGAATTCATTGGAGAAATACAGTGAGGTCTAGCCAGGTGTGAAGGACTTAGTCTATGTGCTCAGTGTTAAAAAGGTAGTGTTCAGTCGAAGTGTAGCATTCTCCATCAACAAAATTCTCTTGTTTTGCAGGTTTCGAAGTTTTCTGTAGTTGAAACTGTTTTTGCAGTTACATCAGTAGATTCGAAATTGAACAACATCTTCTATGTATATGGAAGGAGTTCCTTCGTTCACTCCATTCAACTATGATGAGTGGAAACCAAAGATGACATCATATCTGAAGAGACTTGGTATTTTTTATGTGGGTACAAGTATTAAGAGACATTTTTCTTCCTTTCAAGAGAAAGAATATTGGCTTGATGATTGTGAAAGAGCCTCAAGAAATATATGTGTTACCTTGTTTTCCGATTTGGAATACCTCATTTATTTTGATGAACATCCAAGTGATCTATGGAATAGATTGTACAGATTATTTGGAAGTCAGGAGGAAGAGGTTGATTCTACCCATGCGGAAAGCAAGCCCAGTGATACTTCCTACAGTGCTCTTTGTATTCATGACTCAGCCTCCATCATCTCCCATGATGAATTTGTTCAAGATGAAGTCGAAGTACAACATAGGGTTTTAGTTGTTCCATTTTCCGATCTAATTTCTGAGCAAAAGAAGTCAGTTACTACTCTAGAAGTTGAAGAGATCTCTGAAATCTCTACTTCCCATGAGCTTGCTGATGTGCAAAATAATGACCTATTGAGCATCTTGGAAGATTTGGGAGGCAATGCATTTTCCCTCCTTGATCAAAATCTTCCTATGGAATCCTATTTGGTCATTGGCACATGTTTTCAGAATTTCACCGAAGATAGAAGACTCTACCATTCGCTTGGATTCAAGTCTCATGCATATCCTTGTGATTTTTGTTTTTATCTCACCACTATTGGTTCAAAGAAGATCATAAAAAACCATCCTCAAAATATTGGATCTGATTTGAAGTTCATTCCATCACCATTATATGGTTCATTTGGTTCTTATCTCACCCCTAGTGGTTCAAAGGAGATATCAAAGAACTACATACGCTTTCATAGAGGTGATGCACTTGTTGATGTGCAAGATGATGACCTACTGAGTATTTTGAAGGAAAAATCAGATTTGGAAGGAAATGCATTCGCTCCCCCTCATCATATGCTTTCTTTAGATTCCTATTTAGTCATTGGCACATGCTTTCATAGTTTCACTGACAATGGAAGACTCTATCATTCGCTTGGGTTCATGACTCATGCACCTTTCTATGATTTTGGTTTTGATTTCACCCCTATTGGTTCAAAGGAGGTCATGAGAAACCATCTTCCAATTTTTGGATCTGATTTGCTTGTATCCATTGTTGGAGAACTCAAGCACATGTTTTTGGAGCATGATTCATTTCTTCCCAAGAGGAAGATAACTCTTTTTGAGAGAATGCTAGATCCAGATCCACAAGAACCTGAAGATCTAGCACCTATTGGTTCATGGGCCACCATCACTGTTGCATCCACCAGTGATCTTGTTGAAGATTCACCATCATCATGCCATAGTTTCTTTGGTAATGATCTCACCTATGTTGGTTCAAAGGAGAAATCAAGGAACTAACTACACATTCATGGTTTTGATTCTACCTCAGTTGGTTTGAATCACATGCTTCATGATGATCTTCATATTATGTTTTTGCAACATGATCCACTTCTTCCCAAAAGGAAGATACCTCCTCATTTGATTGATGATCAAGAGAGAGAAGCATCATCACATGAGATTTTGGATATGATGATGAGCCAGTTGTAGATGCATATTCACATGATATTTCAGATTCAGAATCTGAAGATGGAGATGATGATGATAGAATGCTAGACCCAGATCCATAAGAACCTGAAGGTCTAGCAACTGATGATGAAGATGATCGAATGGGAGATCGAGATCCACAAGAACCTGAATATCTCTCACCTGATATTCCTCCTCTTCCTCGATGGGAAACCACTACACTCCGATCTGTCGGTGATTTGGTTGGTGATCCACATGATCATAGAAGAACCGGATCAGATTTTTAGAATGGAAGGTTTCATCCTTCTCACGTTGCTGATCCATTTCAGATCGATCCATCCTTCCTAAGAAAGGAAGGACACTTACCTCCTTCTGGGGTGAGAGATAATATGCTTCATTAGCATCCTTTAGTCTATTTTGAGGGAGGGATTTCTTCCACTGGGTTTTCCCTCTTTCCTCACTTAGTTTATTTAGATTGATTGTACGGGGTGACCTTTGGTCTTAGTCACCAGGGCCCTATTTTTGTTTTTGGTTATTATCTCATAGTATAGATTGCGTTGGGGTGTTGGAACATTCAATCCATCATTTTTGTATTTTGCATGCCTGCATGCAAATACGCATGCCACTGCATGCATCCAATCATCATCATGGTTGTCTCCCCAGCACCTAGATCTTGCTTCTAGCTCTCTAGAGCCTTCCTACAACCCCCAATTGGCCTCCTACCTACCTTATGCGCCCTCCTTGACTTCTTTGCATGGAAAGTGCGCCTTTCTCACTTACCATAGCCATTTTGGGCGCCTTTGCGCACCCACCACCAGTTATCATTCAGTTAGGGCGGCTTATCTCACCTACCAGGAGTTATGTGCATTGATTGAGTAGTTCTTCCACTGATTGCACATGCTGACTGCTTATAGCTTCTAGTTAGCTAGTTCTCGAGTTCGACTTGACTATTTGACAGCCTCATGCACCCCCCTTGGAGTCTCCATTCCCTGATTTATGCCTAGATGGTTCTGTTAGACTCAGTTAGACACACTTGACTGACTATTACCATTTATGACTGATACTATTGACTGGATGATGTCTCCATTGTTATCCAAGATAGACTATGAGTTAGACAGCCTCATGCACCCACCTTGGAGTCTCCATTCCTTGATTTATGGCTAGATAGTTATGTTAGACTCAGTTGGTCACAATTGACTAATTCTTACCATTTATGACTGATACTACCGACTGGATGATGTCTCCATAGTTATTCATGCTGGACTCTGAGCTCCGATTCGAGTGCCCTACTTGGCTAATTCAAATCCTATATGATGCTTCATAATTGATTATTGTAACACATTCTCTACATTCATTATTCATTGTATGATATTGAAATTGTCCATTATTCCATGTTTATGAGTGATTATCGAATGCATGCTTCTTCTTCTTTACAAATAATCTTGAGGGTTAGATTGTGAGTTTGTTACATTTTCTAGATCCCTGCATATTATCACAAGAAGAATTCAAAGAGATACTTGATGAAAGAGAAGTCGGAAGTACCTGACGATGGAGGAAGGAGTACCTGGTTCATTGGAGGAACTGAGGTTTGGAATAAGCGACATGGATCTCAGAAAAGAATCTCGAGGGGTTGAAGAACTAGGGTGTAGTTATTTTCAACCTAGGGAGACTATGTAGGGGAATCTGGCCCAACAATAAGAGTCAAAGTGAGCTGACTAGAGTGGTATGGGAATAGTTGACAGTCCTAGGAAAGCGACCAAAGAAGAGGAGTCGATGGGAGATGATTCATGATACCGACTGATGGGTCGATGACAGAAAAAGCGGAGGAAGGAATGGTCGAATCAGGTACCGATCGACAAGTAATCATCCAATTGAAGCAAGGATTCGAGTCGATCGACGAACAAAGGGAATTGAACAATAGAGAATGACTGTGGAGGTAGTTGGAGAAGTTAATGCGCAGTTATGGCAGTTGCTACAGAGTGCCAGATGGAAGAAGGATTTGAGGAAAGCCACGTGAAGTATTTAATGGAGTTTGAGCATACCTGGAAGTAGGGCTTCTAGAATTGAGGGAGGTTCCTCGAAACAAAAAAAAGGTATAAATACTTGTGCATTCTCTGTAAAAGGAGTTTTTGGGGTTGTTGCGGCTGAAATTGGTTTGGAAACCTCTCGTGAGACTGAACTTGATATATTGTGACTGTAATAAAATAGCATGAAATCTGCACGTAATAATCTATTGTAATTCCTCTAATAAGATAATATTGTTTTAATTTAATTAAAATCCATACTTCTTGGCATCTTTCTGTCGTGTGTTTGGGAAAGTGTTTCCGTTGTGTAACTTGATCTACAAACTGACTTAGCCTAGGTTCGCATCATCCACACTAGGAATCCATACAAACATATTTAAATCATTTACATATTTTTGATTAAATACATTCCAAATCAAAATTGGGGATATTACAAAATGGAGAAAACCAAAGACAATAATCTAGTCATTCTTGATTAGGTAAGGCATTCACAATTTTTATTTTCAAAGGCTTGAAGAACATACTAATATAATCGACTATTAATCGTTCATGGGAAAGATAGCTCGTGGGTTTGCGAAAATATGTTTCGCCAAATGGGAGATTACAGAAATTTGGTTTAGAACTAGTTGATATTGTTGAGGATAACAAATTTCCTGTATCAACCTTAGTAGCTCGAGGTGTGCAATAGCTATATTTTTAAGCTTGTTCACAAACTGTTAAGCTATGCCCATTTAAGAAGATACGCCCGCTTCTTCCACATAATTTTTTCTTTAATATATGTTTCTTAAGGAAGGATGAGGGGATAATGATGATACAATGAAGCAAGTAGGGTAGTTGTGATGGGAAATTGTTTAATTAGACCAGGTTTAGAGACATATACAACCTAAACAAACCCAGGGTTGAAACCATTGTAATCATAATTTTTTTTTTTAATTGGTAATTATCCATTTTGATGATTTTCTAAGCGTTGTGTTCATGGAAACATTGCGTTTATTTTATAATGATAAACAATTTACCTACTTACCTATGAAAAGAAATCCATATGTGGTACTTGGTGCATAGTTCTACAGGCTTCAGTGTACATCTTGAAGTTTAAAAAACGCTTTGAAATTAGCTTGATATGTATCTTGTTCCTATACTCCTTCGACCTGGAATATACACCTTGCATTGCCACATTTCTCTATATTTTAAATTCTTGATGCATAATAACACTGCAAGAGGTAGTTGTTCCCACTACCATAATAATCAACTTTATAACAAGTGAAATTCATTTTAGTGAATAACCTTTCCCTTCAAAACACCTATTTTGCTTCGACCATATCAAAACAAATTTAAAATTAATCACCATCCATGTCTCCTTAAAAACAGAACATATCTATCACTTCATCATAAAAGAAATAGTGCATTCACAAATGAAAATACCCGGTTTAAAGGTATGATGTATGCTCTTAAGACCTCACATGAAAAAATCTTCATCTTATATCTTAATTCTTCACCATGATAACTTTATTTTAACAAATAAAGTTAACAAGAGCCACGAGGTGGCAATGTCCTAGACATTGCACTTGCATTGGCTTTTTTATTTATTAAAAATGCAATTGTCTATCTTACTCTATGCTAGGCAAGCAGTGAACAAATTAAAAACAAAGTCTTTGTAAGCATACCCATAACAAAAAGAAAACAAAAAGAAAGCATGCTGCTACGAACATAAAATAAGATAATAATTAAATAATTAATAATTAGGTTAACTTAAGTTAGGTTATGAAATGAGGCGTCTCCTCAACATCAAATGCTGAGCCATATTTAAGTCAGGGCCATCATTGTAACATATTATCTTTTATCCTATCATTTAATATTTTATTCTTACTTATTATCCAATATGAGAGTCGGATTCGACTATCAACTTAGTGAATGGATACGTTCACTGCATTTGGTATCAGAGCTCGGATTCGGCTCCTACACTCTGAACTCAGACTCGGCTCATCAATTCCTACTTAAGCTCGGACCCGGCTCATCAATTCCTGATTTCTTCGCTCCTCTGCTCTCCACTTCTCCCTCAAACTCCATCCTTCCGCTGCCCCATCCACTCCACCACCGCACTCTCCATGCGTTCACCATCTTCTTCTCCGCTCCTACCCGCACATAGCTCCACCATCTCCATCTCTCCATCACTTCCCTCCACACCACCGACACACTTCTCTCCCCATCCACCAGTGCACGCCCCTCTGCGCACTCCTCCATACCCCTCGCAGCACCCTCCTGCTGCATCCTCCACACTCCACCCTGTCACTGCCCCTTCTCCCATCCACCACTGCACCTCTCCTCATCCTCCCATCTCCCACACCCAGTACCTCACTCCCTCCTCCTCTGTGCATTTCCCTTACCCCGCTCCTCCATCCACCACCTCCGTCGCTCTTTTGCCCACACTTCACGCCCCCGCAGCCACCTCCTTTCAGCTCCCCGCTGCCATTCTCCAACCGGATTACGCATCCCCTTCCAACCTGCCTGCAACTGTCATCGCGCGCCACCCCTACCTGTCTCTCCATCGCTGTATGTCACCCTTGCAACGCCCCCGTCACCTCCACGCACAACCCTCCCCTCCGCTCCCGCCTGCGTCTAACTTCCTGCCTCCTCCGCTCTACACCGCCACCTACACACGTCCACAACCCCAATCTCCTCACGCCTACGCATGGCCCTTGAAGCCTGTGTGCCAGCCTCCATTGCTTACCTTCTGTCTTCGCCTCCAATGCCATCGCTCCTGCATCTGCCAACCACTCCCCCGTCAATCCATCGCCCTTCCATTCTTTCACACCCATCCTCCATTGTGTTCCACCTGTACTACGCATCCTCCCGCCATCCTCCAAGTCGCCCTCCACTTCCACGTCCATCCTCCACTCTCTCAACTGTCCTCCTCCAAGACTCCACCTCCAGGACTTCACCTCCCAATAAACACAAACCCTAACAAATTTTCAAAACACATATTAAACATTATAATATTATTATATTGTTTAAATGTTTTAATTTTTGGAAAATATATATATATATATTAAACTATATATATAGTTTATGAAAGCATTAATAAATTATTAATTAAATAATTAATAATTATTATTATTTTTGGAAAAAAAAGGGGTCATTTAACCTAATAAAAAAAATTAAAAAAAATCAAAGAAGTTCTTTCCAAGTGAGACATATTGGGAGTTATTACACCCTTTTGGTGTCTACCTATTGTCGAAGAAAATAATACAAAATCAGAGACCATTTATCGTCGAAAAAATCAAAGTAAAAAAACAACCAGCCATTGTCAAAGAAAAAAAAATCATATATAGCCGGAGAATTCAAAGACCATGGAAGCCGGTTTACGACTACAAATAGAGAAATTAGAAGCCAATTTAAAGCATTATCAAAAAGACAATGAAGAATTGCACGGAATAAATAACAAATTAGAAATAAGAATGGAATTACAAGAAAGGTCCAATGAAATAAAAATCTCTGACCAGGAAAGGTGTATAGAAAACTTGTATGCGCAAATTGATGAATTAAAAACCGAAAATGAATTCAATCAGAGGTTAGATATAAAGAAGGAAATAAATAATTACGAAGCAGAAATAATACGCTTGAACAAGATCCTTAATGACAAGGATGAAGAACTAAAGTAGATACAACATAATTTAGGAGATCAATAATCAAAGGTCGACCAATGTCGACAATAGATAAAAGTTCTTCAACAACAAAATGACGATTCTAAAAAGGCACACAAACTGGAGATCACAAAGAGTAATAAAACACTATCCAACAATTTCGAAAAAAATTTCATATTAAGAAATTATAACAAGACACTAGTCACAAAAATTAAGAAGTTTAAAAATAGTCGAAAGACAGAACAATCTACGTAAGACATTGAAGGAAAAATTCTAGACAAGCAGGAAGAAAATAGCTGCATGAAAAGTCTTAATGAAGATCTTAAGGAACAACTTAAGAAGTATGAAGATGACAGAAGATCGCAGGTTGAATTGATCAAGAAGTTTCAAAATGATAATAGACAGTTAGAAAAAAAGTTGGAAAAGATACAGAATGAAACCTTAAAACCTCAAGAGACAAAAATAAAACTTTCAGCTCAGATCAATGCTCAAAAGATGACACTCGTAAAAGAAAATGACATTGTGAAAATTCCTTATCGACACGCCAACCATAAAAACCGATATTCTGAAAAGTGGGAAATGTCGAAAGACGATGGTACTAATGTGATCAAAGCTCTTAACGACAGATCAGTGGGGAATCCCAATAGTCAGCAACAAATCAATTTGGGATGGATTGACCCATCCACATATCGGAATTTATGCTCTACACTTAGCAGTTCGTATCGACATGTATCGTCAGCCATGACATCACAAAGAACAATGCGCCAAAATTATAAGGCTTTGAGGACAAAGCCTTTCTAAGAGAGTGGCAATGCTACGAACATAAAATAAGATAATAATTAAATAATTAATAATTAGGCTAACTTAAGTTAGGTTATGAAATGAGGCATCTCCTCAACATCAAATGCCGAGCCATATTTAAGGCAGGGCCATCATTGTAACATATTATCTTTTATCCTATCATTTAATATTTTATTCTTACTTATTATCCAATATGAGAGTCGGATTCGACTATTAACTTAGTGAACGGATACGTTCACTGCACATGTCAAAGCAAGTTGCAAAATTGCAAACAATTATTAGTTGAGAGCATAAAAAAGAGCTAGTACATTTAGTACATTTTATAAAATATAGAGAGAAAATTATCTTTTTCGGTAAAATCATTTCAAAATTGGAGATATGCATAGACTATGTATGAGCATAAACTATGTATTATTGAATATAGATAATATTGGGAAATGTAACATATACAACAAACTATTTAACACGCTCTTTGTAACCATATCCATCAGAAAAACAAATTATTTAACACACTCTTTGTAGCCATATCCATAAGAAAAAAAAACTTTTTAACACAGTGTTTGTAACCATATAACCATATCCATAAGAAAAAGAAGGCATGATAAAGCAAATTGCAAAATTTTTCATTTTATAAAATACAAAAAGAAAATTATCTTTAACAGTAACATCATTTCAAACTTATTTGAGTCTATCATTTTAAAAGTATTTTTTTAATATTTAGTTAAGGAAAATAATTTAATACAGTTTCTTGATATCTACAAAAATCTTGTAGAACAAATTTGCTTGGCATTATTCCTTTGGTTTCCCACCTCCAAACTTGAAAACAGATAACTCGATAATTCTCTAGCTTTTCCTGTTGAAGCACATATTTCAATGTTTCTACTAGATTTAACGTCATTCACGCAGTAATAGCACAACACTTCAACTGAAATTTGAACTGTCTAGCGTTTGTCAAGCCTCTTTAATAGCTTTGGGATTTTTAACCTTTTACAAACTCCCAAGAAATAAAACAACATGTTATAGGTCAAATCAACACTTCTCCGTCCGTGATCACATTGCTCCGTCGATCACACAAAAGGACACTATGGATGGAAGAGATAGATTAACCTTAGATGATTTGATGCTAAGATTCCACATCTTTAGTTGAAAACTATATTTTTTCTACATATTTTATTGGAAAGCCATGACTCTAATAGCTGGACTCTAGCGCATCATGCGCGAGTCCCAATATTGTTAACCATGCACATCACTTAAAATTAGTATGCACGAGTTGCTAAGAGAACTAGTTGCACACCATGCGCAAGTTCCCTAGTTCCATACTCGCGGGTATGTTAAGATGAAATTGAAAATAATATTAAAGATACGGATTGATATTAGTTGATTTTGGTATTATAACTCCCCCAACTTCCCAATCCAACTACCTCATGAATCTAACTTCCTACCTTGGCCATAAATACAAGAGGAATCCATGAGGAAGGGGCCAATAGAGAAGAGAGCTATTGTTATGCTGAAGGAGTTTCTAGTCAAGAGAGGAGCAGGAGCCCAGAACTTGGTTGCATAAGTGCTTGGAACAAGGTCAGGTATATTGTTGTCGAGATCGGGAGAAAGCTAGGACTAACCGCCATAAATAAGGTACTCCTTCTCAAACCCTAATCTCATTTGTTTACAGTAATTAGTGTGAAACCTTAATATATCTATCTTCCATCCCCATGTACGTTGATAGAATCCATCCCCTGCTATAGGGTATAATCCTTAACAACTGAATTGGTGACTCCGCTTGGGAGCACCTTTTCGTTTCTGCTCTGGGGATCTTCTTTAGTTGTTCTTTAGTATTTACAATTTTTTGGCTTTCTGTGACGTTTTCAAAGGTTGATTTGTTGTTTTCCTTTACTTTGATTCAGTCCACTATTGAGTTTGCAAAGATTTTCTTTTCCTATCAGTCCCCGTGCGCGTGTCTCCTGTACATACAGGTGTGCATTTTTTGACTTGTGCGTGAGTTGCTTTCATTACAACCCGCGGGTTTCAAGTTGCATGCGCAGGATGTTAGCATATATAGCCGTGGACATTCTTGTAGGTTTGAACCCTTTACAATAGGGTTTGATCTTTGGTTGTGGGTCTACCTTTGGTTTTTGCTTTTCCCTTTTGACTGTTGATAAGACATCCCTGTGTCTTTCTGAGTCTTGTTATAGCCTCTTAGAGGTCCCTTGTAATTTCCTCATTTGATTTAGTCACTTGTTTTGGTGTCCTTTCTTTTTTTAAGTTCTTTTGAAACATGTGCGTGACTTCCCAGTAGTTGCAGTCGCGCATTTTGTGCCCTAGATGCGAGTTTCTTACTTAGATACCTGTGCATCAATTGCGAGTTGTCTCGTATAGTACCTGCACACTTTTCCTGAGTTTTTCCTTTTATATAGGGTTTGACCTCAGTAGGGTCTTTTTGTGGTTTTGAAGGTCCTAGATTGTCTGGATACCTCCTGAATATTTGTTCAGGTCAGTCTGAGTTTGTTTGGAGTCTCTTTGATAGCTTTTCTTCTCGAGTTTTTGTGGTTGTAGAGTTTTCGTGGTTTGCTTGCCTACCCTTTCTATTTTCCGGATGCTTTTCTTTGGTTTTCTGATGTTTAGGAGCAACCTAGTTGTCTGTTTTTCCACTTCACACATCAAATTTCCCTTTTTCTTTTGCATCTTGTTCCAAATTCTGAGTTTTTTCAATGAAACAACTCTGTAGGTTAAAGTATTTGTCAGTTTTCTGATTTGTTTGGTATAGGCCTTGGGCTCTTTATCTTTACTCACATTCTTGATAATTCTTGCTTGCTCATTTTCATGTTTATTCTCTTTTCATAGTTAGAGAAAAAGGTCAAAATTGAAAAACTAAGAACTAGTTTACAAGACTTGTCATTGTTTTTGAGGTAGGATAGTTTGCTTCACTATTAACTTTGAAAATTAAAAAATTGAAAAAAAAATAATTTAGGCTTAGGAATGCCTAGTTTTGTTTTGAAAGCTACAAGTGAAAAGAATTTTGTGAATTTTTATGCATCATTGTACACATTTTACTTTTTTCATAACCATACCACACACATCACTACCTATTGAGTAAGAAACAACCTCTAAAAAGAACATCTAATAAAATCAATTAGTAACTTTTCATTTTAGGTTTGACACTACACCAACTAGCTTAGCCTAGGATTTCGTGGTAGATCACTTTAAACTTCCCGACATCGTTTTATTGCTAAACAATCATAGTGAGAAAATATTTTAAGCAAACCCACTTATATCAAAGTATCCTGGGAACGCTCCACTTAAACCGGAGTTAAGCACGAGGTCGTGTGAGACTGGAATTATTGGGGATACCCCCTCACTTTCCTTTCGAACATACACCAGAGCTAATTTGCGTACGGGGGTCCATTAGCACTTCAAGTATTATTGGATTTCAGGCTTTGCTAACCTACCCATGCGTTTTGGCTGGACTGACGACTTCCTGCCCAAGTATTTTCGTATTTGTGGTATCCTTAGTATCTTAACCTTAGGGCTCTTCACAGGTATAGTGGAAGGATATTTCCATTGCACCTAGGATAGACACGCAAGGTAACCCGTTACAGTAATCCCGGGAGGGTGGTTTGGTGATTCAAATGCTTGCACCCAAAGGACCTGCATTGGACACTGTGTAACTGAATTTCAATATTCTATTGGTTTGTTCTGGGCCCTCATCATCATAGACTTACTTATGAGAGTATTAGCTTTGTTTTCCTAGTTTTGATTACTTTAGGACATTTTTTAGTGGTATGTTGTTTGTTCCTTAGTCGATTAGTAGCCACTAGGTTTTCACATTTAGTTTGTTTTTGATATAATTATGGAGGACCAACCTCTCCGTAGGTCATGAAGGTTGAAAAAACTTCCACCACACACTATGGAGCCTCCACTACCACCTCGACGTCGGAGGACTGATTCCTGTGGTTCATACGAACTTACGAGCATAACGAAATAACCTGGAGAACCACAAATTAGAATTCAAGATCAACAAGTCCTTGATACTGTTGAAGTTGAGGCCTTAACTTTTCAAGAGTTTAGCACACCTTACAACCCTCCTTTGACTGGACCTCATGATCCATTACTTGTAACTGTAGACTCTCTAGGACAACCGGAGTTTAGTGCATACCGGTTTACCCCTGGTTATTTCATGGCTAGTTCTGGAGATGAGATAGGAGTTCCCCAAACTCCTACTGCATCTATGGTTTCGAAAACCCTCTCTCATTCTTTTACAACCACATCGGTACCTAGATCTTTGTAGGTTTCCTCTGCTTCGAGCCCTTCTTGCAACTTCAACACTAGTTCCATAGGTATGACTAGCTCTCAAGCTTTGACATCACCTACTCCTTTTGGTTCCACTAGTGGATCTTCAAATATCCCTTTTATAGGGATACCTTCAATATCGCTTACTTCATCTCCTTTCATGCAACAGTCCCAGGGTATTCCATAATCTGCTCCATTTAGTCATGATTTTCCTTGGCATGGAGGACACATAGCTCCTTCTACACCGTTTATAGGCTCGATGCCCACTTCATCTACACCTTTTGTAGGCTTGATTCCTGTGTCGTCTGTTACATCTATGCCTGGGTTTAACCCCTTTACAGGTCCTAATATACATTCATAAAATGTGCAAACGTCTCATATACCTGTAGGGAGTATCCCCTTTTCACCGTTTGGTGGAGGGGGTGGTAACATGTTTAACCTACATTATGGAGGGGCTAACACCCAACCGCAATGGACGAATACCCAAGAAATTAATCCTCTATCTTACGATTGGAGCAATTTCAGTAATTCTTTTACTTCAAAACCGATGGCTGGGGGAAACCCCAACCAACAGTATACGAGCCAAGTTTTGGGTGGTTCCCCCTACTGAACTCCTGCTTATCAAATGCCATCGGAAAGACCTCATTTTCCCTTTCTCGCAACTATGAACTTGCCAGATCTTTTGAAACTAACGAATGATCCAATGTGCCATAACCTGGCATGGCCACCAGTTCCAACTAAGTTGCCTTCTGACATTCCAAAGTTTGAAGGCAAGATTGGGGAAGATCCTGGTGATCATGTCACTACTTTCCATCTCTATTGTTCTTCCAACTCTCTGAATGGCGATTCCATTAGGTTGTGGCTCTTTTAGAGGAGCTTGAATAGTGTTATGGCTAGGTGGTACATCGAACTACCGGTCGCAGTGTATGATAACTTTTTGGATTTGGAAACAGTCTTCTTGAACCACTTTCAACTTCCTGTCTGGTATGATGCCGGCACAGACCTTCTGTCAACTTTTAGGAAGAACAAGGCCACTCACTTATTAGACCATATTGAGGAGTGGTAAACGCAAAAGAGGCTCATTAAGGTTGAAATTGCTCCAGAGTTTCTTTTAGAGTGGTATTTGAAATCACTCCTACCTTATGTTTCTAAGGAAGTAGCAACTTGTGGAGTGTCTTCAGAGGAAGAAGCGATACTCAGGACCCAACAAATTGATCTTGTATATGCTCAATTTTGGATCATGTATGAGATTATACCCGATGCACCACGATCTAATATTGATTTGGGTAAACCTAAGCCTGGACCGCATGCCGATAGCATTGTCGGTTCAATAGATTCAGCAGCATTCGAAGCTTTGACCAAGCAAGTTCATGCTTTATCTGTAAAGCAGTATGCTGAAGATGCAACTACTGTTGCAGCCTCCCCTTCTATAACTGAATCTGTACAATAAGTGCAGACCAATCAAAAGGGTCCTCAACAACCCAACAACAAAAAGAAGGGCAAGAAAGGGGAGGGGAACCATCCAAAGCCCAAAAATACTGAAAATGCCTAGGAGGGAAAGAAGGATAAAAAGAAGGTTAAATTTCCTTGCAATTTATGTAAGGAAGAACACCTTACCCATCAATGTCCTTTGATGGAAGAAGCCCATAATCTCCTCTGTGAGAAGAAACCAGCTGTTCTGAAGGACCCATTCCCTCACAGACAAGGTTCAGCTTCCGGCTACTCTAGTGCTGGGGGCACAACTCGTGTCTCATCAGTTGATCAATTGTTCATAAACATGGTTAACTCAGATATGCTTTTGCAAACTCGAGCTAGGAACTATTCCCTGGGCTCACAACAGAAAGATAAGGACGTTCCTGAAACATATACACCTCTTCACATTGAGATACTTGTAGATCCTTTGCTGAAGATCCCAAAAGGTGTCTTCAAACGGGTTGTGCAAAACCCTAATGCGTGGGTTGATCCTAAGTACAATGTTGTAGAGGATCTATCCCAAACACCCTATGCTATTTCCAAACTAGAAGTTCTGCAGAGATATCCATTGCACTGAAATGCACTTCTAGTAGCAATAGGGAGTTTGGATTCATGTAGTATGCTTGATCAGTTTTATATGTCTAATATCAAACCCCGGTTTCTGTATCATGTAGCCCTCCAAATAGAAGTAGTCCATGGTCCTAAAACCATTGGATGAACTATGGTGGATGAGGGTGCGTCTAAGTGCGTTATGTCTATTTCCTGTTGGAAGGCCTTAGGCTCTCCTGAGTTATCCCCTTCCAACACTATAGTTATGACTTTTGATGGGAGATCTTTCCGTCCACACAAAGTATTTCCCGCATTTGAAGTTGAACTTGCCGGTAAGTTGGTGTCTATGGAGGTTGAAGTGTTGGATACTCCCCTTGATTACAATTTGTTGTTAGGGAGGAGCCAGACATACGCAATGGAGGTTGTCCCGTCATCTGTTTTCCAAGTACTAATGTTCCCGCATGAAGGAAAGATCATCACGGTTGATCAACTTTCATTCAGTCGAAAAAACAACAATGCTTCATCGGATTCTACAATTCTATTGATTGATCAGTTTCACCCATCTAGTGAGAGTTTGGGAGTAGGCATGTATTCATCACTGATGGGAACATTCGACCTACCTGCTCCCATTAATTTTATTGGTTCTACGAGTACCACTGATTGCTCATCTTCATATATTTCCATGGTTAGTCAAACAAGTGATCCATGGATTCTCTCTACTCATTCAGAACCAATCGTGCCCCTGTCTATTGCAGAAGTGGCTTATCAAGCATCATAGAGTGCTGCAACAAAACATATCTTGACTTCGTCCGTCTCCGCCGAGTCAGATATGGACTATGCACCTGCATGGTTAGTTAACTCTACCCACTCTTTCGATTGTCTAGATACTGTTTTTCCCTCCGAAGAGGCCATTTTGAAAGCCATGGTAGGCCTGGATCATCCATGGGAACCTATGCATCATAGGTCCTATTTTCTTCCTGATCTAGACAGGATTGAGAGAGGAGAGTTTTCAGTGAGACTTGGTGGCGATGTCGATTTGTCCACTACCCCTTTTGTACAAAATATTTATGCTGAAGGGAATATGGAAAATATATTGAGAACCATTCCGATCGATATCTCCATCAAACCTGGAGTTGTGGAAAACCTTTTCATTGGAGCAGACTGTTCTCCTGATGAGATCATTTTGTACACCAATCTATTTAAGGAATTCCGCGATGTATTTTCCTGGTCTTATGAGGAGATGTTAGGCATTAGCCCCACCATAGTGGAGCATGTCATCACAACTTATCCAAATACTAAACTTGTGAGACAAAAGCTCTATTCGGTAAACCCTAGAAAGGCAGCTGCCATCAAGGCAGAAGTTGAGAAACTGCTTAAATTTGGATTCATCTATCTGATTGCTATGATGGAATGGGTCTCTAATCCTTTTCCGGTCGATAAGAAGCATGGAACCATTCGAGTTTGCACATAATTCTGGGACTTAAACAAAGATTTTCCTAAGGACAACTACTCCACACGGTTCATAGACCAAATTATCGATGCGTGTGCGGGCCATGAAATGTTTTCTTTCATGGATGGTTTTTCAGGATATAACCAGATTCAAATAAAACCTAAAGACCAACATAAGACAGCTTTTATTTGTCCTTGGGGGACCTTCACTTACTGGAAGATGCCATTCGTCCTAAAGAATGTTGGAGCTACATTCGAATGCGCGATGAACTTCACTTTTCATGATATCAAACATGTAGTTGAGCCTTATATTGATGATATCCCAGCGCGATCTCGCAAGAGACGGGATCATCCTGATCACTTGAGACTCATGTTTGAACGATGCAGATACTATAAGATTCATCTGAATCCTAATAAGTGTGTGTTCTGTGTGGATTTCGGACGTCTGCTGGGTTTTATTGTATCTAGTCGTGGAATCATGGTCGATCCACTCAAAGTTGAGGCTATTGTAAATCTGCCTCCTCCTCGAACCCTATGACAAATTCAGAGTCTGTAGGGTATGTCCAACTTCTTACGATATTTTATCATGAACTATGCGAAAATCACAAAAGGTTTCATGAGACTGCTCAAACAAGACATCTATTTTCTTTGGGATGAGGTTGCTCAAGCTTCATTTGAGGCTTTGAAAAAGGCATTACTATCAGCCCCCTTGTTGATCCCACTAATTTCCTGTTATATCTGGCTACATCTGTATACACAATCGACATAGTACTTGTTGAGGAGGATGACAAGCTCCAAGAGCATGCCATTTACTATTTGTCGTGCGCATTAATAGCTCTTGAGATTAAGTATTCTTAAATTGAGAAGTTGGCATTAGCTGTTGTCCATGTTGTTTAGAGGCTATGCCACTACATTTTGTTGCAAACTACCACAGTGATCACATAGGTCAATCCGTTTCAATATTTCCTTATCCGATGTATAATCGGTGGGAAATTCAATAAATGGATTGTTATTTTGCAAGAATTTGACCTAGTTTTTCAATTTGCTAACTCAAAGAAGTCACTGGTTTTCGTCGAACTTATCTCTGAATTTCTGAGTGACGTAGTACACAATGAGGAAGAGTCATCATTCCCGGATGAACACATCTTTCTTATTGCATCTTCTAACCCATGGTATGAGGATATTTTAGTATATCTACAGACTTTGAGGTGTCCTCCTACTTTTTCTAGGGATGACCGATGGAAACTGAAGAATCATGCAAAGAACTATCTCATTGTTTCTGATACTTTATACAGACGTGGGATAGATTCCATTTTATGTCGTTGTTTGACCTTAGAGGAAGCCGAAACACTATTGAATGATGCTCACAGTGGAGCCTGTGGGCATCACATTTCTGGGTTGGAAACAACCGAGAAGATACTGCGTGCTGGTTACTTTTGGCCCATGATATTCAAAGATTGTGTGGAAGCCATGAAACACTGTTAGCCATGTCATTTTTTCACCAAAAAGATTAGAGAAGACCCACCTCCTCTCCACCCTGTGATTACAGTAGGCCCCTTCACCAAATGGGGGATTGATTTCATGAATTGTAATCTAGCTTCTGCTGGAGGTTATCATCACATCATTGTTTCCATCGACTACTTCACAAAGTGGGCCGAGGCAATGCCTACTGTCAAAGCGGATGTGGAAATGACATCTTACTTCGTTTTTAACCAGATCATTGCTAGATTTGGTATCCCCAAAGAAATCGTTACAAACCATGGTCGACACTTTCAGAACAACATGATGAATGACCTATACACTGTGCTTGGTTTTCGGCAGGAATATTCGTCTTCATTTTATCCGTAGGTGAATGGTCAGGGTGAAGCGGTTAACAAAAATTTGAAGACTATTCTTCAAAGGACCATCAATTCCAGTCGATCCAAATGGCACATCATGTTGTATCCAACTCTTTGGGAATATCGATCTAATGTTAAGACTGCTATCGAGTTCTCTCCTTTTCAACTTGTTCACAGGGTAGAAGCAGTTGTTACGGTTGAGTGCGAAATTCCTTCATTAAAGTTAGCCATCCAAGTACTCCCCGATACTTCAGTTCTAGAAGAGCATTTGCTGCACCTAGAACATCTTGATGAGCAGTGCTGTGATGCGCTCACAACAAACGAGGTTCATAAGAATCAAGTCAAGAGTCAGTACGATAAATCTATCAAGCCTAGGGTTTTTCTCGAAGGAGACCTTGTTCTGTTTTATGACCAGGACAAGGAACCTTTGGGGGCAGGAAAATTCAAGTCTATGTGGCTCGACCCTTACATAGTTTCTAAAGTTCTGAAGAAGGGTGCTTATGAGCTGACAGATTATGAGGGTAATAAGTTGTCGAAGCCTAGAAATGGGCTCTACCTAAAAAAGTATTATTCTTAGGCCTCTATGCTTTTTCATGTATTATAACTGTACATTTTTGTAGGGTTAGCTTTGCTTGTGGTCATTGTCGCGTCTTATGTGTCTATTGGTTTGTGTTTTCAGATGTCAACTGAATACTTTATAGGATTTGATGATGGCACTAGTCGCCACACCCATCAGTTGATGCAGTAGCTTGGGTTATTTAGTCACCGACTGGCCAACTTGTATCTTCGGGAGGGGCTTGCTTGGGTCCCACAACGAATAATGTAGTTGAATACAACTCGGTCATTGAGTTACTTCGAGATGCCCTTCATCATGGCATTTCACGTATGGAAATAAGACTCGACTCGCAGTTGGTTGTGTTTCAGTTAATGGGTGAATATCAAGTTAGAGATCCTGTTTTGCTGCGTGAGTTCTTGCGAGTTAAGTTGCTTGAAAGGAAATTCGATTATATTACATATCATCATATTCCAAGGAATTTAAATTCTTTAGCTGATTCATATGCAAATTATGTTTTAGACTCGCATCTACATCACACACAATCATAATAAACCATTCACACATAAAGATAAGACACACATGTAAATAATACCGATACTGTATATAAGCCATATCAAAAAATATATGATTTTGGGTCAATAAGTCTATCACAATGTCATATCAATATACAAAATGGGTTCAACAGCCTCAAGTCCTCCTCTATGGAGAAGGAGGGGCCTCTGCCATCTCCACTATCATGTTCTATATCACTAATCTGGTTGTCGGGAGTATTTCATTGCTTGACAGGTCATGGAACTTAGTGTCCCTAAAGCTTATAAAGTCTTTTTAAGCTCTTGCTAGACTTTTTCAAAATAAACAAGGTCGCCGAGTATAGTTTTCATTACATACTCGTTAAAGGATTTGAAGTGACATCCACTTAGGTATAAGTTTACCCCTTTTCCGGACCTTTGTGGATCATTTATGAAAAATGTATACTCTAGTCACACGTGGCAAGAAGAGTTCTTCTCTCATTGTTTTATACTTTTTCGGGTGAGGAGACTAACTATACGAAAAAGGACCTTTAGGAGTCTTCTTTAGGGTTTTCAGACTCTCGAAACATGAAAACACCAATGAGCATTCACCTACTCGGGCTCGATGTGAAATCCACGAGAGGGTATATAGAGTTATTGTTTAAGTTTTTCAAATTCTTCAAACAAGAAAACACCGGCGAGCACATACCAACTCGGGCTCGATACTAAAATCCACAAGTAGGTGTATGGAGTTATTGTTTAAGTTTTTCAGACTGCCCAAAAAAGAAAACACCAGTGAGCATAAACCGATCCAGGATCGATATTAAAATCCATGGATCAGTGTTATGGAGTATTCGTCTCTCTCTTATTCAAACTCTGTAAAAGATGAAGAAGGTCTTGAGTTTTCCTCCCATGGGCTCGTTAAATTTACACATGGTTGGACTTATATCAAGCAATCTTCTCCCTCTTTCTTCGAGCTTGCTTCAATTAAAATGAAGAGAGGCTATTGAGTTTTCTTTCTTGGACTCATTAAAACCAACAAGAAGGATATTCTTTGATAAAAAGAGAAAAGGGAAGGGAAGGGTATAATCCTTAACAACACAACATATTGAGGTTACTCTGCCATCAGTAAATGTGGGCCTAAGTTGAGTTTCTAATTTTGTTTAAAAAATATTGTATGGTAGTCGATGTCCAATTTATGAATGTGTCTTGTGTTACATGTTTGCGAGTATTTGTAGGTTATTAAAAAATATTGATGTTTCTTTTGGAAACAAATCTTAATGCTTAGCCAACTGATTTCTCTTTTTGAAATTGGATTTGTCTTCTTGTTTACAACTTAGTGGTATTCATTTGCTGGATTTTGCATTAGACTTTATAACGATGGTTTCTGACACCAAAAGGCATCATACTTCACAAAATTAAGAGGTTCGCAAAAAACATACTCATTCTACATACCCATCCCAAAGCCATTTAAGAACAAATTTATTCAAGGTATGTATGTTTCGCAGTTGATTGTTGTCTGTACCTAGAGCAGATACAACTCCAGGCCATTCTAAGAAGAAAATTTAGTGATTCCCATAAAAAGTCCTTAAAAAAAATTAATTGTAAAATGCAATTTGCAAGTAATTTACAAATTCCCATAAAAATTACTTAAGAAAAAACAATTGTAAAATGTAACCAAGTAAGCTTTCCAATATAATGCTGGGCATATTTTGAAATCCTAATGTGTAGTCGTCCGGTATTAGTTGTATGTTCAATATTTAAAGTTAGTATTTGATCATGTATGCAATTTATCTACTGGTTTCAAATGAAAAAGTTCTTGACTTATATATATTCATTTCCTTGTATTTATCAATATATGTTTCCTACTAACTTGGGCAAATAATTTTCACCGCAGCAACTTTTGTCTCTTAGAAAAGTTGGTCCTTCCATTCCACGTTCTTTTTCCATTCCCTGTACTTGTTTTCACTGCAAGTAAATGATACAAAAACTTGATTGATATTATTAATCTTCAACTGTAGCATTGAACTTAACAGAGTAGGCTTCTATTTCGCAACTCTTTCCTGTATCTTTGCACCTGTAAATGTAATCTCACAACATAAATCAAACCCAGTCTTCAATATGAACTGATTATAAGATCGAATTGGGGTTAGCATATTAGGAGTAACCTTTAACCATTTTACTTTTTGAATCATCCTATAAAACTACTATTTTGCTTGGACAACTAGCTTAGTTGTTATGTTTTTGGATAGTGGAACTGCTAGATTGATTCTATAGAGACAGAACGTTTAGCACATATCTTGGGAATTTAAACTGAAATCGTTTCACTGCCAGATCCAGATAGATTAAAAAAAAACATAACTTCTTAGATCATATTTTATTATGGAATCAGGGCAATCCTTCAGAGCTAGGCTTTTTGTTAGCCCTATAAAAACTTGAAGGAATTAATAGTCTTTGTGCGTGGAAAGGAAGGGCTTAATTTCGCAAGTAGTTTTCATTACTGTAATTGTATGAAGCCACGACTTTTCATTTGATTAAAGATATAGCATGGCAAGGTTGCAAAGATTTAATCTGGCTCCTAAATTTTGTAATTGAAAATACAAGTCCACAACAAAGACCAAACAGGTCTTGGAATTTACATTACTTTTTGCATGCAGGTTTCAGTAACGAATTTAGAATTTGATTCTAGAAAGCCACAAGGTTTGAAAGAAAGATACCAGTTTTTGGTAGAAAGTATAAAAAGGTCCATATCTGGTTAATGAAAGCATTTTACTGCAAAACACACAAATTTTCTTAAATTTTCTACACAAAATCTTCACAAAGATTATAAGTTCTGTGAACTAGAAATACTTTTGTTCAAATTTTCTAATGTGCATGCATGCGGAGCTCTTAGGACCAACCTCACAAGCTGTAAAAACCTTTGTTAATTTTTGTTCAAATTTTCTCTTCAACTCCTTTAATAAAGGAGAATTCTCCTGGCTACCATCTTTATTACAAAATTAACAGCTGCATCAACTATTGCAACATATAAACCAACATTACATTTTTCATCTTGTATAATCCTCAAACTATATTAATCTCAATGCCCTTCCTGTTCTTTTCTTTTTGTGATTTGTCTTACACTTTTATTAGGAAGGGAGATAGTAATGACTACATCGTATTCTAACATAATTATACAAAATCGTGATTAGAACTCGGGTTTCTTATTATTTTATTTTAATCATTACCTTAGAGTAATCCAGATGGACTATGCAATGAAGATAAACCCAAGGACATCAAGACAAAATTACTTGTGGAATTCCATGACCCACGTTGCATTGAAACAACATACATAATTACTTGTGGAATTCCATGACCCACATTGCATTGACACAACATACAGCTTTAACACCACCTACAAATCCTGCAGCCTTAGCCAAATCTTGAAATTCTTGCTCCGTGTGCTCCTTGCTCCCTGGATTGTATGCCAACATCAACAAATCTACATGAAATCCTTGGCGAGAATAGGGATATGTGTCTGCAGTCACTAGAAGAATGGTTTCCACCACAATGACCTTCCCTTTCTCTGGCAATGCCTTGTGACAATTCTTCAAAACCTTCATGCAATCATCATCGCTCCAATCATGCAAAATCCACTGCAATCAAACAACAGTGATAGATATATGGGAATATTCATCAAATCCAATATTCTTGTGAAACAACCCAACTGTAGAAACCCATTGCCATACCTTCATAAAAATTTCTTGTCCAGTTGGTACGTTATCAAACATGTCTCCAACCACATGTGTCACCTTTGAACAAACAAAAATTAACCAGATTTGATCAGCTACACATAGATAACAAACTGATTTCAATGGTTGAAATTGGGGATTCGAATTTACCTAGATAGCGAGGAGCATCATCTAGCACATGTGACATGTTGAAGTTGATTCCTGAGATGTGGGGATACCTTGAGATTATCAGATTCAGAGTCGAGCCAACTTCTCCTCCCACATCCAACAATTCATGAAGCTCCCTAAAACCCTTGTAAGTATCTAGAAGCTTGTTCATCAACATGCGAGAATGCTCAAACATTCCCCTGTTGTTGAATCTATGGTCCATAGTGGGATACTTGAACGCAGTCATTCCATGGGATTTGGTGAATTGCTAGGAGCCTTCAAGCACAACGTCCTTGAGATAATACCAACTTTCCATAAACACCTTATCTTGATTCATCAAGTTCATTGGAGCCAGAGAGACTCCATCGTGGTCCTTGACAAGATATTTGCGGACATGAGTGAGACCATAGAGCCTTTCTTCCTTCCCATTCTCGTATGTGGTCACAAAGTAGCTCAGAACCGAATGGCATGCTAACACTCTAAGGATCCAATCGAGAGTAATGGCAGCGTTGGGGTTCCTTGTCGGCATGTACGCAACGATTTGTCTGGGAAGAGTTGTACGCCATTGCCAACATTTTCTATAATTTAGAGGACATCGAGTTCAATGGATTCCTTCATCGCCATTGGAAGACAGGACAAACTTTCCAGCACCATTCCCAGAAGTCATTCATCTTCATTCACAATATTTGTATTCATCGAATGAATGCAACATCTAAAGAAATAACTTCCTTTATTTTTATCTTTTATTTTCTGGGTATTCTTAGTGCATACCTCTTCCTCGTATACGCATTCTGTAATTTTTAAATAACATCACACAAGAATTGCTTCCTGTTTTCCTTGATGCTGGTTGAAACCTAGAACCCGAATAAGCTGGTCGACAGGAGAAAAGGAAAGACCACATCAATGGTCGGCCCAAAGTTCCCACATACCTGAGGCTAAACTGGATTCGAGCATTGAGGTCCGTGATGAATTGTCGATCCATTCCAGAGGAAAAAATAGAATTAAAGCTGCCAAGCTATGGAGACGGGATGTGATCGTGGCAAGTGTTCTGCATGCGCTAGTCGTGGCAAGACAAGGTAAAGGCAAGTGAATTCTATGCCCCATGCAATTATTACAATTTTAAAATTACACATCCATGCTAACTTTGAAACCATCGCCAAGCTCACCCTTCCAAGCAATCCCCATAATAATGCAAGCAGGATCTTACATCAGCCCACCGCCCCCTCTTGGGCACCAGAAAAAGAGCATGATGTTCTACAACCAATAAAAAATTTTAAAAATCATTTTAAAAATTAGAATTTTATAAAATATTAATCCAACCTTTATCCAAACAATAGGGAGAGAAAATTTTTTATAGGCTAGAACCCAAATTAATAGGCATTCAAAGAAACATATATGATCCCTTTGGGAAACATAATAAAAGTACCATGCATACTTCCTTGGATACTTTGGAGAAAGAAGAATTCACCTTTTAAATAGTAAAGTTCAAAGGATGGGACTTAATAAAAGGGGAGGGATGCTTTTGTTCATATACCTATGTCGACTAACTTAATTCAAATGAACATAAGTTGATACATTTTCTACCTATGGATATATTTTTTTATCCTCTTTACCCACGAAACATTCTATTTTATATTCTTTAGTACTTGAAAACATGTAGACTTTGTATGGATACATAGAATGTGCATATTGTTTTCTTGATGATTTGGGAGAAGTTGCATATTGAATAAACAATTTCATTGCTTTTTTTTTCTTAGTATTTGAAAATATGTAAACTTTCTACATGGATACATAGAAGGTGTAGATTGTTTTCTTAATGATTTGGGAGAAGTTATATATTTAATAAACAATTTGATTGCTTTGTTTTTTATTATTTTTTTTTAATACTTAAAAGTTTATAAATTTTGTATAAATACATAAAAATGCATATTGTTTTCCAAATGATTTAGGAGAAGTTACATATTTAATAAAAAAATTTATTGTTTTGTCTTTTATTATTTTTTAAAGTACAATGCCAAACATTTATGCAAAAGAATCATCTATATTATAGAATATTTGCATTTCACTAAGTGTGCAATACTATGGATTATCCATTTTCACTAAAGAAATTTATTCGCATATATATATTTTGCATAGAAAAAGTACAATGCCAAACAATTTATGCAAATGAATCATCTATATTATAGAATATTTGCTTCTCACTAGGTGTGAAATACTATGGATTATCCATTTTCACTAAGGAAATTTATTCGCATATATATATATATATATATTACATAAGAAAAGTAATCATATTACTTTTTGTTGTTTCATATTTGGATAGTATTTTCATTTTTATGTAATGAAAAGCATTAATAAAGGACTCATGCATCAATTGTATCAAATGCAATGAAAAGTGCCATTTTATCTTATGCACACTCCTTGAATGACACTATCAAAGCAACAAAGAACATTAGCATACAAACGAACAAACTATATTAGCATACAATACACACTAAGAAACCCTACTCTGCAAAAAGCTACTCCCAGATCTAACACAAATGTCGTATGAAATGTGTACCTATAATAAGCCAAAAACAATATGGAGAATTTTTGAATCTTAGCTCCTTTACACTAAAACCCTATTGAAATCCTATTCTGCAAAAGCTATACACAAATGTCATATGAAATGTATATGTACAATAAACCAAACACAATATGGACAATTTTTTAAGTTTATAGTCACTTTACACTAAACCAAGACAACATAGTCATGCATTCAGATTAAAAAAATAGTCAATGAGCTTTTAAATTATAGTTACAATATTCCTTACAAGCTCAACTTTTATTTTGCAGACGTTTTGGGCCATTGCAACCCGACTATGCACTTGTCCTGTAAATAATTATCATAGTCACTTGTCTTGTAAATAGTTATAGTGCATATGACTTTACTATATTGGAAATAGTTACAACAACAATTGTCAATGTAATAGTTATAACAGGAATTTGTTTTTTATCTAATTTACTTGTATGGTAAATAGTCACAAGAAATGTCCATATTTGTATTTGTTTTCTATTTTCTATTGTTAAATGAAACTTTAACAATTCTAATAGGTAGACTTATGTCTATATTTGTATTTATTTTCTATTTTTTTATTGTTAAATGGAACTTTAACAATTTTAATAGTTACAATTATATAATGCACATACCTTTACTAAATGCAAATAGTTACAATAACTTTACTAAATGTAAATAGTTACAACAATAATTTGCTTTCTAGTTTTTCTGGTTAAATTTAACTTTTCAATCCAACTTTGGCAAGGATTACGATGCTAAACACTTAACCTTGCTTATCATACGAGTTTAAAATATTAAATAAGGTAATTGTTAAATGGTATTGCTTGTGTGGCATGTTACTCTTTTGGCCAAAAAAAAGTATATATTTTACTATCTAAACATATATTTTACTATCAGCCCCACTTAGTGGTTTAAAGTGGAGAAACTCTTATATCTTTAAAAGGGCAAATTCTTAAGTTTGGGCATTTCAAGAAAGTGCATACCACTCTAAAGATTTACCTTTATCTCACAATATATGAAGTGGGTAGGTGTTATTTTTTTGCATGGAATATATGTAAATTTTAACAACAAATCACAAATACCCATTTTGTCATCTAATAGAAATTAATTATCGAAAATGGTCCTTTTCTTGAAGTTTTTTTAGAATACTCATTTTGTCATCTAATAGATATTAATTGTCCAAAAAGGGTCCTTTTCTTGAAGTTTTTCTAGGCATTTTGAGGTATATACATCAGTTTTATGAAGGAAAAAAGTACATATAAACAAGTTTCATGAAGTAAATAATATTATACCATCCCGATACCCACTTTTTTACTTCACAAAACCCATGAATACTTCACGCAGTGGTCGAATGGCTTCTCTCGAAGGAATTTGAAGTTTATAGAGCTAGAATGAAGGGTAAGCATGGTATTAAACCCAAGAAAAGTTGTGATGCACCTATTGAATGAATTTTATGGTGTCAAATGATTATTTGAATAATATTATTTATTATTTAAATTAATTTTCCAATCTCCTTTGGGATGAGGTTATGCAGATCTCCTTAACCTATTCAATTTTTTTGTTACTATGTGTGATTAAGATTTTGGATGAGTTTAGGAATGTTCTGAAGATACATGAGATTATTATTTATATTTAGGATTGAGTCAAGTATCATAGTTTTTATTTGTATTTAAACTCAACTTAGTTTCCTATTCTCTTTGGACACATGAGTGCATTACGTAATAAACTGGTACAAATATTGTAGAGTATTTCAATGTTTGTTTTAAAGCATATACAATCATGTATGATTTATATTTTTCCAATTGTGTTAGAATGACCCTTTATGGTACTTAGAACCCATACCCATAGCCATGAATATGAAGGCATTGAGGCAAGATGGTTATAACTGAAAGAACATTTCCAGATGATGATATAATACTAATGAAAATTGAATTACTCTTATATTTATTGTATTAAGTGTTGCATATATGTTTTGAGATATTTCACCTTAAAAGCCTTAAAGCTAGCTTATCGAGGAAGAAGCACATCATACTTGTGGATTCTGATAAGTGCTTGTTAAGATGATATTATTAAAGGGAACTTATGACTTAGTTGTTCTTGTTCTAGTGAATGGAATCAATCTTACTTCGTTGATTTATTAATACCATGGTTTATGAAATACAATTTTCATTCTACGAATTTCAATCACTTGAAAACACATGAATATTTGTTTATAAGAACATGCAAATTGTGTCCTTGAAATTAGTAAACCAAATTTACTTATTGATAATGA
>BSBM01000910.1:15890000-15892500 GCA_027924585.1 Larix kaempferi | reverse complement strand
GGGACATAGATGTGTTCAACAAAAGCTCTATCTCTTGGATGTGGATTCTCCGCCTGCCTCTGAAATTGGTGATGAAGATCCAGAAACACTAGATGCTCCGGTCGACATTCAGGAACCGCCTATTGACCCTCCATCTTAGGATGATCAGCCAGAGATATCTCTCCATGCTTTAGCTGGAATCACCACCCCCCAAACAATGCGGGTCAGGGGTTACTTCAAGAAGCTTCCTCTTACAATACTCATTGATTCTGGTAGCACTCATAATTTCATTGAGCCTCGGATCGCCAAACAAGCTGATTGTTTTATCCATCCTTGCTCCAACTTTGAAGTCATGGTTGCCAATGGGGGCACCTTACCTTGCAAAGGGAAGTGTTGAAATGTATGTATCTCTATGGGAGATTATACCTTGCGCTTTGACATGTTTGCCTTGACCTTAGGCGGATGTGATGTGGTTTTGGGCGCTCAATGGCTATGCACACTTGGCCCTATCTTATGGGATTTTGCTGAACTTTGGATGCAGTTTTCCCTCAATGGCCAAAAACACACCTTGACAGGATTACAACCAGGTTCTCTCAGCATCATCAGTTCACATCGCATGGAAAAAATTCTCAAGAAGAATTCACATGGTGTCATCGCTCAGCTCCATTCCATTCAGATGCAACCTTTAGCGGTCTCCACTACTCTTTTGGATCTACAACAAATTTTGGATCGATATACAGGTGTTTTTGCTGAACCAGTGGGATTGCCACCTTCCAAGCCAGAAGACCATCGTATTCAGCTCCTTCCTGGCAGCGTTCCTCCCAACATCAGGCCCTATCGCTACCCATTTCACCAAAAAATGGAGATTGAAATGCTCGTTCGGGACTTATTAAAGCAAGGTATTATTCGCCCAAGCACTAGTTCCTTTTCTTCTCCAGTTATTCTTGTGCACAAAAAAGATGGGTCATGGCGCCTCTGCATTGAATTCCAAGCACTTAATCACCTCACCATCAAGGATAAGTTTCCAATTCCTATTGTTGATGAGCTTCATGGGGCTCACTTTTTCTCCAAGTTGGATCTTCGTTTTAGGTATCATCAAATTCGGGTTCATGAGGATGATATCCCTAAAACAGCTTTCTGCACACATGATGGCCATTATGAGTTTTTTGGTCATGCCCTTTGGCCTCACTAATGCTCCTTCCACATTCCAGGCATTAATGAATAAAATATTTTGACCCTACTTGCGGAAATTCATTCTAGTATTCCTTGATGATATCCTCATCTATAGTAAAACATGGGATGAACATGTCCAACATCTAGATCTTGTCATGCAAATTTTCTCTGACCATCATCTCCATGTCAAGCAGTCTAAATGTGTTTTTGGATAGAAGGAAGTAGAGTATCTTGGGCACATTATCTCAGCATAAGGGGTTCGCGTGGATCCTGCCAAAATCGATGCCATGAACAATTGACCGCATCCTCAGACACTCAAGAGCCTTCATGGTTTTTTGGGGTTGACTGGCTACTACCGCAAGTTTGTCAAGGATTATGGGAAGATTGCAGCTCCATTAACTGCTCTATTGAAAAAGGATGCTTTTACATGGACACATGCTGCTCAGTGTGCATTTGACAAACTAAAACAAGCTATGTGTACTACACTTGTTCTAGCTATGCTCGATTTTTCCAAGCCCTTCACTATTGAGAGTGATGCTTGCGGCAATGGACTTGGTGCTGTTCTCCATCAAGATGAACACCCCATTGCGTTCACCAGCAAATCCCTTTCAGGTAAGAATTTAGTTTCCTCTACCTATGAGAAGGAAATGATGGCTATTTTGCATGCAGTACAGAAGTGGCGCCCATACCTATTAGGGAATCATTTATGCATCAAGACTGATCACCAGAGTATGAAATATTTCTTGGAACAGCATGTCTCCTCCCCGACACAACAAAAATGGGTTAGAAAACTCATGGGTTATGACTATGAGATCACTTACAAGAAGGGTAAAGACAATATTGTGGCAGATGCTCTTTCTCGCACATTTGATGCCCAAGGTTCTCTTTCAGCTATTTCTATGCCTGTTCCAAATTGGTTGCAATCTGTTCAACAGGGTTATGTCAATGACTCTTCCTTATCTCAAATCATCCAACGCTTGAACAACAACCCTTCTATTGTACCACATTACTCTTGGGATGATGCTTCTCTGAGATATAAGGGTCGTCTAGTGCTTCCCCAGAGCACAGATCTTCAACAGGCTGTCTTCTATGAACTCCATGATTCTCCATCGGCAGGGCACTCTAAGTTCCTCAAAACGTATGAACGGGCATGGCGTAACTTCTTTTGGAAGGGCATGAAAAGGACAATTCAACAGATGGTGGCCGAATGTGATACCTACCAGCGCAATAAGGGTGAAACAACACTCCTTCCAGGATTGCTCGAACCCTTTCCCATACCTACACGGATTTGGACAAATATTTCTATGGATTTCATTAAAGGGCTCCCTAAATCTGGTGGGGAGACAGT
>BSBM01000910.1:14437500-14622500 GCA_027924585.1 Larix kaempferi | reverse complement strand
ATTATGACTATTAGAACTTACTTCAAAATAAAATAAATGCATACTTATACAATTAAAGCTTGGTTGACCTTATCAAAGCTAAAATCATAAAATGATAAATTTAAAATAGATCGACATCAAAACAATCTAAATCCCAGGGAATTTAATAGTATCTTCAAACAAGTTTAATTACAAGTATTCAATCAATAAATGTAATTCATAATGGAGCCCATTGACATATAGAACAAATGAATTAACCCTAAGCAATTACCTACAACTCATAGCCAATTCCATGAACTATGTGCCATGCAAATTCACTACCCCCACTAGACCTATGATAAGACTCACTACCACCACTAAACCTATAAGAAGACATGGATTTAACCCTAGCCAAGAATCAACATGCATGAATTATTAATCCCTTTTTAACATTGAGTCAAGGACGAGAAGAAGAATGTTGAGGAAAACTCATCTAAATCAAAAAGCAACTAGGATGGCATGTATCCTTATCCCATTTATAGCTATAGATAAGGTAAAATCTAAGAATTGAGGATAAAACCTCATACTTGTAGTGAAACAAGGTAGTTAGAGGGTGTGTGCACATTAAAACAAAGATAGTAAATTGTCCAAAATCACCATACCAATATAAAAGGTACTTATGGAGTCATCCTCATCTATGTTATAAAATCAGGCCATGCCAAGCCAAGGTAATGACCATCATCAATGGAGGAAAATGCAAAAGCAACCTTCTATTTGCACTTGTGCAAACTTTACAATAAATAAATTTTAGTGTGAGTGGACTCTCATTACGCGAATTGATCTAAACCCTACCTCCCATCACCGCGGAGTGGACTGTCAAATCTAGCTACCTCTAATTAATTCATAGTGGACTCCGAACTCTACCTCTCGTCGCCGAGCAAACTATCGACTCTGTCTCTCTTCATCAATCGAACTGTGGACTGTGGAGTCTACCTCTTGTCGTCGAGTGAACTGTGGACTCTACCTCCCATCAACTGGAACTGAAGTTGCTGTAATCTAACAAGCCAGGAACATAATGCCTCATAAATTGGTGATTTTATGCAGTAATATCTGACATATCTATCATTTTACTCATATTCATTCAGGGTTTGGGGGTTACAAAATAGGTTCAAGGTTCGGGTCATTGAGTTTTCAAAGGGTTCGAGTCACTCAGGATTGATCCTCTTTCTCCCATGTTAGGGTTCAAAGCTCCCATACCCTTCACCTGGGTCGAAAGATACCAATGTTTCCATACTTCGTATCTCTCATGTCAGGTCAAACAACCATGGGGAAAGCCCCGCGTGAACCCATTATCCATCTAGCAAAAGACAGAAGGCTGCTCCACCCATTCAACCCTTATTTCTTCGCTACTTATGTCCCTCACAGGGATGCAATGGAACTACTGATGCTACTCCTTCTCCTCATGGGGATACAATGGAACTATTGATCTGACTCCTTCCCCTCACCGAGATGCTTTCAACGATTATTACCTTGGAATGATAGACCCCAAACAGCAGCAATGCATCATTCTCCTTAGCAAATGAAGGTGGTTTTGATAATGAAGAAAGAGAGGTACCCCTTCTTGCATTTCTCCTCTATCTCATCTATCGATGGCAACAAGTGCTATGCTGCCATACAAAGATGTCCAGGGTTGAGATGACTTGACTCAAACCTTCCCACTCTAATTCCAACTCTATTTGTAATTTCACTAGGGCCTCCTCTACCACCTTTGTTTATGATGTGTTCACAGGGCTTCCTCTTCCACCTTTGTTTATGATGTGTTCACTAGAGCTTCCTCTTTTACCCTCACATTTTGTGTCTAGTAATGATGATCATTAGCCCTTTATTGTATCTATGGTTATGCTTCTCTTATTCAGTAGTTCAGCTTACTCAATGGTTTTGTTTAATTTCTCCGAGTTGCTTTGGCACTCACAATTTTTCACTACTAGATTGTACTTGGATCCCTTTGACCTGTTTTTTTTGGTCATTCATAGACATCAATAAATCACCTTATCTTTTCTTATCTATAATGGTAGGTCATTTGAAAGCAAATGGCATTTTTTCTAAAACAGAAAAACTCTATTATGTAATTGATCATATAGTACATCCCCGTATTTCTTATTCCTGACCAAGATGACCCATATCCAACTTGATAGGTTTGTCACACCATTGAACCCTCTAACCACAAATCTTCCAGGCCATTCATTTTCCCAACAAAATTAGTTTGATTTCGGCATGCTACATTCCAATGCAAGCTCTACTACCATGTTCCTTCATCATTTAGGAAAATTAGATTTTTTTCACACCAATATAGACCAAAAAAGTAATTTGCAAATCTCAGTTGAACCACTCATTCAGTCTCCTAGATTTCTGAACCATATGAATGAAGCAATGCCCTCTAGAGTGGAAAAAAATATGCATAGCCTCGTCCAAGTTCCCTACAACAATATTTGCTCAAAAATTGGCTCATGAAGAGGAAATCCTCCTTGGAAAAATAATGGAACCCATTGAAATGTCAAATTTCACCTTTTCACATGTTGAAATGTTCAATTTCACGTGTTTCTTGATTACCTGTCTCATCATCATTTCCAAAGTTGCGACATCAGGCTTCTTTTGTGCACCGTTGCCTAGGATAAGCATCATAGTTCTCATCTTTCGACCCTCTCAATGGAACATTGAAATTTCCACCTCACAAGAGGTCACCGATCTACCCCATGGAGATTCACCACCGAATCTGATTTCTTCAGAACACCTGCAAGAAAGTCCAGATATGCTACACCACTTCACTTCTAGTTGATCTCAAAGTGTAGACACCATAAATACATCCCCATTAGATTTATTCAGCAGCCCTGAGGGATGGATCTCATCAACAACTGGAATCTAATATATATATTGACTTATAACAGTAATAAAACAACAATATACCAAATCTGAAAATTATAAATGGGCTTGCTAAATCAGAAAACCAATCAGCCCAAGCTTCCAGCAGAAAAGCAATCACCCCAAGTTGCCCACGAAATCAGCACAAAAAATTCAGCCAACAAGAGAAAACTCATCTGAAAATTCAGATCTGCAACAAAAACTTGGACAACAATCCATTTACTTCTTGTTTACAATAAAAAAGATTGCACTACAGTACCTCAGCTTATCACAAGCTGGTTTACCCAAGTCCTTTCAGCTCATCCCAAAATAGGAATCCACAATGCTTCCCAAACCCTAGTTAGTGCATCACATGCTAACTCAGCAAACCCTAACCAACAATATGCATCACATGCCAACTCAGAAAAGGCCCTAGGGCTAGAGCTGGAGTATGACATTTTCTACTGGTTGCTTTTTCCTATCTTGTCAAACCCTAGGCCTAAAAATAGTCTCAGCTCTAAAAGATGATCAAATGTTTGAAGACCGATCATTGAGTATAGTATGGGGTTAAAATTTGGTGGCCATGAAAGATTGTTGATTTGGGCTATATTTTTAGCAATGTTTTTTTTCGAAGTTTAACATAGCTTCTAGAGACCCAGTATGGTGTAAAAGATAAGATAAGTTTATTACTGTCCAACAAATAACCAAAAATTAGGTCAATGGAACTACTTACTACATAAGTGGTGATTTGTTTAGTTCATCAAGGGCATCAATTTCTAAGGCTGAAACAAAGTCAAGGGCAATGAATTCTGTTGATCCATCCCCGGATGCAATGACCAAATTAATGGAAACTCTGGAGAAACTCCACGTCTGTTACAAGGATTCAACACCAGATGGTTTTAGAGGAGAGAGCACATTATTGTGTGAAAGACCTTCCCCACAAGAAATTAGGGATATGACATGCAATACTTATACCCAATGGCATCTGGAGAGTAGTGGGGAGTTACATATTAGCTTGGCTTCAAGGAAGGTGAAAATGAAAACAAGCTATTCCAAGCTATGCCACCAAGAGAGGTCCTTACTAATAAAAAAAAGATGTCCAAAGGCCACTAGAATAGCCACATGAAAATATACAAAGTGCTAATGTGTTGAATTTGAATTTCCCTAATAAGTTGTCAAAAATCAAAATATTTGTGCCCCAAACTGAATTGGTGAAGATTCTAGTGCAAATGGAGAAGTTGAGAAAAAATTTGGGCCTTAACACAACAAATGAAGATTGTCCTGTAGTGTTTCAAGGCATGAATCAAGGAAGAATGAATGGCAGTCACTACCCAATTTATATCAGTTTGATGGTGAATAAAATGTCACTTCATATTCATAATTTTATGCTAGACTCAGGGGCCTACAGTTTTGTTGCCAGCGGTCTTGAGTTTCAGCTTGGCAATGGTGACCCATGCCAGTCATCACCATTGCCATGCTGAAAATCAACACCGCTGGAAACACTCCTCGGATCGAGTCACATTGTAACTAGTACTAGTAAATGGTTGTTCTTTAAGTTCACAATTATGTCCTGCATAATGATATTCCCCAATTGTGGTTAGTATTTTTTTATTAAGCTCATGAAGATTTATATGCAGTTTATTGTTTCTACTCTCACTGTGTTTTTGTGATGAATGATTGAAGAATGTTATAAGTGTGCCTAAAGAATTATGAACATGGATATATACAATTCCTTATATTTATTATCACTTTGTTTTATGTGATGAATTCATTTGCATGACTTGAGTATATCTTAATCTCTCCTTGAGGTCCCATGAATGAACTTGAACACTTGTTGCGCTCATTTAATTCGAAAGAGTAGTTATGTTTTGAAAGAACTCTCTCCTTACCTTAGCTAGCATTCATTGAAAGGAAAGGCTTATTTTCTTCATATGCATTTGCATGGTTTGAGTCAGTCGTCACACCACGAGTTGCACTTCCATCACCCAACTGAGTAATATAACCATTAAAATTTAACTCGTTAACTCAACACACTTTAACCTTGCTTGAGGATAAAAAGAATTTGGTAGTTAGGTAGGACACCAGGGATAAGCATCCAAATAATTCCCCTTTGTCATTTTCATCTGAGACATAGTTGTTGTCCTCTGGGGTACTAAAATCCTCTAGTATTTATTGACATGGTCATTGACCAGTTTGTGGAGAGGGCCTCCCATCGTTTTGGGGCTAAGCCACGAGGATTGGTTCCGAATGGACTTTGTGGAATACTGCACTCCACTTAGCTCCTAAGGAATATCGATCCATTGTCTTCCTTGTATTTTTCGGCCACCATACTGGTGATACAAAGGTGATAAGGAAGAAGTGTCAGTATCCTTCTCCGACGTGCCATGAACGAGGTAGCTTAGTAACTTTTCTTCTAGGGCTATTTACCCCAGATCCCTTTCAGTAGAGGGATATCCTTCCATTATTGGTCTCTCATTTTGTATTGTTCGACTTGGATTTCATCACCTTGCGAAGGATACAACTTGTTGAGGTCTCCAGCTCTTAGTTAGGAGGTTTTTCTTGCTATTTCACCTTTTTAGAGGGTCTTTTTCCTTTTAGTGCTGCTTGTTGGCATTCTGGCCACTTTTGTTTCACCTCACTTATTGTGACACTGGTCCCAGTACAGTTTTTTGAGCTTATCTGATGATGTGTGATGTCCTCTTCTCCTAGGTCTTTGAGATGGTTGAGTTAGATGGTCTTCTCAAGGGACTGAACACCTCTTGATGGAGCCACTGATGCTTGACCTTAGGGTTAGTCTAGAGGACCACGTGATCACATCATCCGTGTGGACTTTTCTGTTTCCTGTGATGATGGTCTTTCAGGTTATATGGAACAATGGTACATTTGAGAGAGAGATGATTGGTTGTACCCCACCTTGGTTGATTTCCTTATTGTCCTTCCATTTTGTCGATAATATTTGTGTGGTACCTTGCCTTTTACCTTTTGGGTCTTTTAATCATCTTGGTATATCTTTTGATTTGTACCACCTTTTATGTTTTTGGTCTTGTGGGTACTTGTGGGTACTATGGTATTTTGTCCACATTTGAGGTACACACCCTAATTTTTCCAAGTTGTTATGAGTCTTTATACCTTTTGGTGGTCCTATTTGAGTTACAAGAGGTAGTTACAAGGAGCTATTGCATATAAGAGGTAGTTACAAGGAGCTATTGCATATATTTGAAATTCTTTGACCTTCCATCTATTTGGCATGTCAAATAACAGGTAGTTACAAGGAGCTATTGCATATAAGAGGTAGTTACAAGGAGCTATTGCATATATTTGACATTATTTGACCTTCCATCTCTTTGGCATGTCAAGTAACAGGTAGTTACAAGGAGATATTGCAATATATATTTGACATTATTTGTACCTTCCCCACAATGGTTGATTTACTTTTGGTCCTTACACCTTGTTGTTTATTGGTCTTGTGGTAGCTTGTCCTTTCATTTTGGTCCTTTCATTTTTTTGTGGTACATTGCCTCTCACTTTTTGGGTCTTTTATTGATCTTGAGTTATCTTTTGATTTGTACCGCCTTTTTTGTTTTTGGTCTTGTGGATATAACTATGGTAGATTGTCCACATTTGAGGTACTACACCCCCTTAGTCCCAAGGGTTATGAGTCTAATTTATACCCACTCTTTTCTTTTTTACTTGTACCTTACTGGTTGGTTTTTTAAGCTTTGGTTGGTCCTTGTACCTTACTGGGGGCCGTGAGTCTCTTTGGCCTCAATCTGCTGGTTGTTGGCTCATCTTTATTGTGATTGTACTGATCCTTTTGACTGTCATTGAATTTCTTTGATTGACCGTACCATAGCCAATAATCTCTCTCTTTCTGGTTTGTACTAACCCTATAATAGGGTCACTTGGTTCCTAGAGTTTACTAGCATCTAAGAGGCACAATCATTTCTAAAAGTAACTCTTCTGAGTATATTACAAGAAATGTCTACACCCAGGTAATCAAATATTTGTCGGTTAGAAGACTTAATTAGTAATCAAAGTGTTGGTAATCAAATACGTGGTAAATAATTTGAATTAAGTAGTTAAGGCTTGTCCTGTCAGACAAAATTGTTGGTAATCAAATTATATTTGTTGGTAAAGAATTTTAAGAGTGGTGGAACTCGACCTCGACTGAACTTGTGAGGAAAATTATCTTGGATAATAAGTGTCTTGACAGAAAACTGAGTAGAACTATGACTTTATTTGTTGAACCATGACCTTATCATAACTAGAACAGATTGCTCCAGACTTCCATTTGTGAGCTAAACAACACAATAAAATTTGAAACAACAAAAGGAAATTTTGCAAGATGGCAAGCATTGTTTTGATGTTATAACTGTACTTTTCATGAGCACATTTCTGGGAAAGAAAAAAGCATTCCTGACTTTTTAACAAGAGAATATTTGACACAGAAGTGTGCTGTTAATTTTTAAGAAGCGGGCTTGAAGCAAGCGAGCCTGAAACAAGTGAGCCTGGTGCAAGCAAGCACGAGGCAAGCGAGCGTAGAATTTCAAAGAGGAATCCAGTGGGCCCATAACCCATAAGTAAACATGAAAATCTCTACTTGGACCGAAGGAAAAAATCATATCTATACTATCAATGATAATATGAGTTGGTTGGATTATATGCAAGATTGGAAACCTAGGTGGGAGTTGAGACATGTTGAAGTATTAGATGCTAACTTACAAGGATCTAATGCTTTTATTAGACTAGTGCCAGAACTCAGAAGAATGCCTATGTGATCCAGTATTGACGTACCAGAGATGATTTACAACAACTCCTTGAGAAAAGCAGTTGATGCAAGCAATTGGTTAACTCGCCTATACCATGATCTTAACTTAATCTCGACGGATGGCTCTACACCTCACCCCAGGCTACGACTAGAACAACAATACTATTGTATTAACCGGATACATTCTTTGGAAGCATGGCCACATCAAGATGCTAGTCTTCGGTTTTGAAGTACTACACACACTTATAAAAAATATAAAAAATTATAGTGGAAATTCTTGAGAAAATAAAATAAAGATAGAACATATTATACCATGCTAAAGTTTGGACCTCAAATGACACATATCCATGAGGATCCTGCATGGTTCGTCCCTGATTGGACTAAATACTGGTGGCGGTCATTCGGCATCAACCTGACAGCATTAGATCCAGGTGCTATTTATAATCTAAAACGGGAAGTTGGAGAATCTCTCGAACAGGTCAAAGATATTTTGCAGACAAAGTTTATTGAGGCTCAAATCCTTGGGTACTACATTAAAAATGAACGACAGTGGCTTGTCAAAACCCACATAGATGTCCACATGCATCAGAATAGACGCATGGTCCTAAGGTATGTTTATTCAAAGGAATGGGTTGTTGAATCCAATGTCTTTCAAGAATTGTATGGTCCCCCATACTCTGATGAGTTGTAAATATCTCAAAAGTATTTGGCTATGAGTGGGGCCTGTCCATTCAAATTGTAATAAAGATTGAAAAGAAAGTCTTTGTAACTATGTCATGATAATATAAAGAAATCCCTACTTTTCTCTCTGTCAATATGATTGAAAATCTATGTTATGTATTAAGTACCCTAAGTCAATATTACAAGTAATTGTCCAAAGGCAGCATTAGTTGGGAGTATGACTGAAAGCTACCATTTTTCAAAACAACTTACATGTTTATGGTTCCGTTTTTGCTTGATTCAATTACTTTCAGTCATCTAAGAAGACCATGCTTGAATAAGATTATTCAAGTTCCACAACATTATATAAAATATTGTTTTTGAAGATTTGTGAACACTTATTAACCACCTAAAAGATCTTACTTTTGAAAGTCATAAAAACTTTTAGACGTTTTCCGTAATGGTTAGTGATTTTTATTTTATATTATTATTGATGAATATAAATATATTACTAAATGTGATTGGACTTCAATTACCGAGTTGATGAACCCAAACTGATGGGATGAGAGAGACTTTAGGGAAATGACAACAAAGCTGATAATTGGATGGTTTGATATGGGAGTCAAGACCCAAAGGAGCAATAAAAGAAAGCTCATAATTGCGTGAATTTGTACTCATAAGAAAGATAAAGTGATTGTCTTCCTCATCGCTTGAATGACTACATGTTGAGAAAGGGAATGAGGATCAAGTAACATTATAAAAGGCGCTACACGTCACCTTTTAAGAGGCACTATGCCTTGTGGTCGTATTTAAACTTTTTTCCCATGTTGTAGGTAGAACCAAATAGGTATTTGTCAGATATGTCTTCATCGAGCGAGGGGAGTTTAGGAAGGCTAGAGGAAAGTGAGACATCCAGTAGGTCTAGAAGAGTTGTATCAACTAGATGTCAAAAGACCAGAAGAAAATTCGATAAATGCACTGAATTTTTTCACAGTCAAGGGGGGTCATGTTCCTATGGTGATGAGACAAAAGACAACCTCGAGGTGCCCTTGAGGTATAGACATTTAGTGAAACAATGGGTACCCAAGGATCTTCCTCAACCGAAAACAGATTTTTGTGTGAACGATAGGATATATCGAATAGCAATGTCGTCAATACATGGTTTTGGGTTGTTCAGCATGGATGGCATAAGGGTCCCTTACAACACATGTACATAATTGATGGAGTATGTTGGACCCTGTTACATCTACACAGATTGGATGCGCTTGGTCCAATTTACAAAAAGTATGCATAGCTATGGATTGTCAACAAACTATTTACAGTTGAAAGACAAAAATCAAAATAAAGGAGCAATGTTGTACATGGATGGAAGGCCAAAGGCCACAGGGAATATTGCGGGGTTTATAAATAGTACACAACTAGGGTCTACAATTAAGCAACCAAACTGTGAATTTGAGGGGCGTGAAGGAAACCATGTTTTTGTAGTTGCCATTAAATCAATATCTGGAGGGGAATAATTGCTTATTAATTACAATTTGAACTGAGTAGATACAAAAAAGGTTACTATGGGAGTGGTACATATAACAATTTACCCAACCTTTTATTAATGAATTTAACATATTAAGGATTTTTTCGTTAGTTTATTTCTTTTAAATTTTCCCCATTTACTTTGCAAGCTAGTGATCAGGATAAAACACCGCCAGCAGATGGTCGGAGGAGTACATCTTCCTCGAGGGATCAGGTATACATATTTGTAATAGTGCAAATATAATAAGAAAAAATAGTTGACTTTCACTATGTTTTTTATTTAGGTATCTGTAAGGGCAAACTCCCAGTTATTAGCAGATCGGGGCAAGTCACCTATGAGCATCGATCCGAGGAGTGGATCATGATCCTCTATGTTACAGGTATAATACATTGGAATTGTTAATATAATTTTAGGAATCTATCATGATATAAATCAATACTATTTTATATTTTTCTATTGCGTCCCAATGAATCCTTGTATGAAACAGCATTAGAAGAATGTCCAGTAGATCCTGAAGTGGATGAGATTGTTAAAGATGATAGACAAATTAGTGAAGCCACAAACCATTTTATGATGATAGACAAATTGTTGGAAAAATATAGTGCAGAACTCGTTTCTCTGCTAATCAAGTATCCGTAGACAAGCCAGAACCTGGCAAGGATTGAATTGTTGGAATGGAAATCTGAATCCTTAGAAGTAAGTTGAGGAATCTTGATTCATAAAATAATTCATTTATTGCTTTATAATTTGCTCTTTTATATTATAGTACTGAACGTGTAAGACGTGGTTTGTATTTACATAATTATCAGAAAACACACAATAGTGGTGGAGGTGACGTTGGCCCCAGCGAGGCTCGTGGAGAGACGTGGCATCATGAGCAAACGACTCCGCACACTACATCGACTCCTTCACCATTTTTTTCGACTGAACAGTCGGCAACACGTTCTGATACACCATAGACTCCAACTATGAGTGCACCGGCCACTGGTGACCGACGCACACCGGATCATCCACTGGAAGAGGTTGACAATGAGAATCCTGGTAATATTGATATCGACCTAGCTACATTTCCAGGATCTTCTTGTGTTAGTAGCATGGGAACAATGGAGGCAAATTTTTTGGTTGACGTAGATCTTGTCCCAATAAAGATCGATAAGGTCCTAGGTAATTAATATGCTTTGATCAAGTTACTGTTTATAACTTCATTGTAATATACCGATAAAATGTTTTCTTTCAACTAATTATGATCATGGCATGATTGTTTCACAGGAAATGATGTTTCTATAAACAAATGAATGACGCGTGCTTGGAGATCTTCAGGCCCACCATCCGAGAAAGGTGGGATAAACAACAGAAATGTTTAAAAGATGAACTCATGCATCGGTTGGTTGGCCTGTTCAGCGACAAGACCTTCAATAAAGTCGAGGTCATGAAAAAGGTTGGACAACATGTGAAGGTTGTCCAAGTCCAATATAGGACCCACCTGGAAAAAATCCCTAGGTATGAGCGCCCTCCAATGATTTCACCAATGGAGAGGAGAGCTCTGGTGGAGGATGGAAGGGAGAGGGATCAGAGAAGAGAAGGAAAGATAATGTTGATGTATATGTAACTTCGGAATGTATTTCATATATATGTATATTGTATTCCTATAGAGATTTTATTATTCCTCTATACGGAAGTGTCGTCATTTATATTGTAAGTGTTGTAACTTATACTTGATGGGTTATTAGACCACCTTGTTGGGGTCGGCCCTGTATAAGTCATGTGGGTCAAAGGGTTATTAAACCACCCTATCGGGGATTGGCCATGTGGGTCAAAGGGTTATTAGACCACCCTAGTGGGGGTCGGCCCAGTCAGCATTATGTTAAGTGGTTAAGTTGAGGCCGACCTAGTTGAGTAAAGTTCAAGTCAAGTTAGTGTATAAATAGAGAGTGTGTCTCTCTCATTTTACACATTCTATTCTCTCACTCACACTTTGGAGAGTGGCTCACTTGTGGAGGAGGAGTCTCTGCTGCTAGGAGAAGACTATCCCTTGTATTCTAGTTATATCATTGCTCTATCTATCTCTGAGGAAGTTATTGGGGTTTTTCACCTTTATGGTTTTCCCCAAGTAAACTATGTGTCTCTTGTGTGCTTGCATTATTGTGTCCATGATTGATATGCTGTAGATTTGCTATACATGTTGTTCTCTCAGTTAAGATCCTAGATCAGATTGAAGTAAATTCTGAAAATTTAACATGGTATCAGAGCTAGCCTGAAAGAAGGCATGATATGGCATGTATGACACTTGTTTCACTTACGATGCTAGGGCTTGATATAGCAAAAACCAGTCATCATAGCACTTTCGCTATAAATCTGTTTTGGCGATGTTTTCGGATCTAAAAATTTTACAGGTTGAAGATAAGATCCCCATGTACCTTGTGTCCAAAGGAAAACCTCTAATGCATTGTACTTTGTGATTTATGATCTGTACAATATAGGGTTTCTGCCTCTTCCAGATCTGAGTCAAAATCAGGTGACCTTGGAAAAAAGGTCATAACTTGGGCTAGGAAGCTCCAAATGAAATTTCATAAAACCTGACAGGTATTACACAAACTTTACTATCTCAAGAAAAAATTTAGAGGCCGAAGTTGAACCAGTGACATGTGGCATGCCGTACAAATTCGCTCTCTTATATTATCCCATAAACAAGTCACGTTGTGACACTTGGAATAACTCTCTCTCAGAGAATCCAATTGAGGTCAAACCTATCGAGATGGAAAGATAACAGGTCGGGACATCTTAGGAAAAATTTTCTAAGGCCGAAGTTGAACTAGTGACACATGGCATGCCGTACAAGTTCGCTCTCCTGTATTATCCCATAAACAGGTCACGTTGCGACACGTGGCATAACTCTCTCTCAGAGAATCCAATTGAGGTCAGACCTATCGGGATGGAAAGATAACAGGTCGGGCTATCTCAAGAAAAGTTTTCTGACCCTGTGGATCGAAAAGTTTGGAGTTACACCAGAAACAATCAGGTACATATTTAAGTCAAAACAAAATTATTTTTGAGTACCTTCATTCATGGCTTCCGGAATTTAGGGTTTCGGATAAAGTTGGAATTTTTGTAATCGGAGACCACGGTTGAATGATACTCATCAAAACCGAAATTTAGAGACCAAGATCAGAATTTTTGGTTGGGCGGAAGGCCGGGCTTGATCAAACCCTAGTTCGGGACTTTGATCAGAAAAGTGGAAAATTAGGGCTTCTGCAAAAATGGGAATTTTTTAAATCTGTGACCACGGCTGGAAGCTCCTCAGAAAAATAGAAGATTAGAGCTTTGGATCAAACCTTTTGATGGGGTAGAATAGTGGGCTTCATCAAACCCCAGTTCAGGGTCACGTCCAATGAATCCAAAAGTTTCAAAGGCAAAATTGAGGAGTGAAACTTTGCAGTTTTCAAATTCTAAACATACCAGCTTGATCAGCTCATCAAGGCGCATATTTCTATCCTTTTGGAAGTTTGAAATTCAAAGTTTGAATTTTTGGGGTTTCTCTGACAAACCCTAATCTAGCTCCAGATCCAGTTCTTGCAAATCAAGTGGATTGGGTTAATCCTAGAAGAAGATGGATTGGCCACCTGCATAAGTGAAGAAGTTCTTGTTTCAGAGGGAGATGAGGCTAAGGCCTTACATAAGAAGATTACAAGCAATATCGACAGGTATGACTTATCCAGGTATGTTTCGAGATTTGTTCATGATTAAGTTTATGGTATATCTTTCTTCATATTGTTACGGTTAGTACAATCTTGATTAAATCTAGACTTGTCGTATCACCTTAATAAAATTATGAATGCACGATAAAAGATATTCATTGATTAGGGTGTTGACACTTATGATTATACTAATGCATTATGGTGTTGTATGAGGTTTATGTTGTCTGCTAACACAAAAGGTACACCAAGAAATTCAAATCATGTTCTACTTCAAGAACATATGCTCATGGTGACATGAAGACAAAGATTCATCCATTGTCATGGATCACATAGAAGATCTACTTTCGAGGTATGTATAACTTGGTTCTACAATGGTTAACTTATGAGACATGCAGGTTACTAGCACAAGTCACTGAAGAGAACCAGAAGACATTATGCGGGTATGTTAGACATAACTAGCTAGCATGCTAATCCAGGTATGTTTTTCCTATATCAAGCTAGAATCCTACCTTGTGTTAGGATCTTATACTGTTGTGTTGTTGATAATGATTATTCATGAAGTCATAGGTTTGAATAGTCATGGTTGTATGCATATTATGTTTCTTACCATAATTGATGATATGACTAACCAGAAGAATCATGAAGGTATAGGTTTGAGTAATCACGGGTTTATGCATTGATGATTTAACTAATCAGAAGAGTCCTATGATCAAATAAGAATATGCATGAGTAAAAGAAGACTTCCCTGAAACCTTGAATACTAATGTTTATTATCTGTGAATGATCATGAATATACACGTTTAAGATTATTGTGTTTTGATAATATTAAGATTATACTAATAAATTTGTGATTATGTATGAGACCTCAAGGATATCACAATGATGATACTAATAAGCATGCATAGTGATTAAGGATGGATGTAAGTTCAAGGACAGGTAATCCAGGAAGCAAAGATCAAGAGGGAGCACACTCCCGTTGTTCCTGCAAGAAAGCAAAGGAGCACACTTCAGCAGTTTTTGCAAAGATGCAGATATTCAGAGGGAGTTGACCACTTCTCACAATCCACATCAGAATGGAGTTGCAAAGATTCAGAGGGAGTCCACCCAGCAACCAAACAAAGATAAGTATTTGAATTGTCATTTCTTACATAATGTTATTCAATGATGTATATGCTTATGTTCCTAGAATTAGGTTGTGTATTATGCATATTAGAATAGTTGCTTTAATGAACAGTATACTACTAATATCCATGTGATGGGTAAGTGGCCTATGGCACTGTACAACATTCCAGTGCTACTTATCTAGAATGAAACCTCCTTGCTGACATGTTGGGAGTAGTGCAAACTCTTAAAAATGTTCTGGTAGAGACTTGAAGGCATCTAGAAAGTTGTGGAACATGGATAAATGTTGTATTGAAGCATTGGCTAAGATAATTGCATGACTGTATGACATATTTCTTTATGTGTAAGAATTTGTCTGAAAATTATGAGATGTTTCTAATCATGCAATTTAACTTGTTTTGTAGAAAAGACCGTATACCTTCACCTACAAAAGAAGGACTACAACATTTGTTCAAGCAACAAAATTATCTATTGAAGATATTGAAGTTCCCAAGATCTAGGAAGAATGCCATGATCGAGGAGTACCAGTCGATCATAAAGATGTTTGGGATGCAGTTCCAAGACCTAAAGGGGAGTCTGTAGTGACTTCCAAGAGGATCTACAAGATCAAGCATGTTGCAGGTGGTAGCATAGAGACTTTTTCTCCTGTAGCTAGATACACTTCCATTAAATCAGTACTTGCTCTGGCTGCAGTGATGAAGAGGAAGATACACTTTCTTGAATGGTGTAGTTGAAGAAGAAGTGTATGTGGTGTAGCTACTTGGTTCTGAGACACATGACAGGGACTCATATATGTGCAGAACTTGGTATGGTAGGATAGACAACTTTCTATCCAGTTTGGGCTTTACCAAGAGTAAAGCGGATTCCAACCTTTACTACAAAATTGAGGAAGGCAATCTAGTGATACTACTTTTGTATATGGATGACCTGTTTATAACAGGTGAGGATAGATTGATTGCCAACATGCAGCAGAAGCTTGCTGCCAAGTTCGAGTTGAAGAACTTGGGGATGATGGACTATTTGTTTTTTGGCATGGAGGTGTGGCAGAGTGCAGATGGAATCTTCCTTGGAAAAGGGAAGTATGCAATAGAGATCCTGAAGAGGTTCAGGATGATGGACTGCAAGGCTATGGCAACACCTATGGCATCGAACCTGAAGCTTCTGTGTGATGCTTCATCTGATCCAGTTGATGTCACTGTGTATCGTCAGATGATTGGGTCCTTGATGTACTTGACAAACACGAGACCAGATATTTACTTTGCGGTGAACACATTGAGCCAGTTCCTGATGGATTTGAGAGATGTTCACCTGGTTGCTGTAAAGCATATTCTGAGATTGGTCAGGTAGTGTTGCAGATAGGAAGAGCACTTATGGGTGCTGCTTCAGTATGGGATCAAGTGTGATCTCTTGGTTTAGCAGGAAGTAGTCTTGCGTAGCACTGAGTACAGCCGAAGTAGAGTATGTTGTGACGGATGAGCAGGTTGCAGATGTATTGACCAAGCCATTAGCCAGAGTGCAGTTTGAGTACTTCAGAGAGAGGCTTGGTGCACTTCAGATCGAGGTTCCTTCCAAAGGGAAGTGATGAGTCCGGAAGATGTTTATGCACATGATCTTTTCTGACATGGTTGATGTGTTCTCTCATGGTTGTGATGTAATTGCTGAGCCATTCTCACATGGTGGTAGATGTGTTCTCCCATGGTGTAGATGTAAGGGCTAAAGCCATTTTTCACATGGTGGTAGATGTGTTCTCCCATGGTGAAAAACTAAGGGCTAGAGCCTTCCCCGAATGGTGGTAGATGTGTTCTCCCATGTCGGTGGTGTAAGTGCTGGACAATGTGCATTTGGGCTATGCTTCATGGACGATGAGATGATCTAAAGAAGACGATGCTATGATGATCAGGAGGATCATGGATTATGAGCATTAGGACGATGCTCCAGTTACTGCTCTGTGTATGCATCATGTTGATGCTGGATATGATCAGTTGGATCATTTATATTTGTGTGTATGTACGCATCGTGTTGATGATGGATATGATCAGTTGGATCATTTATAAGTATGTATGCATCATGTTGGATGTTGGATATGATTGATTGGATCATTTGTATGTATTTGTATATGCATCATGTTGGATGCTTTGACCATGTATCTGTATATGTATCAGGTGGATACATTGTATGATCAGGTAGATCATGTATGTTGACATGTGTCATGTATTTGTATTTGTATCAGGTGGATACACTGTATGATTAGGTGGATCATGTATGATGATATGTATCAGGTAGATACTTGGTATGCATCAGGTGGATGCATTGTATGATCAGGATGATCATGATGACGAGCTTTAGGGTGTTGCTCCAGATGATATGTATCAGGATGGTATAGTGATGATGATTAGTGTAATCATGAGCATCAGGATGATGCTTTGTGCGATGATGATCCATTGGATCATGAGTATCAAGTTGATACTTGGAGGTCAGAGATGATATGTTGCAGGTTGTCTAAATAGCATGTGATCAGTCCTGGGAGATCTTGTCGATCGTGCTACGGCACATAAATGTTCCTAGGATACTCTTTATGGTATTTCTATGTAGTATGTAATTAGTCCTCAGATATCCAATAGGTTGAGCTGTGTGCTCGTAATCAGTCCTGGGATGAGGTATTACTACAGAGACATGTAATCAGTCCTGGAGATCTGAGAGGCTGACCTGTGTGCTCATAATTAGTCCTGGGATGCTCTTTAGAGATCTTGTCGGTTGTGCTGCGGCACATAAATGTTCCTAGGATGCTCTTTAAAGGTTTTGTCTATCCACATGTAATCAGTCCTGGAGATCCGAGAGGTTGAGCTATGTGCTCGTAATAAGTCTTGGGATGCTCTTTAGAGATCTTGCCAGTCGTGCTATGGCACATAAATGTTCTTGGGATGCTCTTTAAAGGTATTGTGGAGGAGATGCATGTAATCAGTCCTAGGAGATCTTTCGATCGTGCTTAGGCACATAAATGTTCCTAGGATACTCTTTCCGGTATTGCATCCACACATAAAATTAGTCCTGAGAGGACACCTCTATCAGACCGTTCGCACAGATGATGAAGACTTGCAGGTGGTGGGCCTACATCCAGTATGAAAAAGGACTGGCTCTGTAGAACTTCCTATGATGAGTAGATTCAAAGATTGATTGAGATAGCAGCAGTAGTGACGATGATGATGACTCGATGACGATTATCCAGTGACAATGATCCAGAGAAGAAGACTTGTGCTAGAAGACCTATGTCGAGAAATACCTTCCTAGTTAAGAGGGAGTGTTGATGTATATGTAACTTCGAAATGTATTTCACATATATGTATATTGCATTCCTATAGAGATGTTATTATTCCTCTATACGGAAGTGTCGTCATTTATATTGTAAGTGTTGTAACTTATACTTGATGGGTTATTAGACCACCTTGTTGGGGTTGGCCCTGTATAAGTCATGTGGGTCAAAGGATTATTAAACCACCCTATTGGGGGTCGGCCATGTGGTTCAAAGGGTTATTAGACCACCCTAGTGGGGGTCGGCCCAGTCAGCATTATGTTAAGTGGTTAATTTGAGGCCGACCTAGTTGAGTAAAGGTCAAGTCAAGTTAGTGTATAAATAGAGAGTGTGTCTCTCTCATTTTACACATTCTATTCTCTCACTCACACTTTGGAGAGTGGCTCACTTGTGGAGGAGGAGGCTCTGCTGCTAGGAGAAGACTATATCTTGTATTCTGGTTACATCATTGCTCTATCTATCTCTGAGGAAGTTATTGGGGTTTTTCACCTTTATGGTTTTCCCCAAGTAAACTCTGTGTCTCTTGGGTGCTTGCATTATTGTGTCCATGATTGATATGCTGTAGATTTTTTGTACATGTTGTTCTCTTAGTTAAGATCCTAGATCAAATTGAAGTAAATTCTGAAAATTTAACAGATAACACCAGACACAGGGAGGTATGCAATACTTTCCGCAATGTAATTCAAAACCTTATTATTATTGAACATTTCTATATTGAACTTGGAACATCTAACGTATTTCAACACTTTCATAGGTTGCCAGACACGTCAAAGGCCACAAAGGAAAGACTTGAAAAAATACATCAGCACAAGCTTAGGCCTGGTGGTTATCCCAATTTCGCGGCACGATTTGTAAGTTTCAAAAAACCAATAATGCATGCAAATAATAAATTGCAAATTATTTTTCGTTTTATTGCACCGGAAAATGTTAATTAACGATGTTATGAAAATATGTAGGCCGAATGATTCAATGAACAGGCCACTGAGGAAGACATGAAGCTTGGCTTCAAGGAAGGATTTTGAGCTATTGTTCAACGACGAAAAAAGCTTGTCTGGCCAAACACAGTCTTCTGGTACCAATCCATCTGGTGCATAGGTAAATAGAATCTATATACTTTATTGAATATTAACCGCTTGTGCAATCTATTCGTTATAAATACTTGACAAAAAATATTGACTCTGTTTTGAGCAGGAAAGCAATGATCCCCCTAATGTCGAGGAGGGAGAACAACAAATCGAAGATCATGCTTCGAATCCTAGTAATGAATTTATTCATATGCTAAAATTTTATGTATAGCATTGCAAATGGTGAACATTAATTGTAGTTCACCATATTTCAACTGTAGAGCATGTAGAGGGTGAAACTGTACAGGTTTAGCTTGGACAAGAACATGAACTATATGATGTGGCCACACCAGGTAAAAAAAACACCTTTGTAATGTTTTTTTTAAATGAAATACTTGTCATTACAATATCAAAATACAGCAATGTAACATTTTCACATTGTGCAGCAAATCCGAACCCCTTGCTGCAAAATCCATGTCTAGATCAATACTCTAGGATGCAGACATCACCACAAGCGCCTCATGAAGAAGTAAGAACTGTAAGAGAAAGTCTAGATGTAGATGCTCCTCTTAGAGATTATTTACCACTTATAAAGAGAAGAAAAACTAAAAAGAAGTGACTCAAAAAATGTACTCGTCTAATTATTTTTTATAACAATATATCATCCATGACTTTTGGCCTAATGAATGAATGAATGGTTTAATGGTTTAATGATTCAGTGTAGTAAACTGTTACCTTTATTGAATGTCAGTTTTTATTGAATGAATGTGTTGACTGAATGAATGAATGGTTTGTTGAATGTTATCTTTTATTGTATGAATGTGTTGACTGAATGAAACAATGGTTTAATGAATGTTAGCCTTTATTGAATGAATGGTAGATGAAAGTTCATGATGAAATATGGATGAATTTGCACGTATTTGTTTTTTTCAAGTACATGCATTGGGTATGGGGAATTGAGAGTGATTTGAAGGGGGCGAGGGGCCATAAGAGCTTCCACCTTCATGTGGTTGGCCCTGTTTAGTAGAGAATATTAAATTATTCTCGAAACAGAGAGGATCTCAATGAATGGCTACGATGTTGGCTTTCTACAACCCACTCGCATGTCATCTAAATTTTGATAATTTCTTGGAGCTTGTTGTGATGTTTGGTTGCTCATCATAACCAATTTCGAGTTTCCACAACTTCAAAGGCTGAGTAAATGATGCACTGGAATCAATATCCTTAACCTTCTCTTTAAGTTCCTTGGAATCAATATCCTTAACCTCACATTAAACCCTTCCAAAATGGTCTATTTACCATTGAAGCCTGGCTTCTGAAGCATAATATTTGCAACTAATCTAGCATACACCAACAACAATTAGAAACATGCTTCCTGTTGTCAATGTTGATCATTTTTTAGGGCTGCAAATTAACTGAGGAGATTCGAACCTACGACCTATGTCTAGTCCCAAGGCTAACACCTTTAAGCTTGAAGTGCAACTGACAATGGGAGACCACCTTCAAGCAGCTTGATTCATTCTGCATGCATTTCATAGTGGGAGACGACGGGATACCACCTTGCTTGATTCATTATGCATGCATTTCACTATGCAACAGTCTCAAATCCCCTCTGCGCTTTCTCTAAATTAGTTTCTCGATTCAGCATGACCCACGCCTGCCGTCCGAGGAGTGTTGCCAGCGGTCTAGAGTTTCATCCTGGAAATGATGATGATTCATGGTATTATGTTTCCCTTCGGCTGCAATATGACAAACTCAAATCTCTCATACAAAGGTTTGTCTGAAAAATGTGATGGTTTTGGTTTCTCGATTCAGCATGACCCAAATAGTCACATTTGTCAGACAAACCTTTGCAGTGGACTATGAGTTTTCCATTTTGCAGCTGAAGGGAAACATAATACCATGAATTGTCACCATTTCCAAGATGAAACTCAATACCGTTGGCTACACTCCTTGGACGACGGGCGTGGGTCATATTGAATTGAGACACTAATTCACGAAAAACACAGTGAATCTGAGACCGTTGCATAGTGAAATGCATGCATAATGAATGAAGAGTACTCGGTGTCGAGAGAAATGGTTGTGGGACTTCATATGAGAGGAAATGGCAATTTGAATTGATTGATAAGGTCATGCTTGAAGGTGGCAGCCTTGGGACTAGACATAGGTCGCAGGTTTGAATCTCCTCAATTCAGTTCGTACCCGGTTATTCTTTCAATGCAAATTATAGATTTTATTTATTTTACTTTGTCAACTTTACGTATCCCTTTATGTTTTTTCTTTACTTTCCTTTTTTAACATTATGTATCCCCCTGTGATAATCGGAATTGTTAATGTTGAGTCACTTGAGAATGAACATAAAGAGGATTTCCACGTTAATCTGTTCCATCCAAACTTATCAAGTGCACTTTTAGGTCAAAAATATTCTTGTAACAAAGCGATGAAAGATCTTAGAAGCAAATGTAACAAAGCCCTGAAAGCGTTTTGCGTAACATAGTGGTTTGTGTTTGCAGGAATCCTTCAATTTACAGGGTGAAAATGGCCATAGAGCTGCCATAGTTCGGAGAGGTCAAAATTGGTGACCTAAAAGTAAACTTGATAGGTTTGGAATATGGAATATATTACCATTGAAATCCTCTTTATGTTCGTTCTAGAGTTTTGAGAAAACCAGAGATATATGAAATGATGCATTATGACAGTCCGACTTCACAGCCGCCTCTTGAAATCAAGGTAAGACTTGGATACGGCAGGACAAGTTCATATGATAGGGGGAGTAGTTGGAACAAATGAAGTAAAAGTTCATTTGCTTCGACTACTCCGCCTATTGACTGATCTTGATATTGTGTCTTGTAAATTATCCTTGCACCTTGCCATCTTCATCAACATTTTGTTGTTGGTTTTTTCATGCTAAAATGCTGCCCCTTATGCTACTTCAAACTTCAACAAGGTTCTGTCAAGTAAATTCATAAAAGGTAAGCATGCATCATCATTCCATACTCCCTCAAATCTCTCTCTCTCTCATTTTTTTTGAATCTTGCTTACTACCTCTGCATCCTCCCTCTTCTACAACATTACCATTTTCAAGCAACAAAATCCACAAATGCTTGGACTTCTCAATCATCTCCTCATTTTTTTTTTCTTTTAACACAAGAACTCCTCTATTGCAATCATATTCAACAAACTCTTTATGATACAACTGCTATTTTTTTGCTTTCATTTTATCCACTCTGTTTACTTTTGTTTCACTTTGAAAGTCATCTGAAATGATATCAACACACTACACATTATGGGAATAAGACATTCACATTTGCATCTTCCACTATTACATCTAATTAAATATCATCTCTTTGCAACTCCACCATTGTAAAACCACTCTCTTCTATAGTGTCATCTTCTACAACAACACCACTCACTACTGCAACATATATCCATTACAACTTTTCCATTGTTTCTTGAGTTTCATGTACAAGCTCCTTTACCCCCAATATTTTCCTTATTGTCCTTTGCTACAATTAATTCTTCTACACCTTTATTTGGAATTATATCAACAACACAAACTTCCAAACAATAATGTTTTTTTTTTTTTTTCCAAGGGTGTCGGTTAATCGACGGCCACAGCAAAGACAACCAACGAATTTGCCATAGATCCGACGGCATAAGACGTTGGTGCTCAGCCATTTTCAGTTCTGAATGACATCGGTTTTCCAACATCCACAGTGCACAAAAAAGACGAATTTTCCATAGATTCGATGGCAGAAAATGATGGTATTCAACCATTTTCAGTTTTAAATGGTGTTGGTTGTCCGACATACACTATGAGCACAACTATCAACTTTTCCATAGATCTGACGAAAAAATATGTTGGTGCTTATCCATTTTCAATTGTGAATGGCGTCGGTTATCCGACCTCCATTGTGAAAAACACCGACAACTATGCCATAGATCCGATGGCAAAAAGACGTCGGATCCAAGCCCTTCTCAGTTGTGAAGGTCGTCGGATCTTCGACTGCATGAGGCATCGAAGATTCGATGACATCCAAACCATTGGTTTTAATATGAAAATGAACCGACGTTAAAAAAATATTGTGGTTGTCAGATAGTCGACCACAAGATGTGGAAAATCTGACTTTGTAGCCGTCGGATTTTGGGTCCAAAAAACCTAGTGAAATTATTCAGGGAAAAAACATTTGCAAAACTCAGGCTAGTTCATTGTAAGATATTACGAGTTATGGGTTGAGGGTTCAACCCTCCCTACTACTCATCTTAAACTAGGAATTAGTTTCCAGAACCATTATCTAACATTTCTCAGCAAAAACAATTATTTCATTATCGAATGAGTGTTTCGAAACAATCTTCCTTTTTCTTTCTTCACGAAAACAAACAACATACAATAGTCCAAACTATACATCAAGAAGCCTAGCTGAGTTATATCTCAAAGGTTGAGAACCTTGAAACAAAAATGACTTACGGCTTAAGTCTTTTACAACCAAAGTCTAAAACACCTTGTAAATTTTGACGAGACCTAAGTATAAACAACCATTTGCTCTGCTAGACAAATGAAACTTGCTCAGTGACAATTTCTTCGTAGTAATGGATACTCGTCGGGTGTCTCCGAGGCTTACCCGCGGTTCATTCAGAAGCTTTCACCCATTTTCGACCAGCTGTAACTTTTTAATGAGAAGGTTCACCTATCCATTGAAACATTATGACGAAGGATTAAAAGTAGAACCAAGCATTTAAAAGCAACAGAGATAATTATTTAGACAACCATTGATTAGCAACATTACATCACCTATGATATCTAGAGCACAGTTGAATACTCCGGACTCTCCAATGCAGATGGTGGAAATGAATTTTCCACTTTAAACTCTAAAGGATTACAACACTGTACAGTTACAAAAGCCGAACCACTTCTGCACTTATAAAATCTACCCAACGCCTACGTTTCAGAAGAAAGATCTCACAAACAAACTCCATATGAAGTTAAAACTTGTACTGTGTGAAGACACAACTGAGAACATAGCTTATAGCAAGGTCAGGATATAGAAACCCTCGAAGGAACCTTCCAACAAAACCTTGAAGGGTCGAGAGCTGTCGGCCTCCCTTCATTTTGGTAAAATGAATCAAATCTTGAAAAATGGAGCATATCAATGCTAGGGTTAGAGTTTAACCCCAACCCGAGATCAACCACAAGATCAACAACGCAGATTAAGCCACCAAGACAAGGATCTTTTACGATCAAAAGTTCATTTAATAACAGTTAATACCAAAGCTTCCAACTTATAGCTTGCGACCAACATGGAGATCCAACTAGGATCCTACCATGCCATCCATACACAGCTCGACAAATTTCACACTATGTTATTATAGTTTGTCACCAAACTCCAGGACACTTCACATGAGACTTGGCCACGATAGAAGCCATCAAACAGTCCACTTAGACAACAGTTAAGAATCCATTAAATGCATTAACCATTGGTTCATAGTGTATGCCAACACACCTTCCACTACAAGGTTATTACTTCATATACCTATGGGGTTTGGAAGCATATAGTAAGTTTATAAAACGTTACATTTTAACATAGCCTTGCCACTTGCAATCAAAACCCAAGGTGATAGGTTATGCACATAATATCATACGTATGATATAGGGAAATAATTTCCAAGCATATAGTTTTTGCAAAATAGATTTATTGCATATATTTTCCACATAAAATCTATGCATTAGCGTATATATTGGTATCAAAACTTTAATATATAGTTTTATATAAAGTATATAAAATATTACTCGACATAGGTATTGTATCCAAAATCTTGAAATGGAGATTATTACATTGTCCTCTCTATAGTTTTGTAGAGAACATATAATGAAGAAATTATGCAAATTGCTATAGTAGCGACATAAGAATTATAGGTTGCTAATACAAAAACTTTTCTCCATAACAAACTGTTATAATTATGATGTAACGGAGGAAATCGAATAATTTCAATAAAATACCTTAGTAGAATTTCGGAGCAAATAATCTTCTACACATTCATAATGATAACTTAAAAGGTCAGTGCAATGTTGTATGATAAACTGAAAAACACCAGAAGGCTTCTATTGGAATCTCTTTCTCTTAATTGTTCTCTACAAGTAGAATTCAAGAGTGTTAGCCACCAATAGCTAAGTAAGCCTCGGGGCTATTCAAGGACCCCTTCATATCATCAAAATGAACATTTAGTCTCTGGAACCAAATTTCGTATTATAGAACGCTGAATTGATGACATGTTTTCTGAACATTAAATACTTAATGTAAGTTTATAATTCTCATAACATCCAGATAGTGGAATGATGATAAAAGACATAACAACATTTTAATACACTAGTTAAAGATAGTAGAAGCAACGACAGATGTTTTGTTCATAAGAAATTTAAACCTTTAGACTTTACGACAGTTATAGGAGTGGTTTTCGTTAAGCTTGCTTTATTTAAAAACACCTAAGTATGTTTAAGTTAACATTTCAATACTTCTGCACAGCAATCATAAGCAGTTAATGCTACTCGAAATTTTTTAAATTTTAGTGAATTTTTGGGGATGTTACAAAACTCAATCTTGTGGGATTCTGAAATCAATAGTATGCCTCCCAATCCACATACATTGGTTGCTCCCTCACATGCTCCATCAAAGAATCCATGGCACACCTTTTCATCAATTTTTAACTCTTTCATAATTTTCATCTTTGTGTTGAATTCCTTTTCTTTGAAGAAACTGTACATAGCTAACACCTGAAAAGTCACCTAAAAAGAAGGAATATATTTCTCCTCAAAAATCCTATCGTTCTTGGCTCTCCAAATGCTCCACAATATTACAAATGGAACACATCTTTATGTTTTTCAAATCCAAATTTTGATACCACTGTTTTAAACATTCTTCAATTGAATCATCTTCCCATAGACTGTCCTCATGAAGACCTACATTAATTCCTTTCCAAGCTTGTTTTGTAAATGGATAGTGTATGAATAAGTGTTTTATGAATTCTTCATCATTCATATTAGATATTACGATGTCTTTTTATTTGGAAGTTTCTTTATTATATCAATTTTTATTTATTGTGATTATTTTATAGATTTAGTAATAGAATTTTATATTTGTTTTATAATCGTAGTTTTAGAATATGTAATATTTATGTTAAATAGATTTTTGTGTATTGTTAAGTATAGTTGCATATAATGTAGTATAAAGTGGTCAATTATAGTGGAACAAAGCTAGTACATTGGATAATTAATATTTTATTAAGACTCAATTTCTTGTTAATGGATTGTTTCAAGCTTTTGAAACATGTCTATATTTTTATTAATACATTTGATCCACACATAAATATTATTTCTTTGTTGTACTTTGTTCTTACTGAAAAATTAAGTTTTTTTTCACATCATGTGTCATTAAATAAAAGAGAATGAAATGTCTAAAAATCACAAGTCAATGATAGCCTTAAGCAATGATGCCAATGATTTGAGGCATTCTTCTTAGCCTTTGGTATCTAAAAATTTGTTTAGGGCCTAAATCTTGAGTTTCCTCCCCCGAATGTATCTAAAGTTGTGAGGCCCATACCTAAAGCGCATAACCTCCTGAAGGCATATATATATTTCCACTTAGATACCAAGTATACCCTGGAGAGGTCATGTGTGGTTCTTTCATGTGTCATGAATTCCCATGGATGCCCAAAATATTCCTTTATAGTATATAGACCAACATTTCTCCCTTAACCACGTCCAAGGCCCTAAGACCCATACCTAGTTCTAGAAAACAACTAAGGCACACATATCTTGATTTGAGGGAAAATATATCCTTTGTAGGTCATGTGTGATGCTTTGAGGCATTATTCTTGGCCTTGGATGCCTAGAATATATTTTTATGGAATAAGGCCTAAACTAGGAAATGAGACTCATACCTAGTGTTACCCTTAATATGAACACTCATGTATTCCCACTCAAAGTCCAAGGAAACCCTCGATAGGTCCTTTGTGGTGCTTTGAGGCATCATGTTTGGCCTTGGATGCCTATAATATTTCTTTAGGGGATAAGCCTTGGGTTTCCTCCCTTGAAAATGTCAAGGCCATCAAACATATATCTAATACTTGAAACCTATTAAAGGTGATGACATCCATTCTTTGAGGCTAATGATATCCTCGGGCAGTCGTGTCTATTGATTTAATGTATCATTCATGGCCCTAGATGCCTTGAGGATTATTTTAGGGCCTAATGCACAATATTCCTTTCCCGATCATATATAGAGCCTCAAGACCCATAACTACTATTCAAAACCATATGATTACATCAGCATCTCTAATCATAGGATAGAGAGACACTTGAAAAGTCATGCATATTTGCTTGATTCATCCTTGTTGGTCATGGATTCTTACAAACATTTTTTAGGGACTAAGACCCAAGTTTACTCTCTTGATCATGTCTAGAGTCCTAAGACCCATACATAGTTCTCAATAAATTATAATTACACCAATATCCCTTCTAATATCGAAAGGACACTCTTAGGAGGTGATGTGTGGTGGTTGGATGTCCATTGTTCTTAACCCCAAATTCCTAGAAGCTTTGTTTTGGGCCTAAGGTCCACATACCCCCCCAACCATGTCTAAGGCCTTGAGATATATACTTAGTCCTAAAAAATTCCTAGTAACAAAAATGACCCCACTTGGAGGATAAAGGTACCCTATAAAGGTCCGTTGTCGTTGTTCAACACATCATTCTTTGGTATAGAGTCCTAGAATATTATTTTAGGTCTTAAGGCCCAAGTTTCCTTCCTTGGACATTTCTAGGGCCCCAAGGTCCATAACTAGTGCTAAAAAAATTGTAATGGTTCTCATATTGTTGCTAGAAATCCAAATGTACCCTTGAGAGGTCATCTATGGTGGTTGGAGGCATAATTTGTGGACCTTTATATCTAGAAGTTTCCTTTAAATCTAAATGCATGAGCTTCCTCGATTAACCTTGGTTAAGAACTCAACACCTAAACCTAGCGCTCCAAAAATCCTAATGGTGTCCATATTTCCACTTGGAGGCTAGGGATACCCTTAGGATATCATGTGTGATGTTTCAAGGTGATATTCTTGGCCCTACATGCCTATATCCTAACCGAGAGGCAAATGATACTTTCAGGATATCGATTGTGGTGTTTCAAGGTGTTGTTCTTGAAGTATGTTTCCTAAAAGATTACTTTGGATCCTAAGGATTAGGTTCCTCTCCTAAACATGTATAGGGCCCCAAAACCCATCCTTGGTACTTAAAAACTTCAAATGGTGCCATATCACCACTTAAAGGAAAACTATCCTACAAAGTGGCAGATGTAGTAGATTAAGGGTTTATTCATGGCCCTTGAAATTCAAAGGTAAATATTAGGACTAATGCCAATGGTTCATCCCTTTACCTAGGTTGAGCCCTCAAGGCCTATAAATAATTATCACATAATCAAAATGTTTCCAATATGCCCACTTGAAGGTGAAGGATCCCCTTGAGATGTCATATGTGTTTATTTAAGGCATTGTTATTATACTTGGAAGCACTAAAGGTTCCTTTAGGGCCTAATGCCTAGGTTTCCTCCCTCCACCATGTTCAATACCCTATCAACCATACCTTGTGTTGATGTATATGTAACATCGGAATGTATTTCATCTATGTATTTCATATATATTTATTGTACCCTTATTAGAGATGTGTTATTCCTCTATAAGGAAGTGTCGTCATATGGATTGACAAGTGTCGCAAATGTGTGTACTTGCCGATGGGTTATTAGACCACCATGTGTGGGGTTGGCCCTAAAATATATATATTATAATGTGGATGTACCTAGCTAGACAAGTCGGCCCCATAAGGGCACGAGGAAATCAGGTTAGTATAAATAGAGATCAGGTGATCTCTATTTAGATCATTCGGAAAAGTATATCTCTCTCACTCAGAAAGTGGCGCACTAGTGAGAAGGAGGATCATCTGCTACTAGGAGACTATCTTAGTGTATTTTGGCTGTACTTTGGTTGAGCCATTGCTCTCTCTATCTCTGAGGAAGTTGTGGGCTTTTTCACCTTAGGGTTTTCCCCACGGAAACTCTGTGTCTCTTGTCTCTCATGCTTTTGATTCTTGTGATTCTTGTCATATTGTGATTGTTATCCATTGATATACTGTATATGTTATTCTCTCAGTGAAGATCCTAGAGTATTGTGAATTAATGCTCAAAATTTAACATGGTATCAGAGCTAACCTGAGAAGAAGACATTTTGCAGTGATGGAAACTTGAGTTTCTTGTTTATTGGGTTTCTCTCCACAGATTTTGGAAAAGAAGTATAGTAGATTGACTCTACTCATCAAGGCGCATCTATCTGTCCAATCAGAATTCAATTCCGAGCATTTTCAGATTTGGCCCTAAAAATTAGGGTTTCCTAAAAAATAGGAATTTCTGAAATCTGAAGACATAGCTGGAAGCTCCTTGCAAAAATTGAAGTTTAGAGCTTTGGATTGAGATTTTTGGCTAGGTAGATCTCGAGGAAACTCAAACCCTAATTGAGGGCTCTCCCTAGTGAACCCGGGAGGACAAAAAGGCAAATCTGAAGGGTAAAACTATGCTAATCTCAAATTCTAAATGCACCAGGCTGATCAACTCATCAAAGCGCATCTTTCTATCCTTTCAGAAAATTGAAATTCACATTTTGAATTTTTAGGATTTTTTTTTTTTTTTCTGACAAACCCTAATCCGGGACCAGATCCAGTTTTCAGCATTTCAAGTGGTAAGACCTAAATCTTTTCTATTTCCATTTGAAGTACTCTTTAAGATGTCTCACCACACCAAGCTTGAGGATAAGCTTGAAGGGGCTGATAACTTCCGAGCTTGGAAGTATAGGATTGGGTTAATCTTGGAAGAGAATGAGTTGGACTCATATATAAAAGAAGACATCCCTATCCCAGAGGATGAAGAGGCCAAGGTATTGCATAAGAAGAACTTGGTCAAGGCAAAGAGAATCATTGCTGATTCTATCAAAGACCATCTCATACCCCATGTGTCTTCTCTAAAGACACCCAAGGAGATGTTTGACTCTTTGACCAAGCTATTTGAAGGGAAGAACATAAATCGAAAGATGACTCTACGGAATCAATTGAAAGGGGTCAAGATGTTGAATGGAGAAACCATTCAATCTTACTTCTCCAAGGTCTCTCAGATCAAGGAGCAACTTGAAGATGTGGATGAAGTAGTGGACAATGGTGAAGTTGTTATGACCACTTTGAATGGCCTACCTAGGTCATGGGACTCCTTTATTCAAGGAATCTGTGCAAGAAAGAAATTGATCTCTTTCAGTAAACTATGGGAGGAATGCTCTCAAGAAGAAGCTAGACTTGTAGCTCATGAGGAAAAGATGGGAGGTGAAGATCAAGCTCTCGCAACTCACACCAAAAGAAGCAAGCCCAAGAAGGAGCACTCTCGCTACAAAAGATCCTATCAAAAGAATAAGAAGGATCTAAGATGCTTCACATGCAATGAGAAGGGTCACTTTGCTTCGGATTGTCCCAAGAACAAAAGGGATAATAACAACAAATTCAACAAGAAGAAGAAGGGCAGCAAAAGAAAGTTCCATGCTCATGCTGCCGAGGATGATGAACCTCCAAAGAAGAAGGCTAGGGAAGAAAGTGATGATGACTCATCAAGTGAAGAAGAGTATGTTCTAATCTCTGCTCTCACAGGTACTATCTCCCATGGTTGTAATGATTGGTTGATTGATAGTGGGGATTCCAAACACATGACTGGGTTTAAGGAATCTTTTGTGAATCTATCTGAACATGAATCACCCCATAAGGTGAAACTTGGGGATGATTATCAATACCCAATCAAAGGAAGTGGTGAATCCTCCTACAACCTAGATTCTGGAAAATATTTGAAGATGAAAGAAGTCCTTTATGTACATGGGCTCAAGAAGAACTTACTCTCCATCCCTGCATTGGATGCAAAAGGTATGAGGGTTGCATTTGTGGATGGCCAAGTCCTAATGTGGCCAAAGGGAAAGACCATAGATGATGCAGTAGTGATTGGAGAGCAAGAGGGAGGATTGTATAAATTGAAGGGACAACCTGAACATGCCATGGTGCATGAATCCATGGAGCCAAGTGAAATTTGGCATAGAAGACTTTCTCATATGCACTATAGGGCACTTCCAATTGCAAGCAAGGCTGTAGAAGGTCTTCCTGAAATCACGACCAAACATGAAGGTGTTTGCAAAGGATGTGCAAAAGGTAAGAACATTAAGAAGGCTTTCCCAAGTAGTGAAAGCAAGGCCAAAGATATCCTGGAAATCATCCACTTAGATGTATGTGGTCCTATGTCATCCAACTCTCTTAGTGGGTATGTTTACTATGTCTCTTTTATTGATGAGTTCTCCAAGAAGACTTGGGTATAATTCTTGAAGAACAAAGATGAGGTGTTTGATAAGTTCAAGGAATTCAAAATTTTTATGGAGAATCAAACTGACAAGAAGATCAAAACATTCAGATCCGACAATGGTGGAGAATTCACCTCAGGTGACTTCAAGAAGCTTTGTAGTGATTTAGGGATTAAGAGGGAGTTGACTGCCCCTTATAATCCTCAACAAAATGGAGTTGCAGAAAGGAAGAACAGAACTATCATGGAAGCAGCAAGGGCAATGCTGCATGACCAGGATCTGCCTATGCATCTATGGGCAGAAGCAGCTAGAACAGCTGTATAACACCCCACAAGATATTGGACAACAAGACACCAGAAGAGGTTTTTTCTGGTAAGAAACCTGAAGTCAGCCATCTCAGAATATTTGGTTGTCCAGTATACACTCATGTCCCAAACGAAAAGAGAACTAAACTAGATCCTTCAGGAAAGAAGGGTATCTTTGTGGGTTACATTGAAAGCTCGAAGGCTTATAGAATATACTTTCTAGGGTTCAAGAAGATTGATGTCAGCAGGGATGTAACATTTGATGAAAAATCGGCATTCATCAAATCAAGGAAGGCACCTATCGAAGTTTATGAAGAACCTAAGGAAACTAGATTTCAAGACACTACCATGACTGAAGCAGTTCCAGAAGTTGTTCGTGAGTTTGAAGATCCACAAGAACCTATAGATCCACCCCGTGAGGATAAATCTCACAAGAGGAAACCTACATGGGCTAGAGAGCTCATTCAAGATGCAGAAAGATTTGGCATTCCAGAAGAAGAACACAGAGCAAAGAAGAGAACCAGATCACATACCAGCTATGTTGCTTTACTCTGTGACATTATGAACAAAGAGCCTTCCAGTTATGAAGAAGCAGCGAAAAAGAAGGAATGGAAGGATGCCATGGTTGAGGAATACCAATCAATAATGAAGAATGATGTTTGGGATGTTGTCCCAAGACCTAAAGAGAAGTCTGTTGTGACTTCCAAATGGATCTACAAAATCAAGGATGCTGCAGATGGCAGTGTAGAAAAATACAAAGCAAGATTCATAGCTCGTGGCTTCTCTCAGAAAGAGGGAATAGATTATGAAGAAACTTTTGCACCTGTATCCAGGTATACTTCCATCAGAACAGTAATTGCCCTAGCTGCAGCAATGAAATGGAAAATACACCAGATGGATGTCAAGATTGCTTTCTTGAATGGTGTAGTTGAAGAGGAAGTATATGTGGAGCAGCCACTCAGTTTCGAAATACATGATAGGGAGTCATATGTATGCAGATTGAAGACAGCCTTGTATGGCTTGAAGCAAGCTCCCAGAACTTGGTATGGTAGGATGGACAGTTTCCTATCTAGTTTGGGATTTACCAAGAGTAAAGCGGATTCCAACCTTTACTGCAAGGTTGAGGAAGGGAATCTTGTGATTCTACTCCTGTATGTGGATGACTTATTTGTAACAGGAGATGACAGATTGATTGCAGATACTAAGAGGAAGCTTGCTGCCGAGTTCGATATGAAATATTTGGGAATGATGCAATATTTCCTAGGTATGGAGGTGTGGCAGAGTGTAGGTGGGATCTTCCTTGGTCAAGGGAAGTACACAGTAGATATCCTGAAGAGATTCGGGATGATGGATTGTAAGGCCATGGCCACACCTATGGCATCGAATCTGAAGCTTCTATGTGATGCTTCATCTGAGCCAGTTGATGTCTCTATGTATCGTCAAATGATTGGGTCCTTGATGTACCGGACAAACACGAGACCAGATATTTGCTTTGCTATGAACACATTGAGCCAGTTCCTGACGGATCCGAGGAGTGTTCACCTGGTTGCTGTAAAGCATGTTTTGGGGTACGTGAAGGGTACAGTGGATTATGGGCTCAAGTATGAAGCGAATCAAAAGTTTAACCCGCAGGGTTATGTTGATTCAGATTGGGCTGGCAGTGCTGCAAATAGGAAGAGCACATCTGGGTGCTACTTCAGTATGGGATCAGGTGTGATCTCTTGGTTTAGCAGGAAGCAGTCCTCCGTAGCACTAAGTACATCTAAGGCAGAGTATGTTGCAGCCTATTCAGCTAGTTGTGAGGCAGTATGGATACGGAAGCTACTGTCTGAGTTATTTGATCTCCCGTTGGATGCTACTGGTATCTTCTATGATAACCAGAGTTGTGTGAAGTTGTCGAAGAACCCAGTGTTTCATGACAGGTCGAAACACATAGAGATCAAATATCACTATTTCAGGGATATGGTGTAGAGAGGAGCTGTGAAGCTCCTGTATGTTGCGACGGATGAGCAGATTGCAGATGTGCTGATGAAGCCACTAGCCATTGTGAAGTTTGAGTACTTCAGAGAGAGGCCTGGTGTTCTTCAGATTGATGACACTTCGAGGAAGAAGTCATGGACACATTTGCTGAAGCCATTCCAAGCATGTTGGAAGGAGGGACCTTCACATGGCTGTGGATGTAAGGGCTGGATGATGAGCATCAGGATGATGTTCTGGTTTATGTTGGATATGATCAGTTTGATCATTTATATGTATATGTATGTACGCATCATGTTGGATGCTGGATATGATCAGTTGGATCATTTATATGTATATATGTACGCATCATGTTGGATGTTGGATATGACCAGTTGGATCATTTATATATGTACGCATCATGTTGGATGCTGGATATGATCAGTTGGATCATTTATATATGTATGCATCATGTTGGATGTTGGATATGATCAGTAGGATCATTTGTATGTATTTTGTATATACATCATGTTGGATGCTTGGACCATGTATCTGTATATGTATCAGGTGGATACATTGTATGATCAGGTGGATCATGTATGGTGATATGTATCATGTATTTGTATTTGTATCAGGTGGATACATTGTATGATCAGGTGGATCATGTATGATGATATGTATCAGGTAGATACTTGGTATGCATCAGGTAGATGCATTGTATGATCAGGATGATCATGTGTACATCAAGATGATGTATGTTGAGTATTAGGTTGATACTCTATGGTCATGGATCAGGTTGTGCAGATGAGCATATAATTTGGCCCTGGGAGATCTGCAGATAGTCTTTCGAGGTTTTGCCTATGGTATATAATTTGGCCCTGGGATATCTGGCAAATGCTCTTTCGAGGTTTTGCTCTGGGAGGACATATAATTTGGCCCTAGGAGATTTGCAGATAGTCTTTCAAGGTTTTTCCTATGGCATATAATCTGGCCTTGGGATATCTGGCAGATGCTCTTTCGAGGTTTTGTCCTATGGCATATAATATGTCCCTGGGAGATCCGATAGGTTTGGCCGTGTGCCCGTAATAAGTCCTGGGATGCTCTTGCGAGGATTTTCCATGACGACATATAATCTATCCCTGGAGATCCTATAGGTAGATCTGTGTGCTCGTAACAGCCTGGGATGCTCTTGCGAGGTTTTGTGGTGAGGTCACATATAATATGGCCCTGGGAGATCCTATAGTTAGAGTCGTGTGCTTGTAACAGCCTGGGATTCTCTTTCGAGGTTTTGTGATGCACGTAATAAGTCCTGAGGATTCCACAGTATGGCCAGTGATGACGAAGACCTGCAGGTGGTGGGCCTACATCCAGTATGAAAAAGGACTGGCTCTGTAGAACTTTCTATGACGAGTAGAGTCAGAGATTGGTTGAGATAGCAGCAGCAGTGATGATGACGATGACGATGATCCCGAGAAGAAGACTTGTCTAGCAGATCTGTGTCGAGAAATACCTTCCTAGTTAAGAGGGAGTGTTGATGTATATGTAACTTCGGAATGTATTTCATCTATGTATTTCATATATATTTATTGTACCCTTATTAGAGATGTGTTATTCCTCTATAAGGAAGTGTCGTCATATGATTGACAAGTGTCGCAAGTGTGTGTACTTGCCGATGGGTTATTAGACCACCATGTGTGGGGTTGGGCTTGAAATATATATATTATAATGTGGATGTACCTAGCTAGACAAGTCGGCCCCATAAGGTCACGAGGAAAACAGGTTAGTATAAATAGAGATTAGGTGATCTCTATTTAGATCATTTGGAAAAGTATATCTCTCTCACTCAGAAAGTGGAGCACTAGTGAGGAGGAGGATCATCTGCTACTAGGAGACTATCTCAGTGTATTTTGGTTGTACTTTGGTTGAGCCATTTCTCTCCTATCTCTGAGGAAGTTGTGGGGTTTTTCACCTTAGGGTTTTCCCCATAGAAACTCTGTGTCTCTTGTCTCTCATGCTTTTGATTCTTGTGATGCTTGTCATATTGTGATTGTTATGCATTGATATACTGTATATGTTATTCTCTCAATGAAGATACTAGAGTATTATGAATTAATGCTCAAAATTTAACACCTTGTGCTTAGAAAATACTACTAATGGTGTCCATATGACCACTTGAGGCCAAATATCCCCTTGAGAGGTCATGAATTTTGGTTCTAGGAATTATTATTGGGATTGACTCTTATAAGATTCATTTAGGGCATGAGGATTAGGTATTGTCTACCAACCATGTCCATGTTAAATAAATGTAACTGCGGAATATATTCTAAATTATTTGTCTATTGTATTGTATTCCTCCTTCGGTAGATGTCATTGATGTAATTGATAATGCAAGAGTAATTAAAAGAGTCAAAGTAAACCCTAACTATTAGATCGGCCTAGAAATAACTAGAAAAGAATATTTATTGTAAAGTGTACAGTTCGTCCAATTAGGTGATTCAAGCCTACCTAATTAGTAAAAAAGTTCAAGTCACTTGCTAAGTATAAATAGGAGGTTGAGTTTCTCATTTGGATAACTCATCTCACTCACTCAAGTTCACATAGGAGAGAGTGAAGTTTGCATAAGTGAAGGTGAGAAGGTGACTTTTGTCTTGGGGTGTTATCTTGTACTTGCGAATTCTATATTAAGGAATTTTTTCCGGGGGTTTTCTCCCTTGTGTTTTCCCCGAGAGAAATATTGTGTTCTTTGTGTTTGTCGTGCTTGTCATTCTTTCAATGATTAGGTTGTTTAATGTTATTATGACCAGCCTAGATCCAAATCCTAGTCTCTATCAAGCGCTGAGAGGGATCAAATCTCCTGAGGTGCAAACCTCTCCTCGAAAAGCTCCTTGAGTTCAATACCTGAGAAGAGGTTTTCACCTCGGAAGATTTGATCCCTCTCGGCACTTGAAAGAGCCTAGGATTTGGATCTAGGCTTGTTTCAGTCATGGGGCGGGGTGACACAAAACTGGAGTTTCATCAACATTGTAAGGAACAAGTAAGTTGAAAACAAAGATACATTTACAAGTATTATCATAATGTAAGTAATAAGTATTAAGGATTGAATAAATTGTTAAACTGGAAAATAGGACAATTCACCTAACTTTCTTTTTTCGATTCTCTTTTTGTTGATCTGCATTTTTTTTTGTTTGTTCTTCTCCTTCTTTTGCCGTCATTTCGTCATTTCATACATTTTGATTTATTTGTTGTTCTACAAACTGATTTTTTTGTTCTTCCAATTGCTTCAACTTTCTCTCTCGATATGCTCTTTGTCGATCAACGTTTTGTTTTCTTTGTTCTTCTCGTTCTTCTGTTGTCAATTCACCTAACTTTTTTTTCGATTTTATTTTTGTTGATCTACATTTTGTTTTGTTCATTCTTCTCCTTCTTCTGTCGTCATTTTGCCATTTCGTACATTTTGATTTATTTGTTGTTTTTGCAACTTGATTTATTTGTTCTTCCAACTGCTTCAACTTTCTCTCTCGATACACTCTTTGTCGATCAACATTTCGTTTTCTTTGTTCCTCTCATTCTTCTACTGTCAATTTGTCTAACTTTCTTTTTCGATATTCTTTTTGTCGATCTACATTTCGTTTTCTTCGTTCTTCTAGTTCTTCTACTATCATTTCCTCCAACTTCCTTTTTCGAAATTAGTTTTGTTCTTCTGCTTTTAGTTTCAAGTCTTCTTCTCGTTCTTTTTGTTTTCACTGAAATCAATGCATCCATACACTGAAATCTATTTGTCCATACACTGAAATCAATGGGTCCACAGAATAAGAATCTACACTAATAAATATGCAATAAAAAACCCATACACTGAAATATATGCGTCCATTCACTGAAATCAATGCGTCCACAGAATAACATCTACACTGAAATCTATGTGTCCATACACTGAAATCAATGCATCCACAGAATAACATCTACACTGAAAAATATGCAATAAAAAGACCCAATACACTGAAATCTATGCAAGTATAAAACTCAGTTTACATGATAATGAAATTCAATTTATTTACGAAATTCTATATTAAAAAAAAAAGTAGGTGATCTGGGAGGATTGAACCTTGGACCTCGCGCCCATTATCCCAACACCCCTTACTACTATACCACATGTAGTTCTTATTATACATATTAAAGAACTTATATACTTCTATGTAAATAGTAATATATATTTTAATAGGTGGACGGAGAGAGAGAGGTGTGCGAGCTACACCGAAAATTATGCACTAAAAAAACCCCATACACTAAAATCTATGCATCCATACACTGAAATCAATGCGTCCATAAAATAACATCTACATTGAAAAAAATGCATTAAAAAGACCCTATACACTGAAATCTATGCAAGTTTAAAACTCGCATTACATGAAATTCAATATATTTACGAAATTCTATATTTTTTTTTAAAAGTAGGTGATCCGGAAGGATTGAACCTTAGACCTCATGGCCATTATCCCAACACCCTTACCACTATACCACATGTAGTTCTTATTATACAATGTAAAGAAGTTATATACTTATTTGTAAAACTTAATATATATATTAATTTAAATACAAATTTAAATTAATGTTAATTTAAATTGAAATTAAATTTATATTATACACTCTAAATATTGCACTATATTTTTATTTTAATCTAAATATAAATTATAAAATTCTAAATATAAATATAAATTTATATTTAAATTTAAATTCTAAATTAATTATAATCAAGCACCGGCTTACAATTTAATCTCGTTCTTTAAATCTAATTATAAATTTAAATTCTCTTGGATTCTAAAATTTAAATTGATTATATCTAAACAAAAGGCTCCGAGTTGAGAAGGATTAAAAATGTCGGGAATGTGGATGTCGCCGGATCTAAGAAAATCTGCAAAAATATAATACAACCTTTCTTTCTCTTTTCTGCTTTCCGAGCTTTCTTCTTCTTCGGAGGTGGAAGTAGACTTGGATTTTTTTATGTTGTTCTGATTTCCATTATATAGCTATTGAAAATATACGTCATTTTAATGGCCGACGTAATATATTACTTTTTACATTTTATTAATTTTGACAAACGTTACATGTTACATTTTACATTTTATTATTTTTTACCATTTATTATTTTCGAACAAACTTTACATGCTTAATTTTGACAAACGTTACATGTTAATTTTACATTTTATTATTTTTTATGATTTATTATTTTAGAACAAACGTTACATGTTACAAGATATCCCTCATATTCACTTTTTACTTTGTACTATTCTTTTTCTTTATGGCCGATTATAAGGACAAACATGGACAAACGTTACGAGATATCCCTCATATTCACTTTTTACTTTGTATTATTCTTTTTTCTTTATAGCCGACTATAAGGACAAACATGGACAAACATGGACAAACATTACAAGATCTCCCTCATATTCACTTTTTACTTTATAGTATTATTCTTTTTTCTTTATGGCCGACTATAAGGACAAACATGAACAAATGTTACAACATCTCCCTCATATTCACTTTTTACTTTGTATTATTCTTTTTTCTTTATGGCCGACTATAAGGACAAACATGGACAAACATGGACAAACGTTACAAGATCTCCCTCATATTCACTTTTTACTTTGTATTATTCTTTTTTCTTTATGGTCAACTATAAGGACAAACATGGACAAACGTTACAATATCTCCCTCATATTCACTTTTTACTTTGTATTATTCTTTTTTCTTTATGGCCGACTATAAGGACAAACATGGACCAACATGGACCAACATGGACCAACATGGAAAAATGTTACAAGATCTCCCTCATACTGGGATGTAGAGCGCCTCTCGGCACAATAAACAAGTGAAAAATAACAATCAAGGTACTGAGAGACATACCTCGGCCTTGAAACTCCATAGTACTGCCAACATACCCATTTGAAGGGAAATTATATGCTTGGGAGGTCATGTGTAGTGGATTGGGGAATTTTTCTTTAACCTAGATTGATGCATACCCATAGCCTATAGAAAACCTAACATCTACAGGACTATATTATGCTATTATAGCTCACAACTTATAAGCTTTCTGGATCTTGTGGATTATTTGCGAAGAAGGTATACTCTGGTCTTGTCAACTAGAAGAGTCCTCTCTCACATACTTTTATACTTTTTTGGACGAGGAGGATAACTTTACGAAAGAGTACAGTACGGAGTTCTTGTTTAAGTTTTTCAGACTCCTTAAATATGAAAACACCGACGGGCATTCACCAACTCGAGATCGATATTAAAATCCACGAGTAGGTATATGGAGTTCTTTTTTAAGTTTTTCGGTCTACTTAAAATTGAAAACACTAGCGAGCATGAAGAGATCCAAGCTCGATATTAAAATCCATGGTTCAGTATCTTATTAAGTACTAGTTTATTGCTTCTTCAAACTTGCTAAAACATGAAGAAGGTCTTGAGTTTCCCTCCCATGGACTCGTTAAAATTACACATGGTTGGACCTATATCAAGCACTCTTCTCCCTCCTCTTCGAGCTTGTTTAAAAAATGAAGATGGATTATTGAGTTTACTTTCTTGGACTCATTAAAATTTTACAAGAGAGATAATATTGAGCTTTATTTTCAACCTTTTCATGCTCGTTAAAATAAGAAAATACATTAAAAAAGAGAAGGGAAGGGAAATATTTGTTATTTTTTCATTATTAGGAAACAAGTCTAAATCGTCCTTGAACATAGCACTTTCATGAGTCAACGGGTCTTCGTTTTCGGCTTTAGGATTTAACTTGATTCCAGAGTTTGTATACTCCTCTGATTGGTTACTCTTTCGATCATATGGAGAGTTTGTTATATCTCCTACATGACAAACTTATTTCATGTTTCCTATCAATCCCAATATGTCCAAATAACTTACCTTTGGTGCTCAATGTTGAAGGATTACTCTTGTGTTGGCCTTTCTATGGTTCATCTTGAATCCTCATGTTGGCCATCCCCTATATCAGTCTTGTTTCAACTCAATCTCTCAGTGTTCCTTGGGTGAGATGATGAAGGATCTATTAATTCCTTCCTTCTCACGGGTCTCTTCCTATATACATCAACATATTTTGCTCTAGGAAGTGGAATTAGAGTTTCCCGGTTAGTACCTTGAAATTTGCAGTCATCAGTTGCATATTCTCTCGTTGTTGAGTTATGGGAATACATCAATGTCCCTTACTCAACAGATTCTTCAAGTGTTCGACTTCAAGACCTGATATTCACACTTGTAAGGATGTACTAGGTACCTTGGACTCCATTTTTACTATTGGTGGGTGTCCTCACATTTGTTAACGTTTTTCATCATTGACCGGTAATCAAATGAAATCCTCCATGTTCAACTTCAACTCCTTTTTTCGCATGGCTTAGGATTTGCACTATCGATGGTTGGTTTGAAGACCTTGGGTTTATGATACACTTCATTCATTATCACCCAAGTTGTGCAAGATCGATCCCTACTTATATTGGCTCATCATGATACATAGATCCAGTTTTTTGCTATGGCTACAATCTCTTTTTGATATGGATTCACGCTTTTATTTTAGTGGCCATGCTATATACATCATTTTAGTTATGTATTGGACATCATGTTCTCACATTCTGAACATATGCTGATATCAAAATTGTAATTGCTTGCTAACCTTGTTTCTGTTTCAGGTACTGTTTGCGACCTTGTCCCTAGGGTTCCTATGCTCCTCCACTTCCTGGTTTGTAATGTATTTGGGCCATCGTCTTTCCCTCTTATGTAATACATTAGGGGGCATCTGTTATCAGTCAAATTGACACTTCTCCATCCATGACTACATTTCCTTGTCGGTCACACAAAAGAACTTTATGGATGGAAGAGCCTATTTGATCATAGATGCTTTGGCCCAGACTTTTCAATATTATCCTTAAAAATAACCATTTTTCTGACATATTTTGGGATATAATCATAGCTCTCATATCAGCAAACTCATGGGTTAACCGCGGAAGTCTATATTGACAACTCACAAGTAACACTTAAAAAGATGCACCTGCATGTTGCTGGACACTATACTTGCAACTCACTTTCTAGTTGTTAAGAGACACACTCACGGGTATCTCTAAATTACAAGAAAAAAAATATTAAAATATGATTATAGATTAGTCACGGTAGTTATTCTAACTACTACAACCTCCCTAACCAATTCCCTTTCGATTCTATCATCTCAGCCTTAAGGAGAGGGCCCTGAGAAAGGAAGAACCAATTTTTCTAAATAAATGTTGGAGAAAATTGTACTTAAGAAAGAGGAGCAAGAACCCAGGCCCAGGGCTAGGTTTCAATAGTGCTAATTGCAGAGCAGGTTTAGTTGATTGTCTTTAATGCTAATAATACAAAGACTTTCCTTCCCATAAAGATCTGTCCATTTTATGAATTTATGTCTTTGAATATTTCATATCTCTTAATATATGAGTTTTTTATTAATCATTCATTTTTATTTGGTCAAAAGCTTTGAGAAGGGTATATGTTTTATTGCAGGTAATCTATCTAGACCAGTGGAGCGAGAGACTAAAATTTGAAAGATTTGATCGAACGTCGATTATTCAGGTATTCATTTTGACTGTATATCTTATTTTTTTCCATTAAAAGAAGTATTGCTTGTTGCCCCTATTTTCTATCGTATATCTATTATTAACCAAATTACTCGTACATTGATGATCTCTTGAATTCCCTATCATAGGTATTTTTACCGCACAACACTCTATGAGGAGGAGATAGAGAGAACAATTTTTTAGTGATTCTTGATAGATTATACACTCGACCTAGTTGAAAGAAGCACAACGATCCTAGCTAGGATTTGATGGTATTATCATTATCTCCTACCCTGGTAATTATATTGTTTTCACAGGTATGCTATGCTGATTTCTTTATGGTTGCAAATTTGTGTATTCCTACAAATGGATTCAATCCTAGTTATTATGTAGTTACCTCTTTGGTTGAGTTTGGAAGGATGGCCTACTTGGAGGAGGACCGATCTAATTGTTTCCATTTCTTATTATATATATAATTGTTGTAAGAGGGTGTTTGGCATGTTTGTTGGAGCCATGCAATTTCTTCATTTTCTATTTTTATGGCTTGGCCTTGTTGGAAGAGTTAATGCATTTTTATACTTGTGCATGTATGCTATAACTTGTGGTGCTTGGTATCTATTGAGATCCATGCCTTTATTTAATACATTTCCATACCATTTTTGAACCCTGTGGCGGTCTGGCCTCTGTCGATATCCACGCCCTTTATTATTATAGAGATACTGCTTTTGTTGCACAATCATGGTTGGAAGAGGATACATCCCTTGTACTTGTTTGCTTGTCATATATTCATTCATGGACTTGTTTGGAAGAAGGTGTGTCCCTTGTTTGAATTTATTGATCGCTATTTGAATATACACTTGTGTAGTATGAAGATAGGGTACAAGCCTCACCTAGTTTGTTTGATTACTAATTGAATTTTTTAACTACGCATTGATTGGTATACATACTCTTGTGCGTGATTGGTATGCATAATATATATGTACTCGATCGGAAAGTGGGATCGTACCTCTCTCTATGTGGAGAGAAGAAGGAATCCACTCCCTTTTTTGGACTGTTTAATAATGCATGAATCTTGTTGGAAGTGAGTTATATTAATAGTATTCAAGATTGGGTGAATCCAAGAGAGTGCGCAACCCTTATGACTCTTCTTATGATTCCTATTATCACTTTTAGAGTGTTCAAAATTTTCATGTGATCTCTTCCTTGAGTCTTATTTTCCTTCGTTATCCTCAATTGAGGCTGATCCCACCTTCATTAGTCTCTGTATCATATTCAGACTCTGTACCAGCTGAGTATTCAGTTCATTGTATTTTCTTGGGCCCTCAACAACCTCTCATTGGCTACCCTATAAATCTATACTTCCAACCTCAAACTTCTCATGGTTTCCACAAATTCTTATGGATGTATATCTTCTTTATGCCCATTTGTTTATGTTTCTTCATTTCCCACACTGATATCTTGACCTCTCACATCATCTTCATGGCTAATGGAAGCTCCCCTTCTTCTATTTTATTGTTTTGTATTTTTTCTGAATTTTGTCCCGTGACTATGTTTAATTCAAAACTATATATGCAGCCAACCTATATCTACAATGTGTTCATGTTCTTGCAATTGTTAGGCAAAGTTTAGTTCAAAAATTCAATAAAAATTCCAGTAACACATTATATATATTTCTAAATTCTGAAAAACACCATTTAAATTTTTTTGTTAAATAGGACCTATAGTTCCCTTTCTACTCATTTCTTGAAAAGATCTCTAATTATTTTTTTTGAAATTCTACTTATTTTTATTCATTTTCTGGTAAGATTCCCAATGACTATAGCCATATTCTATTCTGATATTGGAGCTGCAAATTACAACTATTTACAATCCATACTTCTTCTAAATATATATTGTTTTTGTAGCCGCCTCCCAACTCGAACACTAACTTTGTTGATTTTTTTAAAATAAAAATGGGGGTCAAGGGGTACATCCCACTTGTGGCCTTTTTTTCATAGATCATTCGAATTTGCGCAATTTGGCGTATGAGTTCAACTTTAATTTTCAATTTCTAGAACTTGAAAATATTTTCCGAACTCGCTTCCATTTTTTCATTAATTCTTGTGTATCCACGGTGTTAATTTTTCCTTTTCCCATAAATGGTTTTTTATCACTATTGAATGATTTTATGATGATTGGTAATGGTTTCCCACCACCGATTTCTAGTTTTCAGTTATCGATTTTTCCCCTTTTTCATCCTTTCACATGTCTGCCAACATTTCTTCCATGAATGGTCACGATCTAATCTCTTGAGGCCCCAGATTAAATATCATTCATTGGTGGTATAAACCCTCGGAATCCACCACAAATATCTCCCCTTTATCGATGGCCCATATTAAGAGTTGGAATATATGCGATTTAATCCTAGTCGTTGGTGGCAGGGTGCCTTTACTACCTCTTGTGCATTTTCTCTTTTACACTAACGATCAAGATCGTGCAATGGAACTTGTGCGATCAAATCTCCATTTTTGGCGACATGAGACTTGGATTGAATCCTACGAAAATTCCTTTTGCGTGAACAACTCAAATATCTCCCAATCCAACTTGCTCGATCCATCTAGACCATTGACAACATAACCCTTTTCCAAGAATTGTGATCACCTTTAAAATATGTGAACGATCACAATCATTTGATCTGGCTTACACGATGATCTATGGACCATTGACACTGGGAATCCCCTATGATAACCTCTAATCTGATCTGATACGTTAACAGTTGAGATCTACTCTGGTAGAACTTGCGCAATGGATTTGGGTCGTTGACGTCCTGTACAGACTCCGCCTATCATACATGAATGTCTCCCATGCATAGGACCCATTCCCATGATGCCACCTATCCATTGAATCAATGTGGATGGTCCACGTCACACTTCTCCATGTGGCCAATGTGGGGCCCACACCAAATTTCCCCATAAATTTTCATAGATACCTAAAATTTTGAATTCTTTGAACATGCGTCTAAAATAATATTACGCTTGGCATCATTCCATCAACACGTATTCAGCCTTGAATCACACTTGGAAAACATAAAATTACACTTGGTTAATAGAGGATTATTATGGCCTCTTTCCCTTTGATGGAAATTTTCATGTTAATTAACAAGTATTGTAATTTCGACGCAGGTTCAAATCTTCACCCAAATTTCATAGGGATATTTCAGCAAACAATTAACCTACAAACTGTAAATTTTTCTATAAATTTTTCTCAATTTACACAGAACCATCTTAAACATTAAAATTTTACTATGGCTACTCTCTGCACCCATCCAAATCCATAATTCAATGATTTATATATCGATTACTTCCTAGAATTACTTAATTCATTGGAATGATTCCATACTGTTTTTCTCAAAAACCTCCATAGAAGTGTTTATCCAAACACTTTCCGTGCAATCTCTGAATTTTCTTGTAGAATCAAAATTCATCCCAAATAGTCCAGTATTGAAAACTGTGGCTCTAATACCACTCTGTAATGTACCCGGCAGCCTCTTTAACCATTGATACCACATGGTACTCAAATACATATCCAAATTTTACCATATATATTCAAATTCGTTTTTCTCCATTCATTTAATTACATAGTGGAAATAAATACATATACAATGGCCCAAAACATCATACACATTCACAATTCCGTTACTGACAATTCAAACAGGGAATAAGAATACAGTTCCATGCAATTCCATTCATAGATATGAACATAAACATTAGTTTAACAGTAACAAAACACATAATTAACCATAACATTCATAGACATATAGATACTTATCTTTTAAACCAAATATTCTACAACTGGTTGCATGTGAAGGATGTTCCTCTCGGACATAGGCATTGTCAACCCAAGTCTTACTTTGGCAGGCCACTCACATGTTGGGGCTATGAATCCATAAGGGCTAAGTGTTTCTCATAGCTTCTACACATCCCAATATCTCATGTAACCCATTGGTTCCTAAAAAACCTCCACAGTTATCCCAATCCTCAATTCTCCTTCCCCATCAACCTACTCAACACTAGCAACAAGACCCCTTCTATGAGTTAACAGTCCCTCGAGAAACCTCCAATTCACTTCTAGCACTCTAGAACAGGTTGGACAAGAAATCTCTGAATTGGGAAATCCATCGTTAAGTTGTAGGCCATGTTTCTCTCTCTCATCAGTCTACTAGGTTAATTGCATGCAAAATTCAAATTCAACAATGGCTTCCCACTCCTACGTCATAGTATCAAACTCGACACTCTAAGGTAATGGAAAGGATCATGGTGAAGGCAAGTTCGAATGGTGGAATTGTAGGATCAAAACCATCTCAAGCTCTCATTCTTAATTTTATAGGAATGCACCATATGTCCATGTGGCTCATCTACATGGAACCACTTTTAATCCCCTTTTGCATAATTAAATAGTGCTTTAATTAAATAAAGCAAGCTCCTAATCATGGATTAAGAAAATATGGTTAAAAGGATAAGGTTGTTACACCAACATCTTTTCATTATGGGTTTTGTGTTCTTTATATGCATCCTTTTAACCATAAAAGTACCTGGGTTGAAAGACCAAGAGAAGTGTTGATGTGCATCCTTTTAACTTTTCTAGTCACACCGATGCGCCCTATTCTCAGGAAAGGTGCGTTAGACTTAAGATGACACACTATGCACATTAGCAGAGCATGTCGGTGACGTTGTCTACCCTTGCACAAGGTGCATCACCCTTCCAATCGTGCGAGTTGTCCTTTTTCAAGGTGTGTTGTTGTTAGTTAAAATGGATAAAGAGAAGTTTCGAGCGACTTCTCGGAGCTTGGATGATATGGATAATTATCCCTACATATCTGGGAAGGTGGCATTCGATCCCCTTACCTAGTGGGATGATCCCTTAAGCATCTCCCTTAAATCCTCAGTCTCTCCTATCCCTTTAGTCCTATATATATGAACCCCCTCTCCATTGTTAAGGGAGGAAGGATAAAGTACCTATACGCTGGTGGAATTTGGCTAGGAGATCCTCTTCATCCATATGAGGCTAGAAGGATACAAGGCTTTAATATTTTGAGACAAGATCACTTGAGTTGGTGTTACAACATCAAGGCATTGGTTGTAATTTCCCTATCTTGTATTTGCTGCAAAATACATTTAATACAAAATCTTTGCATAAAATTGTTGTTTCTATAATGTTTTGGATTGACCTCTTTGATTGTTGATCTAGTTATATTCACAATCATATTCTTTCATTTTTTCATTTGTTTCCATTTGATCCATCTTGTTTTGCAGCCAGAGATCGAGGAACTGGGAGTAGATCAAATGAGGAGAAAGGAATTGCGTTTATGTGGTAAGTTGTTTCCCAGTGTACCTTGCAATTTGATCTAACTAGGAAGGATAGTTGTATTACATACATGTTTTGTTCTAGATCTAAACCATTAATACTAGAGAGATCAGTTTTTGTTTGCATTAACAGATTATATATAAACAAAAATGGTGACCATATTGGGGAGTTATAATTCATGTTTTGTCTTGTTTTCAATTCATAATCTTTCTTGATTTTTCCTCTAATTGCCTTTCCCTCCACTGGATATGATCATCAGAGAGTTTCTGGGTCATCCAGACTTTGTTTAGGATTTAGATTGAGCCATTTTTCTTTTTATTCATTGAGTATTTTTATTTTTATTGCTTGGATTCCGCCCAATGCACCTGGGAAGTTCATAGCCCGCGTTAGGAGTCTTAGTGATGCACCTTTATTTATAGCAAATTGTGTCCTTGATCCCCTCTTCCTGTTTACAGAATGCGTCGTTGACGCACTTTTCGTGTGCGCAGAGCGCGTCGCTGGAGCATCCAACGCTCTAGTGTGCCTTAGAAGGGCATGTCACCCCTCATCAATTGGTACATTAGTTTAAACATTCCTCATTGTGATGTTTGGCTTGAATTTTTGGACTCTGTGGGTTTCCTTTTATAGTCCCAGAACCTCCTAGCTACGACATGCTTTGTCCATTGGTTTGTTTTTGAATTTTAATCTTGATTTGGGTCTTAGTTAGTCAAGCGGGTACGCCGCTCATAGTGGGAAATTTCAATCCCTCGTAAGCACACCCAGTCCTGTTACCGCCTATCAGTGCATCTGCTCTATTCAATCTGACTTCTTAGCCCTCCAATAGTTAGTGGTTGTGATTTTGCAAAAGGTTTTTATGTCGTTTTGTGTGTTTACAGATCTTTGTCCATTTATATTTTTGTAAATTTCCGTTTGATTAAAGTTTGTAGCAGAAAAACTCTTTAGTCATCTGAATTTGGCGAAACGAATAAGCATAATTCTCATATGTATTTGAGTTTTTGGTGTGAAAATCATAAAGTTCTTATTATTTCCATTCTGAGCGAATTACTTCAGTTAAAAGAGTTTTTTATGTTTTGGAATATCATTTAAATAATATTTGGAAAGTGAAAATTTAGTAATTCTTAAGACTTCTTGGTTGTAAAAAGTTCATTTTATTTCCTTGAAAGTTTTGAGTTTATTTGAACATTCTCAAAGTATTCCGAAAGTTAGTAAAAACTCAAGAATTTTTTATTTTCTCTTCATCTCTTTTAGTTTTCATTTCAATATTAGAGTTAGTGCTTTCAAAAGAAAAATCATATTTTCAATCTTTGCTCATAGATCTGCTTGAATTGAAAAAGAAAAGACAAAAATATTCTTTGATTTGGTGTGTTACTTTTCATTTTGTTATATTGTTCAAAGAATTATTTTCATGACTTTTGGTTAATTTGAAAGTACAAGTGTTTTGTTCATTTTTATTATCAAAAAAGGAAAAAGACTTCTCCCTATCATTAGTTAGTTTTCATCGAAAGAGAAACGAAGGCTTGCATTGCATGTAGAGTAATTTTGCATCTTTTTAAATTCCAAGTCTACACCTCATGCATCCACTTAACCATCAAGATAAAATTTAACTGTATCTTAGGTTAAAATTGTATAGAAACTTGTGTGTTAAGTTAGAGATGTGTTCTGGTGTCTTTAAGCGTGGCAACTATCGTTATTTTCCTACACTGCATCCCGAGGGCTTGCAGTTCTTCCATTACTAATCATTATATCGAACGACCTTTCACGTACCTTCACGGGGACTTCTCTAGAAGGCAATATAATATCACGTTCATTCATATTGCGGTATTAAATATTCAAGAAAACCTAAAAATTATATTGATTATATATTCAGGGGCAAAGGGTTTTATTAATTTAATGTAACAATACAAAAATAATTTGGGGTCTTTTTTATATGGGCAGGTTGACAAATATCTTCCAAATGGAGATGGCGGGATCACGGCCTGATGAGAAATCAGGTTGAGGAAAGGCTCGGGCTTACCAATACGTAGGGAAATCATGTCTTGAGGCATGCTTGCGGCCAGGGGTTTCATGGTGAAGTGGGTTTCCAGTCGATCATAGTCGAGAGACAGTGGTCATTGACAGCCAATTGTTACCAATAGCACTCAACCAGTTCTTACCAATATCCTTGGGAGGCTCTAAGCCTCCAAGTCTTGTTATAGGCCCTTGATAGGCCTTGGGGGCTTGAATACCCAACCACTCGTGCCTATTACAGGCCTTGGGAGGTTTAGTCAGCCTCCTAGAGCTTGTTACAGGCCCTGGGGGCTTGGATACCTAGCCCACAACAGGCTTAGTCAGCGATTGGGGAACTACAACATGCAATCTAAATGTTGTACTATGTGCATTGGCTCTAGTGACATACAAGAAGTGATCTCCTATCTCTTCATTAGACCATTAGATGTTGCAAATCATAATGATATGTGGTTGAGTAATTGCATTGTGGGTGAAGTAATGTGCATCCACGATATACATCGAAAGAAGCAAGGTGCATTGTAGAATGCATGTGGGGTCACAAGAGGGCTATCATATCAATATAATAGGTAGAAATATAAAGGGGTATAAAAAATGTTAATGAAAAAATCGATACATACAATATCTAGTAAAAATAGGGGTTTTTTAAAATTGGGAAGGCATATTGGGAGGGGGTTAAAAAAAATGTTTTTGCAAGGTATTTTCCAATATTTAGTGAAATTAGGGGTATTGTTTCATATGCCACAATCGAACGTGCTATGACAGTTGTTTATTGAGTGAAGCCCCCGTGCGTGCCTTCAAGTATATAGAAAGGTACTCGATGTACACGATAATATATCGGAAGGCTCCTATCGTGCAGTTGTGCATTAGATAACACCACTGCGGATTTGAGCTCCCATGTTCCTTGTGTATATTGAAAGACCCCATTAGGATTCGTGAAACATTCTTGGTGTAGCAATACACTGAGAACAACACTCGGGGAGATACTACGCATGTACTGCCAGGTAGTCGGGTTATACGGTTAGGGTATGGTCCTAATCCTCCCTGGTTAGTGCTTTGAAAAATTGCGTCGAGTATAACTGTTGGACCTTGTAGTATATCGTGAGTGACGACACCTTGATAATCCCATTAGGTTCCAAACTATTGAATCCCACCTACCACATAAGTTTGCTTGCAGCTTTAGCTTGATTAGATCTTGAAGTGTGTTTTTCTTTTGTAGAAAAATCTTAGGAGAATTTTTGTTTCATCCATCCTGACTGGTTAACCTTTAAGAAGATCCCGTAGAATTTTAAATTTTCAACCTAAATATCCCCTTAACTAGGAGGATAACTCAGAAGAAACTATGGATCAACCCTCCACTTCTGTGTCACATGAAGAAGGAACTTCTAGCTTAGAATCAGGAGTGAATTACTCTCCTCCTGCAAATCCACCAATCACTGATCCTACGAGACCTTTACTGGTGTAACAGCCTCCTACACATGACACAACCTTTCATCATTCGCTTGAAGTACATCCCAGAGCTACGAACTGGATTTTCAGTCAGGCCCAGGATGACCCGATATCGATGACTTTTGGTCCAACAACATCATTTCAGGACACTTCTTTAGGTCAACATGTTTCTTATTTTGGTTCACTTCCGATGGTGGAAAATCCACCATGTCGGTTTCATCCTTGGATCCGAGATGACATATTTCTCATGCCTATTTACGAGACTATCGAACTCTTACGAACATTCGGTAAAAATTTTAGACGCCAGATTTCCCCCCTAGGTCCATTCCGGAAGTACTAGTTTTTGAACAATATTCCGCTGTACATTATTTTTATTTTTCTTCACCAGGAATATCTATGCCTATGATGACCACCTATGAACCAGTTCAGCCATTTTTTATGTTTGGTACACCTCCAAACAAATTCATTGGCTTTGCATACTACATGACCATAATGACTGGTGTACAATATTCAACTACTATTAACTACGTGACTGAAACACCACCTCCACCTCCCCCACTTCAAAATTCAAGTAGAGGTTATCCCATAGCAAGTAGTCAACAAATGAGTTCGGTTCAATCTATGATTAGTGGTCAACATACCCTTGTTGGCAATACTCCAACGAGGGGATATTTTTCAAGTGGGGGGAAACCCCTAGTAAGTGGACAAAACCTAACTGGGGGATATCATCCAGTTAGGGGAGACAACGTGAGTAGAGGAAATTCTTCACGCATGAACTATAACATGGTTGGAAGTGCACTCCCAACCATGGTAAAAACTACACATCAAATGGGGGGACCATCCAATTGGACCAAACCCCCATAGGGAAATCTATACCCAATAAATAACAACGTTTCTATAGGTACAAATTATCCAGTAAATATTTTCCCTGAATTACCCTATCTCGGAAACATGAAAACCCCATGGGTCATTATAATGTTCCACCAACTAGACCTCCAAATTGCATACCACCCCCCCCCCCCACCTGTTCCACCTCCTCCCCTGCCACCTATCCCAAATCCACTTGGAGGAACCCCATAGGGTGGCGGTGGACCCCCTCCTAATCCAGGAGGCCCACCTCCATATGGACAAACCTTTACAGGAGGACCTTATAATCATTCGATTCATGGTCCTAGTGGTACTCAAATGTCTTATCAATACTACCAGTATCCGCAACCAAACCAAAAATTAACATTTCTTTCTACATTATATCTTCCATACTTGGCTCGTTTGACTAATGATCCCATCCAACACAACATAACATGGTCGACTATTCCTTTGAATTTACCATCGGACATTCCAAAATTCGATGGAAATCCGGATGAGGATCCTAAAAACCATGTAATGACTTATCATTTGTTCTAATGTCCCCAGCTTGACCCTATTGCATTAATATTGTAAATGATGTAAATATTGTTATTTAGTCATGGTGAGGAGCTCAAGGCCAAGGCCCCGCCATTGATTTAATTTTCTATGTATCGGCAATTAGAATAGATGCCTATGGTTCTTGTGCTAGCGGAGCACAATGTAATTAAGACATCATGTAAATACGAAATTTAATGGAAAACCAACAGCTGGCTACGCTATGCAACAAAAGAGATAGGGCATGGTTCTACAAGGAAAACGGGGGGGGAATTATTCAAACCCTTGAGCCACTAGGGTCAGCCCATGTGTTAATGAGGAAACCCATGAAATCTCAACTACCCATTTTGGGTTATGGACCCCATCATTTAATTCTTCCATAAATTGTTTGGGGCAGTTAATGCCTTGGGAATGAAAGAGTATGGCAGCCAATTTCGTGCATGGGCAAGCCATCAACTTGGAAAATCGTGTTTTTGCTTGTGGGGCAAGAAACCACCCACGAAATGGTGCCCAAAGCCATTGGGAACAGGCAGCCTCTCATCATTCACGCAGTGGGAGCTACCTGGGTATTTCCATTTACGTTTTTCATCTAAATACTGCATTTTTCCATGCCTGGGAGTCATTTTTGCAGTATATAACAGTTGGGAGAGGGAGGGCCACGTTTTGGGGACTGTAGGGAGGTCGTTTTTGCCCCTGAATGTCCAAGGACGTTTTTCTAAAAATGGATTTGGCTTCCTGGGTTGTTCACCAACTTCCCATTTCGTTTTTGTGGGTTCCCACGTTTTTCTGGGTTAGTTGAAAACCCCATCTCATGCATCCCACTGTGGAAAACGTTTTCCTCATGCCCAGTAATTGTGGTTTTGTTGTTAAGTGCACCCCGTTTTGGATTTGAACCTGTGAGCCGGAGCTTCAAGAAGGGAAGAGGGCAGATTTGGCTTGATGAGCCCAATGAAGTCTCCATAGCTCCATGTTTGAGCCACTAGCCTAGTAATTCACCTCTGCCCATCTCTTAGCAGCCTGAGAAACCCAACTGCTGGTTGGCTTGGCTGGTTCTGGCATATCTTTGGCTATGTGAGAGCCTGTTTTCCCTTTTTCCTTGTAGAGATCATGCCCAGCTCGGTGGTGGCAGTGGTGCTGAGAGATTGAGGAGCACACTGGCCTACGGTTGGGTGGAACGTTGCAGTTGCATAGCCAGTTGCGTGGCACTACTTCCGCATAAGATAAGTGTTCTCTTGTGTAAATTTGTAATTATCATTTGATAAATATTGGAATGTGTGTGGATGTGTTAAATGATCTTAATTCCGCTGTGTTTTCAAGTGTTTATGAAATCGCATATGCTCATCTCCTTCTTAAATGGAATGATAAATTTTCTAAGTGTGGGGCTAGATGCCCCGTCTAACCTCACGATCCTCTCCATCTAGCTGGTTGGATGGGAGGGGACGTGACATTTGTGGTGTTCCTCTAACTCCTTAATGGATGATTCTATCTATTTGAGGTTGTTTCAATGAACCCTCACCGGCACTACTGCGAAGTGGTACATTGAGTTACCACCTCATTCTTTTGTTGATTTTTTATCCTTAGCTGTATTTTTTTACTCACTTCCAATTGTTGATCCACTATGAAACTGACATGGATATTTTAACATCTCTACGACAATCCACCTTTGAGTCACATTTATGATCATATTCATGAGTGGAGAAGGAGGTGTCGCCTTATTAAAGGTTCCATTTTGGATCAATTTCTTGATGATTGGTTCACGAAATCCTTACTTCCTATCATAGATAAAGACGTGGCTATGGGAGGGTTCATTACAGAAGAACAAACTAATTCACATGCCCAGTATCTAGACTTAGTCTATGCTCAATCTGGCACATTGTATGACATCATCCCTAATGCCACACTCCCCACATACAACCTGGAAAAACCCCCTATGGGATCACATGTCGATGGCATTATTGGTTTTGTTCATGCCCATCCTGCTACACAATCGGGTGGATCACAGAACCACCATAGTTCGACTCCATCCTCATCCTAGGCCAGAAAGAACACCAATGGATGACCCAATCCTTCTTCCACTAACGAAGTGAATTCAGTGCAATATGCTTCACCTCAGAAATCCAGTGGCAAAAAGAAGAACAAAGGAAAATCTAAGAAATCTTCTAATCAGAAGGAGCCCAAGAATAATCCCGATGACACCAAACAAAAGCATAAGGTTAAATATCCAGGTTTACTATGCGATGATGATCACTTCATGAAATAATATCCACATAGTGAAGAAGTATAGAATTTTCTCAAGGGAAACCCCACACCCGCAGTGTTAACCGATCCCTTCCCCACACAACAACAACAAATGATTGCACAAAAACTTCCTACTTCTCAAGGAGAACCATCCACAACCGCTCATGTTCTCATGATGCGTAGTGAAACATTCAACTTGTCCACCAGGTCATGCACATATGACTCTATTCCTGAGAGTTGATGTATTTGTAAATTCAGAAGATATTCTTTTATGTATTACACTTGTACTTTGTTATATGCATGATGGAGATGTATTATTCCTCCAATCAGAAGTGTCGTCATTTGTATTTGTAAGTGTTGCAAGTGTTGCAAGTGTCACAACTTATATTTGATGGGTTATTAGACCACCGGTTTGGGGTCGGCCCTAGTTGAGTCAAGTGGATGGGTTATTAGGATTCCTTAGGAAGTCGGCCCTGTTAAGTTATTGGCAGGTCAATTCAATGTATAAATAGAGAGTGAGTGTGTCTCATTCTATTCATTTACTCACTCATCCAACTCGCATAGTTGAGAGAGAGAGTTGCGCACAAGTGGAGGAGGAGGAGTATCTGCTAGAGACATCTCTTTGGGTTTGATCATTGTGATCTTGTATTGTGGCTTATTCTATCTCTGAGGAAGTTGTGGGTTTTTTCACCTTCTTGGTTTTCCCCGAGGAAACTCTGTGTCTATTGTCTCTTGTCTTTTTTGATTGATATGCTATACATGTTATTCTCTTAGTGATCCTAGATAATATTGAATGAAATTATCGAAAAATTAACATTGTATCAGAGTCGTGCTAAGAAGAAGACACTGTGCCGCTGCGGAAGCTAGGGCTTCTTAATATTTGGGTTTATCTTCTCATATCATCAAAGGCAGGAGGCTAGGATGACTCTCCTTGGAAGGGCGCATCTTTCTGTCAAGACATAATTCAATTCTGAGCACTTTTAGTTTTTGGCCCGTCACTTCTGCGGGAAATTAGGGTTTCAGAGAAAGTTGGAATTTTGGAATCCGAGACCACGGCTAGATGCCCCTCATGAAAATCGAAGTTTAGAGACTAAGATCAAAAATTTTGGTCGGGCAGAAGGCCAGGCTTGATCAAACCCTAGTTCGGGATTTTGATCAGAAGGGTGGAAAATTAGGGTTTCTGCAAAAGTGGAAATTTTTGGAATCTATGACCATGGCTGGAAGATCCTCAAAAAAATCGAAGTTTAGAGCACAAGATCGAATTTTTTGGCTGGGTAGAACCCCGGGCAATATCAAACCCTAGTTCAAGATCCTATCCAGGAAATCTGGAAATTTCAAAGGCAATTTTGAGGGGTCAAATTTTGCAGATTTAAAATTTGAAGTCTTGATCAGCTCAACAAGAGGCATCTTTCCATCCATTCAAAATTTTGGAATTCAAAGTTTGAATTTTTAGGGTTTCTCTGACAAACCCTAATCCAGCTCCAGAACCAGTTTCTAGCAAATCATGTGGTAAGACCTAAAACTTTCTATATCCATTTGAAGTACTCTTTAAAATGTCTCACCACACCAAGCTTGAGGATAAGCTTAAAGGAGGTGATAAATTCCGAGCATGGAAGTATAGGATTGGGTTAATCCTAGAAGAGAATGAATTGGACATCTACACAAAGGAAGAGGCTCCAGTTCCAGAGGGAGATGAGGCTAAGACCTTAAACAAGAAGGAATTGGTCAAGTCCAAGTGAATCATTGCTGATTCTATAAAATATCATCGCATACCCCATTTGTCTTTCCTAAAGACACCTAAAGAGATGTTTGACTCTTTGACCAAGTTGTTTGAAGGAAAGAATATAAATCGAAAGATGAATTTGGGGAATCAATTGAAAGGGGTAAAGTTCCAGAATGGAGAGACCATCCAATCCTACTTTACTAAGGTCTCTCAAATCAAAGAAAAACTTGAAGTAGTGGACAATGGATAAATTGTCATGACGACATTGAAAGGCCTACCTAGGTCATGGGACTCCTTCATCCAAGGTATTTGTGCAAGAAAGAAGTTGATCTCTTTTAGTAGACTATGGGAGGAATGTTCTCAAGAAGAACCTAGGCTTGTAGCTTGAGAAGAGAAGATGGAAAGTGAATACCAAGCCCTCACAACTCACACCAAGAGAAGTAATCCCAAGAGGGGGTAATCTCATCACAAGAAATATTCTCGCTACCATCCAAAAGAAAAGAAAGATCTAAGATGCTACTTGTGCAATGAAAAAGGACACTTTGCTTCAGATTGTCCCAAGAACAAAAGGAACAATAACAACAAGAGATATCATGCTCATGATACAGAGGATGATGAACCTCCCAGGAATAAGGCTAGAGACGAAAGTGAAGACTCTTCAAGTGATGAAGAGTATGTTCTCATCTCTGCTCTCACAGGTATTGTTACACATGGGTGTAATGATTGGCTTATTGATAGTGGGGCTTCTAAACATATGACGGGATTCAAAGAATCTCTTATGGACCTATATGAACATGAGACACCTCATAAGGTGAAACTTGGGGATGACTATCAATACCCTATAAAAGGAAGTGGTGAAGCCTCCTACAAGCTAGACTCTGGGAAGTCTTTAAAGATGCAAGATGTTCTATATGTACCTAGTCTCAAGAAGAATCTTCTCTCCATATCATCTCTAGATGAAAAATGGATGAGAGTTGCATTTGTGGATGGCCAACTACTCATGTGGCCTAAAGGTAAGACCATTGATGATGCAGTAGCAATTGGAGAACAAGAGGGAGGCTTGTACAAATTGAAGGGGAAACCTCAACATGCCATGGTACATGAATCCATGGAGCCAAGTGAACTTTGTCATAGAAGGCTTGTTCATGTGCACTATAGGGCACTACCAATTGCAAGAAAAGCAGTAGAAGGTCTTCTAGAAATGCAGTCAAAGCATGAAGGGGTTTGCAAAGGGTGTGCAAAAAGAAAGAACACAAAGAAATAATTTCCAAGCAGTGAAAGCAAAGCAGAAGGAATCTTGGAGATCATTCACTATGATGTATGTAGACCAATGTCAACCAGTTCTTTGAGTGGGTACGTATACTATGTTTCTTTCATTGATGATTTCTCTAAGAGGACTTGGGTCAATTTCTTGAAGAACAAAGATGAAGTGTTTGATAAGTTCAAGGAATTCAAAGCCTTGATAGAAAATCAAACTGATAAGAATATCAAGACCATTAGATCTGACAATGGCGGAGAATTCACTTCAGGAGACTTCAAGAAGTTATGCAATGATTCAGGGATTAAGAGGGAGTTAACCACTCCCTACAACCCACAACAAAATGGGGTTGCAAAAGGGAAGAATAGAACAATCATGGAAGCAGCACGGGCAATGCTTCATGACTAAGGCCTACCCATGCACCTATGGGCAGAAGCAGCAAGAACAACTGTATATGTACAAAATGTTAAGATTCAATATGCTAAGACAAAAAATATCATCGTTTCACAACAATAGCATATACAGGATCACTGAAGAAACAACAAGCACAGCATAAACACAAGAGACATAGATTTATCCTAGGAAACCCTCATGGGGTAGAAAACCCAGCAAAGCTTCCTCAATATAGATGACCAGCAAATACAAAGATGTAAACCAAAGACATGAGCTCCTCCTCCTCCACAGTAGACTTCTCTCACACAAGTGAATGAATGAGTGAGATAAGTGAGGAACATCCTCTTCTACTTATACTTGTTCCCTGACTAACTTTTACACAAGCTAGGTCAGCCCCAACTTAATTACTGGGCTAAACACCCCATTACAACTGACTAGGCTGACCCCTCTAGAGTGGTCTAATAACCCTTTGACCCACATAACACATACAGGGCCGACCCCCACTAGGGAAGTCTAATAACTTAAGTTACCACAATCCGACGGAGGAATAAACATCTCTGGATATACAATAAGATCTTCACAGAGGAATGAAACATCTCCGGAATAATAAAGTACAAATATAATATTCTTAGAAGTTACAATATCTCAACACTCCCCCTTAACGAGAAGGATATTATAACAACATCTGCAGGAGCAAGGAGTCATAAACATCATACATGATACATCTATAAATCATTGGGAGATTTCTCAACATCATCAGTAACTCAACCAGTTACTGGAATATCTTCAAGATCTTCAATACTGGAACATCAACATCTTCAGTACCGAATCTTCTGCATCACTTGAACAGCTACAGCAATATCATCATCTAGATCCTCACGATCAACAACATCGTCGTCACATGATCATTAGCATCGTCATCATACGATCATCAGCATCATCGTCATACGATCATCAGCATCGTTGTCATACAATCATCAACATCGTCATCATATGATTATCAGCATCATCGTCATACGATCATCAGCATCGTCATCACATGATCATCAGCATCGTCAGCACACGATCATCAGCATCGTCATCACATGATCACGAGCATCGTCATCATCATTGTCATCACACAATCATCAGCATCGTCATCACATGATCATTAGCATCGTCATCATCATCGTCATCACATGATCATCATCATCATCATCACATGATCATCAGCATCATCATCATCATCATCATCACACGATCATCAACATCATCATCATCATCGTCATCACACGATCATCAGCATCGTATACTCTGCAATACACACGATCATATTATAGGATGATCAATTCCACTCTCTTTAGGACATAGGTCCATGGCTGATACAATCCTATCATGTACCTTTTGAATCGAGGTCCAGGGACGATCCAGTCCTATCATGTACCTTTTGAACCAAGGTCCAGGGACGATCCAGTCCTATCATGTACCTTTTGAACCAAGGTCTAGGGATGATTCAGTCCTATCATGTAGCTTTTGAACCGAGGTCCAGGGACAATCCAGTCCTATCATGTGCCTTTTGAACTGAGGTCCAGGGATGATCCAGTCCTATCATTCAATTCTCGGAGACCTTTGTCTATGGCTCAATTCAAGGGACCGAAGTGCGGGGATGATCCAATCCCCATTCTCGAAGACATCTTGTCTACGGCTTAATTCAACGGACCGAAGTCCGAGGATGATCCAATCTCCATTCTCGAAGACATCTTTTCTACGGCTCAATTCAAGGGACCGAAGTCCGGGGACGATCCAATCCCCACTTGTCCACTAAGGAATTCATTCTTGGAGACATCTGTCTATGGATCAATTCAAGGGACCGAATTTTGGGGATGATCCAATCCCCACTTGTCCACTAAGGAATTCATTCTCGGAGACATCTATCTACGGTTCAATTCAAGGGACCGAAGCCTGGGGACGATCCAATCCCCGGACTTCGGTCCCTTGAATTGAGCCGTAGACAGATGTCTCCGAGAATGAAGTCCTTAGTGGACAAGTGGGGTCCTTTTAGAACATGTGTTCAAGGATTATGCAATCCCTCTTCTTTCTCGGAGACATATGTCTATGTATCCTTTTAGAACATGTGTTCAAGGATGATGCAATCCCCTTGTCAACTTTGAACCTGTCTAAGGACCATCCACCAACCTCTCTGTTGGCATCACCAATATAGATATCCTCATCAATACATGTATACATATCATCAATACAAGCAATACAGGTATCCTACCTATCATCATCAATACAAGTAAGCATATCATCGATACAGGTATCCTCATCATCGACTTCACTGTCGATGCGGGCAATCTCATCATCAGTGTCTACATCACTCCCCCTTTCGAGGAAGGTCCTATCCAGCTTGTCTCATAAATACTCAAACTTTACTTGAGGTAGAGGTTTGGTTAGTACATCGGTAACTTGTTCTCTTGAGGTAGAGGTTTGGTTAGTACATCGGTAACTTGTTCACTTGAGGTAGAGGTTTGGTTAGTACATTGGTAACTTGTTCACTTGAGGTAGAGGTTTGGTTAGTACATTGGCAACTTGTTACAAATTTGAAATTTATAGTTCCTTTCTGCACCATATCTTGTCAGATCTCTATGTGCTTTGACTTATCATGGAACACTGGATTCTCTGCCATCTTGATACAACTCTGTTTGTCACATAGGATCACAGTTGGGTCTATATCTAAGTCAAACAATCATGAAGCCATACCGCTTCGCAACTAGCAGAGCAAGCAGCCATATATTCCACTTGTGCTGAGAACCACACTAAACTGCTTCCTGCTAAACCACGAGATCATGGCTGATCCCAGAAAATAACATCCTCTAGATGTGCTCTTCCTATCTGATACACTTTCTGCCCAATCAATATCTGTGTAGCCATCTGAATTCATGATTTCCAAGATAACATAAATCAAATTCTATCGTATCCTTTAGGTACCTCATCACATGCTTTGCAACTATCAGGTGAACACATCTAGTTTCCACTAGATACTGACTCAAGGTGTTCACAACAAGGCATATATCTGGCTTGGTATTCGTCAGATACATCAACGACCCAATAATGTGGCTGTACAGAGGCACATCAACTAACTCTGAGGAGTCATCAGCTAACAACTTCAAGTCGGAACCCATGAGAGTGGCCATGGCTTCACATTCCAACATATCAATTCTTCTCAAGATTTCCACAGCATACTTTCTCGAGATGAGAAAGATTCCTTTTGAGCCTTGCCATACTTCCAGACCTAGGAAGTAATGCATCAATATGAGATCTTTCATTTTCAATTCTACAGCCACCTTCTTCTTGCTTTTCATGATCTGTTTGTAAAAATAGATCATCCACATATAGTAATAGTATGACAGGTTCATCATTCGTAACAAATCATCTTTACTTTCGGTAAAGCCCAAGCTTATCAAGAAACTGTCAATTCTCCCTTTGTGACTAAACATCATTCACACTCTGCATTGAGTGATCTTCTGCATATCTATATGTGCCATCTCTCGTCAGATGGGTCTACTGATATGAGCCTCAATATCATTCAAACTCTGTGGTGAGTTTCTTCTTGCATCCATGTCATCTGTGTATAGAAACCATATTCAACCTTGTAGCAAAGGTTGAGATCCACATCACCCATGATGATCATTAAGCTCATCAATTGACTATCGATCCTGGGTACCCGAACAGAGAATTTTTTTTTTTCAATTGAATCCTTGATTCACACTTCTTCTTCAATTACATTATTAATATAATGGTCTTATCTAGCCACTTGGAGCAAACATCTCGTCATGATTCTCTTCCTCTTTCTAAGAGAATATTCTAGCCACAAGCCTTCTATATTATGTTTGATTTGTAAATCTTCTTGTTGAACATCCATCACTTGTTCGGTGTTCATCATTCTTCATGATCTTTCCTACAAATCAAAATTAAGTACATGATTAGTAATACTTCATAATCATCAAATCATGTTGACATGATAACCTATTATGCATATAGATATGATTTACATAGTTATGCTACTATCTTGACCAATAATTTGGCACAACACTTTTCCATATCGTGTATGCATATAGTGGCTATCCAGATGCCTTCCATCTCTACCAGAACATACTATCGAGAGTGTGCACAGCTCTCAGCGTGTCAGCAAAGAGGTTTCATTCTAGACAAGCAACAATGGAATGTTTGTCCAACTTACCAATCATATGCATATTAGTAGTATATTGTTCAATGTTATATGAATGTTTACACTCAACATGATATATTCTAGGAATACAAATATGCATACAGCTATTACAAGCAATATCATTTACTATTTCAAATAACAACTCAAATACTTATCTTTTATGTTTGTGTGGTTGCCTCCCACTTGATATTCTATATGACTTTTGAACTTCTATTCATTTTGTACCACTGTGCATGCTCAAGTGTGCACTAGTGTCATCCTCATGATCTCATACACAAACATACATTCATTAGTATAATCTCAATATTATAATTCTAAATAATCTTGAATATGTATAGTCATGATCATAGATAATAAACATTAGTATTCAAGGTTTCAGGGAAGTCTTCTTTTACTCATGCATATTCTTATTTGATAATAGGACTCTTCTAGTTAGTTAAATCATTAATCAAGATAAGAGACATAATATGCATAAACCCTTGATTACTTACATTTCTAACTTTATGAATAAGCATAACCAATCATACCAAGTATACTTATATAAGGGATCCTGACACAAGGTAAGATTCTAACTTGATATAGGAAAACATACCTGGATTAGTATACCTAAACAATATCTTATTTGTTCTCTTCAATGATTTAGAGATCCTGTGCTAGAATCTGCATGTCTCATAGGTTAAGCATAATGGAACAAAGTCATACATACCTCGTAAGTAGACCTTCTATGTGATCAAAGATTATGGATGAGTCTTTGTCTTCATGTCGTCATGGTCATGGAACTTGATTTGTCTTTCGTGATGTACCTGTATCTTGTGAGAAGACAACATCAACCTCATACAACACCACAATGCATTAGTACAATCATATAGCCCTAATCAATGAATGTCTTTTATCATGCATTCATACTTTTACTAGGGTGATAAGACAATTCTATCATTAATCAAGATTGTACTAACCTAAATAATATGAAGACAAACATATTATGAACTTAATCAAGAATTAGATTTCAAGACATACCTGTATTTCCTCAAGTCATACCTGTCAGGAAATTCTTGTAGTCTTCTTATGAAAGGCCTTAGCCTCAACTCCCCCTGAAACTGGATCTGGGGATCAATTAGGGTTTGTCAGAGAAACCCTAAAAATTCAAACCTTGACTTTCACACTTTCTGAATGTATGGAAGAAAGTGTCCTGCTGAGCTGATCAAACTAGCATACTTCAATTTTGAAATCTCCAAAATTTGACCCCTCAAAATTGCCTTCGAAACTTTTGGATCTTCTGGACAGGATCCTGAACTAGGGTTTGATGGAGACCACCCTTCTGCCTAATCAAAAGGTTCAATCCAAGGCTCTAAACTCTTATTTTTCTGAGGAGCTTCTAGTCGTGGTCACAGACTTAAAAAATTCCAACTTTGTTGAAGCCCTAATTTGATCAAGCCCGGTCTTCTACCCAACCAAAAAATTCGATCTTGGTCTCTAAATTTTCATTTTCCTGAGTAGCATTCAGCCGTGGAATCTGATTCCAAAAATTCTAAATTTCTCCGAAACCCTAAATTCCGGAAACCGTGAATGAAGGTGCTCCAAAAATAATTTTGTTTTGGTAGAAATATGTACCTGATTGTTTCTACTGTAACTCTGAACTTTTCAATCCATAGGGTATGAAAATTTTTTTTGTGGTATCTTGACCTATTATATTTCCATCCCGATAGGTCTGACCTCAATTGGATTTTCTGAGAGAGAGTTATTCCAAGTGTCGCAACGTGACTTGTTTATGGGATAACACCGGAGAGTGAATTGTACGGTGTGCCACATGTCACTGGTTCAACTTCGGCCTCTAAAAAAGTTTCTTGAGATAGTACAGTCTGTGTACTACCTGTCACTTTTTATGAAATTTCATTTTAATCTTTCGAGCCCAAGTTATGACCTTTTTTTCTAGGTCACTTGATTATGACTGAGATCTGGAAGAGGCAAAAACCCTAACTTGTACTGATCATAACTCACAAAGTACAACGAATCTGAGGGTTCCCTTTGGACACAAGGTACATGGCGATGTTATCTACGCCCTGTAAACGTTTTAGATCCTGAACCTTCGCAAAAATGGATTTATAGAAAAAGTTCCACGATGACGTGTTTTTGCTATATAAAACCCAAACCTTCAAATTGTCGCAAGTGAAGCAAGTGTCGTAAGTGCCATACATTGCCTTCCTTCAGGTTATCTTTGATACCATGTTAAGATTCAATATTGTAAGATAGAAAATATCAGCATTTCATTTCATTTCACAACAATAGCATATACAGGATCACTGAAGAAACAACAAGCACACCATAAACACAAGAGACACAGATTTATCCTGGGAAACCCTCATGGGGTAGAAAACCCAGCAAAGCTTCCTCAATATAGATGAACAGAAAATACAAAGATGTAAACCAAATACATGAGCTCCTCCTCCTCCACAGCAGACTTCTCTCACACAAGTGCGCGACTCACAAGTGAATGAATGAGTGAGATAAGTGAGGAACATCCTCCTCTACTTATACTTGTTCCCCGACTGACTTTTACACAAGCTAGGTAGGCCGCAACTTAATTACTGGGCTAAACACCCCATTACAATTGACTGGGCCGACCCCTCTAGGGTGGTCTAATAACCCTTTGACCCACATAACACATACAGGGCCGACCCCCACTAGGGAAGTCTAATAACCCAAGTTACCACAATCCGATGGAGGAATAAACATCTCCGGATATACAATAAGATCTTCACGGAGGAATGAAACATCTCCAGAATAATAAAGTACAAATATAATATTCTTAGAAGTTACAATATATCAACACAAAATAGAACACCACACAAGATACTTGACAACAAGACACCAGAAGAAGTCTTCTCTGGTAAGATACCAGAAGTTAGCCATCTCAAAATATTTGGTTGTCCAGTATATACGCATGTTCCAATAGAAAAGAGGACAAAGTTAGATACTTCAGGAAAGAAGGGTATATTTGTGGGGTACAGTGAAAGATCGAAGGCTTACAAAATCTACTTTCCAGGATTCAAGAAGATTGACATCAGCAAGGATGTGACTTTTGATGAAAACTCAACATATATCAAATCCAGAAAGACACATGTTGAAGACTATGAATAACCAAGGATACCCAGAACACAAGACACCACCATGAATGAAGTAATATGAGAAGTGGATCGTGAAATAGAAGATCCACAAGAACCTGTAGATCCACCCCGAGAGAAGAACTCTCACAAGAGGAAACCTACATGGTCTAGAGAGCTCATCCAAGATGCAGAAAGGTATGGTTTCCCCAAAAGAGGAACACGGAGAAAGGAAAAGGACAAGATCACATACCATCTATGTTGCCTTCCTCTGTGACATTATGAACAAAGAACCTTCCAGTTATGAATAATCAGCGGAAAAGAAAGAATGGAAGGATGCCATGGTCGAGGAATACCAGTCGATCATGAAGAATGATGTTTGGGATGTAGTCCCAAGACCAGATAGGAAGTCTATTGTGACTTCCAAGTGGATCTATAAGATCAACCATGCTGCAGATGGTAGCATAGAGAAATACAAGGCAAGATTTGTTGCTTGTGGCTTCTCCTAGAAAGAGGGGATATATTATGAAGAAACTTTTGCTCCTGTAGCCAGATATACTTCCATCAGAACAGTACCTTCCCTGGCTGCAGTGATGAAGTGGAAGGTACACCAGATGGATGTCAAGACAGCTTTCTTGAATGGTGTAGTCGAAGAGGAAGTATATGTGGAGAAGCCACTTGGTTTTGAGACACATGATAGGGAGTCATATGTGTGTAGATTGAAGAAAGCCGTGTATGGCTTGAAGCAAGCTCCTAGGACATGGTACGGCATGATAGATGGCTTCCTGTCCAGTTTGGGCTTTACCAAGAGTAAAGTGGATTCCAACCTTTACTACAAGGTTGAGGAAGGCAATCTAGTGATACTCCTATTGTATGTGGATGACCTATTTGTGATAGGTGAGGATAGATTGATTTCCGACACAAAGAGGAAGCTTGCTGCCAAGTTCGAGATGAAGGACTTGGGCATGATGCATTACTTTCTAGGTATGGAGGTGTGGTAGAGTGTAGACAGAATATTCCTTGGACAAGGGAAGTATGCAGTAGAGATCCTGAAGTGGTTCGAGATGATGGACTGCAAGGCCATGGCCACACTTATGGCATCGAACCTAAAGCTACTGAGTGATGCTTCATCTAAGATGGTTAATGTCATGGTGTATCGTCAGATGATTGGGTCCTAGATGTACCTAATGAACACGAGACTAGATATTTTATTTGTGGTGAACACCTTGAGCCAGTTTCTGACAGATCCTAGACATGTTCACCTGATTACTGTAAAGCATATTTTGAGGTACTTGAAGGGTATAATTGATTATGGGCTCAAGTATGATGCGAATCAAAAGTTTAACCTAAAGGGTTATGTTGATTCAGATTGGGCAGGTAGTGCTGCAGATAGGAAGAGCACTTCGGGGTGCTGCTTCAGAATGGGATCAGGTGTGATCTCTTGGTTTAGCAGGAGGCAATCCTGCATAGCACTGAGTACAGCCGAAGTAGATTATGTCGTAGCTTGTTTGGCTAGTTGTGACGCAGTATGGATAAGGAAGATACTATCTGATTTATTTGCACGGGGGCTTCACTCAATAAACAGCTATCATAGCACGTTCGTTCATGGAATATGAAACAGTACCCCTAATTTCACTAAATATTGGAAAATACCTTCCAAAATTATTTTTTTAACCCCATCCCAATATGCCTTCCCAATTTAAAAAATCCTCTATTTTCACTAGATATTGTATGTATCAATTTTTTCATTAACATTTTTTATACCCCTTTATATTTCTACCTAGTAAATTGATATGATACCCCTCTTATGACCCCACATGCATTCTACAATGCACCTTGCTTCTTTCGATGTATATTGTGCATGCACATTACTTCATCCACAATGCAATTATTCAACCACATATCATTATGATTTGCAACATCTAATGGCCTAATGAAGAGATAGGAGATCACTTCTTTCATGTCACTAGTGCCAATGCACATAGTACAACATTTAGATTTCATGTTGTAGTTCCCCAATCGCTGACTAAGCCTATTGTGGGCTAGCTATCCAAGCCCCCAGGGACTGTAACAAGCTCTAGGAGGCTGACTAAACCTCCCAAGGCCTGTAATAGGCACGAGTGGTTGGGTATTCAAGCCCCTGAGGCCTATCGAGGGCCTATAATAGGTCCTGGAGGTTTAGAGCCTCCCAAGGCTATTGGTAACAACTGGCTGAGTGCTATTGGTAACAATTGGTTGTCAATGACCACTGTCTCTCGACTATGATCGACTGGAAGCCCACTTCACGATGAAACCCCTGGCCTCAAGCATGCCTCAAGATGCGATTTCTTTGTGTATTGGTAAGCCTGAGCCTTGCCTCAACTCGATTTCTCATTCGAGTCGTGATCCCGCCATCTCCATTTGGCAGATATTTGTCAGCCCGCCCATATAAAAAAGACCCCAAAGTAGTTTTGTATTGTTACATTAAATATAAAAACCCTTTTCCCCTTAATATATAAGAAATATAATTTTTAGGTTTTCATGAATATTTAATACCGCAATATGAATGAACGTGATATTATATTTCCTTCTAGTGAAGCCCCCGTGGTTATTTGATCTCCCGTTGGATGCTACCTGTATCTTTTGTGACAACCAGAGTTGTGTGAAGTTGTCTGAGAATCCAGTGTTCCATGATAGGTTGAAGCACATCGAGATCAAATATCACTATATCAAGGATATGGTGCAGAGAGGAGCAGTGAAGCTCCTGTATGTTGCGATGGACGAGCAAATTGCAAATGTGTTGACTAAACCACTAGCCAGAGTGAAGTTTGAGTACTTTAGAGAGAGGCTTGATGTTCTTCAGATAGAAGATACTTCGAGGAAGAAGCGATGGGACACATTTGCAGTAGCCATTCCAAGCATGGTGGCAGGAGGATCCTTCCCATGGTTGTGGATGTAAGCATTGTGAACTAAGCATCAAGACGATGCTCCAGATGATATGCATCAGGTGGATGCTATGATGATGATCAGGATGATCATATGTGATGATATGCATCAGGTGAATGCTATGATGATGATCTAGACAATCATATGTGATGATATGCATCAGGTGGATGCTATGATGATCAGGATTATCATATGTGATGATATGCATCAGGCAAATGCTATGACGATAATTAGGATGATCATACGTGATGATATGCATCAGGTGGATGTATTGCATGATTAGTTGGATCATGTGTGATGAGTCCGGAAGACACAGATGCACATGGGATTTTCCGACATGGTTCTAGATGTGTTCTCCCATGGTCGTGATGTAATTGTTGAGATTTTCTGACACGGTGTAGATGTGTTCTCCCATGGTCATGATGTAATTGTTGAAGCTTTTCCGACACGGTGCAGATGTGTTCTCCCATGGTCGTGATGTAATTGCTGAGCCATTCTCACATGGTGTAGATGTGTTCTCCCACAGTGCAGATGTAAGGGATGGAGCCATTCTCAGATGGTGCAGATGTGTTCTCCCATGGTCATGATGTAATTGCTGAGCCATTCTCACATGGTGTAGATGTGTTCTCCCATGGTGCAGATGTAAGGGATGGAGCCATTCTCACATGGTGCAGATGTGTTCTCCCATGGTGTAGATGTAAGGGCTAAAGCCATTTTTCACACGGTGTAGATGTGTTCTCCCATGGTGAAAAATTAAGGGATGGAGCCTTCTCTGAATGGTGGTAGATGTGTTCTCCCATGTCGGCGGTGTAAGTGCTGTATGATGTCCATCTGGGCTATGCTCCATGGACGATGATATGATTAGTATGATCATGAGTATCATGATGATACTCCGTGGCCATGGACAAGTTGTGCAGTTGCATGTAAAAGATCCTGGGAGATCCTATAGGTTGAGCAGTGGGCTTGTAAAAGTCCTGGGATGCTCTTTCGAGGTTTTGCTGATGCACATAATTAGTCCTGAGGATTCCACAGGATGGCCAGAGATGATGAAGACCTACAGGAGGCTAGGCCTACAACCAACATGAAAAAGAGCTGGCTCTGTAGAACTTCCTATGACGAGAAGAATTGACAGATAGTCCAAAGATCGAGATGATGAGCACAACAGTAATGACGATGATGCTCCATGATCCAGTGACGATGATCCAACTCCAGAATTGAAGACTTGTGCTGATATGTATTGATGACCTGAGTCTAGAGAATACCTTCCTATTTAAGAGGGAGTGTTGATGTATTTGTAAATTTGGAAGATATTCTTCTATGTATTACACTTGTACTTTGTTATATGCATGATGGATATTTATTATTCCTCCAATCAGAAGTGTCGTCATTTGTATTTGTAAGTGTCGCAAGTGTTGCAAGTGTCACAACTTATATTTGATGGGTTATTAGACCACTGATGTGGGGTCGGCCCTAGTTGAGTCAAGTGGATGGGTTATTAGGCTTCCTTAGGAAGTCACACCTGCTAAGTTATTGGCAGGTCAATTCAATGTATAAATAGAGAGTGAGTGTGTCTCATTCTATTCATTCACTCACTCATCGAACTTGCATAGTTGAGAGAGAGAGTTACACACAAGTCGAGGAGGAGGAGTATCTGCTAGAGACATCTCTTTGGGTTTGATCATTGTGATCTTGTATTGTGGCTTATTCTACCTCTGAGGAATTTGCAGGGTTTTTCACCTTCTTAGTTTTCCCCGAGGAAACTCTGTGTCTATTGTCTCTTGTGTTTTTTGATTGATATGTTGTACATGTTATTCTCTTAGTGATCCTAGATAATATTGAATGAAATTATCAAAAAATTAACACTAAGAAGGAATCTAACGGAGGTAATACTAAAAAATCCTCCACGTCTATATCTAGCATCCCTTTCACTCAAGGTCCTCTCGTCATAGAGAAACCTTTACCATATTTAGTATTGCATCCACCCAAGAGTACGATTCGAAAATAAGTTTTCAATCCGAACGCCTGGGCCACTCAAAACTACAACATTGTAGAATATTTAGCCTAGGCCCCTAGTTCCATGTCGACGCTAGAGGTCTTACAAAACTACCAAAACCATCCTAAGACCCTGTTATTTTCCATAGGAGTTGTAGACCCTGATTCCTCGAACACCATTATGTTCAAACTAGAGTATTTCAAGCCGAGGCTTTCCCACCAACTAGTGCTTCAGATTGTTACCAACATTTCTAGGAAAATTATCCATCGTACTATCTTAGACAAAGGATCCTCTACTTCAGTTATGTCACTATCCTGTTGGTGATCCATTGCATCTCCCGAGTTGAACTATTCCCCCACCACACTGAAAGCATTCGACGGATGTGGATTCCAACCACATGAGCTGTTATAATCCTTAGTCATAGAGTTGGGGGAAAAATCATTTCCATTAACATGGAAGTCATCACCGCCCAATTGGATTATAATTTATTACTAGGTCAAAACTCATTCTATGCCATGACTGCGGTTGCATCATTTGTCTTCTGCATCGTGCAATTTCTCCACCATGGGAAGATTGTCATTATCGACAAGTTAGATTTTTGTAGAGTGGACACCACTACTCATCTCACGGATAACATCCCTCTATTGGGCCACTCTTAACAGATATATGAGAGTGTGGGGATAGGACTCCTCAAAGACTCATCTTTGATGGGCATATTTCCAACACTAGATCCCCCAAACCATGTTGCCACAGTGAACATAATCTCTTCTATGATCCCATCATCTTCCAACTCGATCGACCAATGGGTTATGCCTAATCCATATCATATGGATTTTATGGGAGATATGATGCCTCTTAGCCCTGCCGAGGCCACTTACAAGGCCATCCAATCCACACCTTATCTACCCGATGTCCACTCTTCAGTGGAATCTACCCTTGTTTAACTGCCATTATAGCGAACCTTATCCATCCCAGATCCTCTAATCCAAAATTTTCACTCCAATGAGTTAATTATGGATATTATGAGCGTGGATGAACCACCATGGGAAGACCTTCATCATTGATCATCCTTCCTTCCGTCGTTAGATAAGGTAGAGAATTCCATTGAAACTATTGTTTCACCGGATGTCTTTCCTTACCCTCAATCTCCTATTCTCACGTATGATGTGGTAACTGAGGGAAACTTGGCAAACATCACGCCTTCTTTTTTTATCGACATATCAGTCAAACCTGGAGTCGTGAAACATATACACATAGGCCAAAATTGTTCTTCTGATGAACTCAAAATTTTTACGGCCTTGTTCAGACAGTTCCGCGACTTATTCGCATGGATCTATGAGGAAATGCGTAGGATTGATCATTCCATTGGTATGCATGAGATTCAGACTTGTTCCCTAAATGAAGCTTCTCAAGCTCAATCATCATGAGAAGCACCTACAACTCAAAAAGAATTCCCTCCCTTGGGGATCTTTCAACGATGAGTGGTTTCGTAGGGGACATTATGATGTTTTCAATAAGAATACTAGGTCGTTGGTCTCTATAATGGTCAAGGAAGGATAACAAGGGCCTTAGGTTGTTAACAAATATTCTTGGGATCAAGCATCATTGAAGATGTAATGAAAGACCACATAGGAACTTTATATGGTATCTTTAGCCTCTAAGTGAAATATGGATACAATTAATTGATTTTGGGAATCACTAATGAGTCTATATCCCTAAACAATAGTCAAAAGGTTATAAGACATTATTGTTAGGCCCCTAGACATGACTATTAGGTCTCTAAATCCAGTTGGAATTGGTGAAATTGTAGATATATGTTGTTGAAATTGCATAATTTGGGTGCCCCATGGGTATTTGAGGGAAATGAATCCATTTATGCAATCAAAAATGAAATTTAAACAATGCAAAATGTGGATTTGCCCAAATATTTTATCATCCAATTCCAACAAAAATGGTCCAAAAAGTAAAAAAGCATAGAATGTTTAGACAACTCTTATCTTTAAAGAGTAGTCTAAATGCTTTACTATATCAACAATTTATCTCGTCATTTCTACCTATTTTTGCTCAAAATACGACTAAAATTACTAGAATTACTGGAACTACATATATACATTGTTGGAATTGCATAATATGAGTGCCTCATGGGTGTTTGAGGGTGTTGAATCTATTTTTGCAATAAAAAATGAAATTTGGACAATGAAAAATGACAATTTGACCAAAGGTTTTTATCACTGTATTTTGACAAAAATTGTTGAAAAAGTAAAAAAGATAGAATGTTTAGACAACTCTTATCTTCAAAGGGTAGTCTAAACACTCTACTATTTAAACCATGATTCAGGTCATTTTTCCCTCTATTTTTTCTCAAAATCAAGTTGGAATTGTTGGAATTGTAGATATACATTGTTGGAATTCCATAATCCAAGTGCCCCATCGGTATTTGAGGGCACTAAATCCATTTTTGCAATTAAAAATGAAATTTAACAAATGAAAAGTGATGATTTGACCAAATATCTTATCACTAGATTCCACCAAAAATGGTTGGAAAAGGAAAAGGCGTAGAATGTTTAGACAACTACTAAGAGTGGTCTAAATGCTCTATTTTTTGGACCATCTTTCTGGTAGTTTTTAAGCTATTTTTTCCAGACATCAGCTGGAATTGCATATATATGTTGTTAGAATTGCATAACCCCAATGTCCCAAGAGTATTTAAGATTGGAAACCATTTTTGCAATAAAAAATGAAATTTGAACATGCAAAATGACAATTTCACCAAATATTTTATCACTCGATTCCAAGAAAAATGGTCAAAAAAATAAAAAGTATGTAGAATGTTTAGACAACTCCAAAGAGTGGTCTAAATTCTCTACTATTTCAACCATATTTTCGGTCATTTTTCCAACTATTTTTGCCCCAAAAATGTCTGGAATTGATGGAATTGCATAATATGAATGCCCCATGGGTATTTGAGGGTGTTGAACTCATTTTGACAATCAAAAATGAAATTTGAACAATGCAAAATGATGATTTGACCAAAGATTTTATCAAAGGATTTTGATCAAAATGGCCAAAAAAATTAAAAAAACATAGAACATTTAGACAAATCCTATGTTTAAAGTGTAGTCTAAATGTTGTACTATTTTGGCCATCTTTTTTATCATTTTTCTGGATATTTTTGCCTGAAATCTGGCTAGACTTATTGGAAAAACATATACACATTATTGGAATTGCATAATCCAGTTGCTTCATGGGTATTTCAGGGTGTTGAATCTATTTCTACATTCAAAAATAAAATTTGAACAATGCAAAATGATGATTTGGCCAAATACTTTATCACTAGATTACAAAAATGGTAAAAAAAAAAAAAGTAGAACATTTAGACAACTCCTATCTTTAAAAAGTAGTCTAAATGCTCTACTATTTCAAGCATACATTTTTCCAATTACTTTTACAAAAAATATGGTTGGAATTGCATAATGAAGACACTAAAACCATTTTTTTCTAGTAAAAATGAAATTTGAATAATACAAAATAAACAATTTAGCCAAAGATTTAAAAAATAATATTAAAAATTAAAACATATAGAAAATTTCTCTCTTTGAAATTTAAATATAATAATTTTTTATATATATAAATTTATAATAAATATCAAATTTATAATAAATATTAAATTATAATATTAATGTAATGAGTAAAAACATTTGTAGTATCCAAATCAAATCAAGTACTCTCCACAACATAGGATAAAGGCTAACCAAAACGCCCTGGACTCGCCAGAATCTGGCAGAGAAATTGTTGTTAAAATTGCAATTTAGAGTGTTCGGATCGCAATTTCAGTGATTTGGGTAGTTTTAAAATAGGCTATTTAGTCTAAGAGAGACCATTACGATTGTTGAAATTGAAAAATCCTGGAAATAACAATTCCCAAGAACAATTTTGGTTCGTTTTTAACAAATTTTCGCCAAAAAAGCCGAGCGTTTTAGTTAACTTTTATCCTATGCGCTCTCCACATTGTTATCTTATAAATATATAAATTGAGGTACAATCGACATAGCTATCTTTTATAATTATACAAATAGGAAGTAAACAATACGGCCATTTCATCGAATTTCATGAAAAATGGTTGCCTATTATACAATCAAGATGGCAAGAATATATAGGATTTCCTATTATAGGTGATGGCTTTCTATGAGAGCGATAAATTGTGAAGGGAATTTATATTATATCGGTTTTATTATAAATATTGGTTGTGAATTTTAAATTTTATATAAAATAATAATAAAATACTAATTATATATATATATGAAAAATATTCCATATATTTTGAAAAAAAAAAATCTATTTAATTTGATAAATTAAAATTTAAAATAAATATATGTATTAAAAATATAATATTTAATATTTGAAATTATAAATACAAATTATTTTTTTTATTAATTTTTTGAAAAAAAAATGTTATTTTCAATCCAATTTAAATCTCATATCGTCTAAATTTAAGATTTATCAAAATAGAGATGAAAATGCCAAAGGAGAAAGTTTCTTTAATGGGATGTTGGTGAGGGAGAAGCGCAATTCCTTAAGTGGAGGGCATTTTAATAAAATAATAAGATGTTAAGTAAATAAAAATTTTTATGAACAAGGACTTGTTCATGGTGCTTGTTCATAGTACTTAGGTTGTAATTAATTGGTTGTTTTTCAATTGTTTTGTAAATTTCAATTGAATTCTACGTCTTTGTAGTACTTAGCTTTGAGCATGAAAGCACCATGAACAAGTCCTTGAACAACCACATATGAACTTTCTAGTGTATCAATCACCTCCAAGTGGGATATGGGAAATAGGACCAAGTTATTCATGAATTAAGAATGGTTCTCAAGGCCTGACCGAGGTCATAGGAGGACAAGAAAGTCCTTGTGTCCTAAATGAAGCTTCTCAAGCACAATCATCATCAGAATCACCTACAACTCAAAACATTCCCTCTCATGGGGTCTTTCAAGTATGAGTGTGGTTTTGTAGGGGACATTATGGTGTTTTCAATAAGATTACTAGGTAGTTGGTTTTGATAATGGTCAAAGAAGGATAACAAGGGCCTTAGGTAGTTAAAAAATATTCTTGGGCTCAAGCATCATTGAAGATGTAATAAAACACCATATAGGACCTTTCTATGGGATCTTTGGCCTTTAAGTGAAATATGGATACAATTAATTGGTTTTGGGAAATAGTGATGGGTCTATAGGCCTAAACAATGGTCAAAAGGATACAAGACATGATTGTTAGGCCCCTAGAAATTACTGTTGGGTCTCAAAATCCACCTGGAATTGGAAAAATTGTAGATATATATGTTGTTGAAATTGAATAATTTAGGTTCCACATGTGTATTTGAGGGAATTGAATCCGTTTATGCAATCAAAAATGAAATTTAAACAATGCAAAATGTCGATTTTCCCAAATATTTCATCATCCAATTTCGATAAAAATGGTTGAAAAAGTAAAAGACATAAAATGTTTACACAACTCTTATCTTTAAATAGTAGTCTAAATGCTTTACTATATCAACCATTTTTCCCGTCATTTTTATGGCTATTTTTGCTCGAAATCCAATTGGAATTACTAGAATATCATATATAGATTGTTGGAATTACATAATCTAAGTGCCCCATGGGTATTTGAGGGTGTTGAATCCATTTTTGCAATGAAAAATGGAATTTGAATAGTGCAAAATGACAATTTGACCAAATATTTTTATCACTGGATTTTAACAAAAAATGTCGAAAATGTAAAAAACGCAAAATGTTTAGACAACTCTTATCTTCAAAAGTCTAGTCTAAACACTATATTATTTTAACCGTCTTTCATGGCATTTTTTCCAATTATTTTTTCTCGAAATGCAGTTGGAATTGCTAGAATTGTAGATATACATTGTTGAAATTCCATAATCCATATACCCCATCGATATTTGAGGGCACTAAATCCTTTTTAGCAATTTAAAATGAAATTTGAACACTATAGAATGACGAGTGACAAAATATTTTATCACTGGATTCGATAAAAAATGGTTGAAAAAGTAAAAAAAACTAGAATGTTTACACAATTCTTAAGAGTAGTCTAAATTCTCTACTATTTCGACCATCTTTCTAGTCATTTTTCTGGCTATTTTTGTCTAACATTCTACTGGAATTACATATATATGTTGTTGGAATTTCATAGTCCGAGCACTCCATGGGTTTTTTAGGGAAGAATCCATCTTTGGAATAAAAAATGAAATTTAAACAATGCAAAATGTCGATTTGACCAAATATTTTATCACTCGATGAAAAACAAAATGGTCAAAAAAGTAAAAAATGTAGAATGTTTAGAAAACTCCTAAGAGTATTCTAAATGCTCTATTATATCAACCATTTTTTCCAACTATTTTTGCCCGAAAAATGTATGGAATTGATGGAATTGTAGAGATATGTTGTTGCAATTACATAATCTGAATGCCCCATGGATATTTGAGGGTGTTGAACCCATTTCAACAATCAAAAATGAAATTTGAACAATGCAAAACGATGATTTGACAAAGATTTTAGAAAAGGATTCCGACAAAAATGTCCAAGCAAGTAAAAAACGTAGAACATTTAGACAACTCCTACCTTTAAAGTGTACATCCTAAATGCTCTACTATCGATGATCTTTTCAATCATTTTTTTGGATATATTTGCTTGAAATCTTACTGGAATTGTTGGAACAACATATATACATTGTTGGAATTGCATAATTAGGGTGTTTCATGGGTATTTGAGGGCATTGAATCTATTTCGACAATCAAAAATGAAATTTGAATAATGAAAAATGATGATTTGACCAAGGATCTATATCAACGATTCGTGCAAAAATGGTCAAAAAAGTAAAAAACATAGAACATTTAGACAACTCATATCTTTAAAGAATTGTCTAAACACTCTACTATTTCAACTATCTTTCTAGTTATTTTTACCTAAAATGTGGTTAAACTTACATATATACATTGTATACACAGGTACCCCATAGGTATTTTAAGAGCACTAAATTCATTTTTGCAATCAAATAAAATTTAAATAATACAAAATTAACAATTTGACCAAAAATTTTATCACCCAATTCTATCAAAAATCACTTTAAAAAAAAATATTTAACATTTAAAGGAAATTCCTATCCTTAAAATATAAATATAATAAATTAAAAAGTTCATATATAAATATAATACACTCAAAAAAATCATATATACAAAATCTATAAAAAATATTAAATAATAATATTAATGTAATGAGCAAAGACGTTTATCCTATCTAAATCAAATCAAGTACTCTCGAGTGTTATCTTATAATAATTATATAAATTTGGGTACAAACGTTTATCCTAATCAAATCAAGTACTCTCGCATGTTATCTTATAATTATATAAATTTGGTTACAATCGACATACCTATCTTTTATAAATATTAAATAATATTAATATTAATGTAATGAGCAAAGACTTTTATACCATCCAAATCAAATCAGGTACTCTCCAGTGTTATATTATAATTATATAAATTGGGGTACAATCGACATAGCTATCTTTTATAATTATACAAATAGGAAGTAAACAGTATGGCCATTTCATCGAACTTCATGAAAAATGATTGCCTATTATACAATCAAGATGGCAAGAATATATAGGAGTGCCTATTATAGGTAATGGCTTTCACATTTCATTCCCATCTATTAGAGCAATAAGTTGGAAGGGGGATTTATATTATATCGGTTTTAGTGTAAATATTTGTGAGGGGAATTTATATTATATCAGTTTTATTATAAATACATGTCCTTAATGTTAAATTTTATATATAATAATAATAAATTAATATTTATTTATTTTATATTTAATAAATTTATATTAAAATTATAAAATTTAATATTTAAATCATAAATATAAATTATTTTTTTATTATTTTTTTAAAAAAAATATGCAACTTGGGTGGTGAAGTCTTGTGTTATGAATACATAAGCGGGTAAAGAATACATGTGTTGAGCTACTAAGGAAGTGATAACCCCCCAAAAAAAGCTAAAGCAAGACCCAATTGAAAATGAAGAGAATTATTGATTGTGTTATAAAGACCATTATGTCAGCGTCCTAATAAGCCTCTTGAAGGAACATGTTCCTCAATTCAAATTCAAATTCCACATCGTTCAAATTTAAGATTTAAGATTTAAAGAGGAGGTGTTTATGGATGTTGATGAGGAATAAGTGTAATTATGTAAATAAAGGATATTTAAATAAAATAATAACATATTAAGTAAATATAAAATTTAAAATATTGATCTTAATCTAAATTACAAAACCAAATAGTTGTATATTTCAATTAATTAAAACTAAAAAAAAATAATAAAATTTGGTTACTTCTTGGAGTGGCATGTTACTTTAACCATCATTGAATCAAAATTGACATGTCAAGTTGAACCATCATTAAACCAAGATTTACATGCTATGGATTTGATTTGTCCTCAAATTACAAAACCTAAAAGTTGTATATTTCAATTAATTAAAACTAAAAAAATTAATAAAACTTAAACCAAAATTGTCAAATTAAACCACCATTAAACCAAAATTTATATTCAAACGATAATTTCGCGACCTAAACTCACCTCACCCTAAATTGAACCCTAAAACTCTATACCTGGGCCAACCAACTCAGCTAGCCGTTGTGGCTAGGGTCGAATTCCAAATTCATTTATTCGTTCGTATACAGAAATAGAACCCGCCATGCCCATGGCCCAAGCAATCCACAGACGGTTTAAGCCAGTAGTGAGGATATTATATGGAGGAGAGGCTCCATAAATCCGTCCATGTATTCCATTTCCCGTCTGATGCGGCCTCCACGTTGCGAAAACCAGTCGACCGCTTTGGGATTTGGACTGATCCAAGCCCTTCCGCCATCGCTGGAATTAACGGAAGCTCCCAACAACACTCTACAGAAGAAGAAGCAGAAGAGTTTAGCATGGCTATGATGCTCGAAAATTCTTCGACTCACTTATCGTCATCCGCGAATCCTTGAAAGTTCGGGTCTACAAAATTCCCATAGGCTGTCGATTCCACTGGGCCTGTGCTGAGAGGGCAGCCCAGCGAGCTGATTATGTCGGTCTTTGTAACATTATCTCCCGGGGAGCTGCTCTGTTCTGTTCTAATTTCATGGCAGGCAACAGAATCAGAGTCCCAGACACAGATCGACTTAGCCTCATGAACACGCTTATTTTCATCGATTTTTGCACGACACAGCTGAGAATCCTGTGATATACAGTCCAAATCTTCGCAAGTCGAAGTCAGTACTTCTGCCTGGCTCATTGCTCGATGTTCCAACCACTTCAGAGGGGTGGCCTTTCTGTATATACGGCACAGCACTACTTCCTTCTGCAAAACCAATCGAACAAACAGAAACAAGCTAAGGATTAGACATGAACTATGGATATTAAAAGTTCCAGTAAATTTGGAGAGACTAGAAATTGTAATAAAAAATAGTATGATAAGCTATATTAACAGTGTCAGCGGGTAGGTATTGTTAACAAGGTGATCTTAGTTCAATTCCTCTAAGAAGTGACTTAGTTAAGAAACTACACTTAAAATCCCAATCAAAATAAAGCTAATGCGATCCAAATAACCACTCCCAGGATCAATCACTCCCCAATCAAAAAGATTGAAACAAACAAAGAAAGCAATACCAACTCTCCAGATTGGAGCAAACAAAGAAAGCAATACCAACTCACCTTGGGCTTATCAAAGTAATCGGGCAGTCTGTACTCGTTCATAATCCAATCAGTCTTCTGTCCCCTGGGTGCTCGCCCTCTGTAGAATACCAGCGTTTTCTTAAGCCCAATGCACTTACCATTGTTGTTATGTACGGACCGATCACATCCCGTGGCCTTCCAGTAGCCAGAAGGCGTCATGCGATTGGGCCGGCCTCGATTATTCTGGCTCCTCTCCTCTCTCGGAACAAAGAAAAACAACTCTCTTTCACCCAAACTAGCAAACCCTGCAGGGATTCATTGAGCGAATTAATTGTAAGCTACATCAACACCTGGAACTCAAATTCCAACCATCCAAACGATAGAGAAGCAACCAATTAATTACAAGCTAAGTACTACAAAGTTGTAGAATTCAATTCAAATTTTAGCCAGCAAAACGACAGAGGTCAAGCAACCAATAAAATTATAACCTAAGAACTACGAATTAGGTGCAGTAGAATTCACTTTCAACCATTAAAACAATACAGAAACAACTGGGATTGAATGACATACTGGGCAGATCCGAGGGATCATAACGATACAAATGGAGCATTGGTATGAAGTTGAAGTTGTGAAGCTTCCCTTGAACCATTCTCTTCAGATAAAAACCCACCAACTCCTGCTCTGTAGGGTGGAATCTGAAGCCGGGCAGCTCATTGAGCATCTCTTTCAAACCTTGCTGGCCAACTTTCATTTCCATGTTGATATGTATAAGTTTTTCTCTAGTGTGAATTACTAATCTATATAGAGAGAGCTTGGATGCGTCTCTCGTGGCATTGCCCCGAAATTGTTAGTGTTAATCTCCCATTCAACTTTTGTAAGGTTCCAAATAAGAGACACATCAGAGAGTTTTTGGCATAATTCAATGTCAGTGGAAAACTTTGATGTGTTTGGTCCTTTAAGGGTCGTCCAAATTGAGAATTTATTGATATGATTATGTCACCTTGCTTAACACAGGGAAATGCAATCATGGAAAGGTAAGCTTCACGAAGGAAACCAAGGTAGGGAGTTAAACATCACAATCACGACACTGACTCTTGTACAAGATGTTCATGTTAATAGGAGACTGGGAACGAACCTCTATCCAGGGAGCAGTATAAGGCTAACTAAAACGTTCTCGATTCCCTTAAATTTGGTAGAGCAAAAATAGTTGAAATGATAATTTGGGGTGTTCAAATTGTAATTTAAGCAGTTTTAAAATAGGGTATTTAGTTTAACATCAACAATCATAATTATTGAAAATTACAAAAATTAAGAAATAACAATTTCCATAAACAAATTTGACCAATTTTTATGAAAATTTCACGGAAAAAACTGTGCATTTTAGTGGTCTTTTATCCTACGCGTCTACCTAGTGGACCAAAGACCTTAATTAATAGATGAAAGAGCTCCATGAACCACCCAAGTCTCAAGGCAACTCCTGCGACAATAGGAGGAAAGAAAGACGAGAGCAACGTCCATGATTTTGAAAGACCTGAAAGACCAACCACCGTACGAATTTTGTCTTGAAATTGCTGAGAAATTGAGGTGCTCCTTCGCAGGGTGTGACTTGGCTTCAGATTTAATTGATAAGAAATTGGTATTATTGTGTTCTTTATGGAATTATGCTTAATTATTGTGTTTGACAATAACAAAGTGATGTGGTCAATATTTTATTTATTTTTAAATTAAGGGAGGCATACTTTTATGCCATCTTTTTCAAACCACCAAAAGAACAAGGTAATTTTGGAGCTATTTAGTTTTGGGATTTGAAGAGTCATATATGCTCTCTAAAGTATCCTAGAGCATAATAGAAATCCACAAAGGTAGGTTGAAAAGATGACTAGATGATCATGGAATTTTCAATAAAAGGTTTATATAAAAATTAAAGAGCATAATAAAAATCCAAAAAGGTACGCTGATGACTATATGATGATGGAATTTTCAATAAAAGGTTAATGGAAGTATTGAAAAGTTAGTGTTTTTAACAATTTTTTTATTAAAAGAATTATATAAATATTTTTAAGTTGGTGTCTTTAATAATTTTCATTAAAAAGTTATATTTCTAAATTTAATTTAATTTAATTATATTTTTTTAGTATTTTTTTATTTAATATTTTTTTTTTCAAAAAAAACATATTTTTCATTAAAAAGTCATATTTCTAAATTTAATTATATTTTTTTAGTATTTTTTTAATTAATATCTCTTTTTCAAGAAAAAACATATTTTTTATTCATGGTAGAGTGTAGAGTGGGAAATATATTATTTTGGTTCAAAATCTACTACTAGAAATAGAACACCTATTGTAATTGTCAACCCGCGGTTACAACACTTAGAAGCATGTCCAAAATATATGGATTCACTATTATAAACTTACTTAAAATAGAATTGAATTGATCATTGACTGTTTAAGAAGGACTAAAACTCATTTATAGAAGGTATTCTCATTACCTTTCCTCACATATCAATGTCCTAATCCATCTAGTCCTACTCTGAGTATTGAAAATGATCTTGAAAGTAATGCTTTAACAAATCTAATGTTTATAAATAACACACAATGAATTCTCTTACAAGAAACTTGCCAACAATGAATGTCAAGATAATTACAGTCAGATGGTTTAAGCATGCATTCTTTGAATCAAAAAATAAAATGGATACTAACAACACTTAAACATCTACTTCAACCAATGAAATCTAATTGCATAACACAGAAACTGAATACTTAATATACCACTATGCAATACTGAAATCTAGATGAGTGCGCAGTCTTGGCAGAGGGGGCCCTCCAATGCTTCGCTCACACACTTAGGAAAAAATCACAAGACTCTTATCACATAACCCAATTCCACAGCATATGAAACGAATGCACAATTATTTGAAGTCTGAAGTCTTCATTTCAATCGCACAGGTTCACCATTCACGCGATGGTAATTACAACATAGGTTCACATATTTATACAAAATGTCTAATGACTGAAAATGCTATAATCCTGGCTAAGCTGAGGATAACATCCCCTTATTATCTCCAATATCTTCGAGCTCATTCTCCAGATCCACGAAAATAGGACAAATCCATGTGAAATCACAACTACCCTATTTTTGTGCTGAATTGTAGTGGAGGTGGCTTGCTTTGACGAGCGTTGACTCGACACCTGCAAAACTTGTTTTGTGAAGCTGTTAACAATCAATCCATCCTTGGACATCAAGGATTCCTCTGAGTGCTTCAGATTGCGCCAAGCTATCCTGCAAATATCCAAAGCTAGGAGAATTTATGGGAAGTTAGACAATCCTATAATTTTTAATTAGAATTTTAATTTCAGTGCTTTTAAAAATCACATATTTCAATCCATTAAGAGAAGCAACAATTATACCTTAGATAATCAAATTTTGAGATCTTATGGATGAAACATGATGGTTTATGGATGAAATGCAAAGGATTATGGAGATAACTGAAGGATTATAGGGTAAGATAGGCATCAAAAATAGTGTCCAAAATCTCTCCCAAGAGGAAGATATTGCATGTCCTCATGCACAAAAAGTGTTCTCAAAACTGAACCTGCATATCCTCATGCACAAAAAGTGTTCTCAAAACTAAGCATGCATATCCTCATGCACAACAAGTGTTCTCAAAACTGAACTTGCATATCCTTATGCACAAAATTGTTGTTGCTCTGCTGCTACAGGTGTGCTCCTTGATCAGCAAAACTTTATTTGCTTCCAAAAACTGATATGTAAAAATGCCTTCACATGTACCTAGCACTTTGCTTAATGATTGTTTTCTTTTCTTTTGATGTAAAAGATGGATGTAGTTTTCTTGATGATAAGTAGTTAGCTATATTAGCATACCACAGTGTTATAACAGAAATAGAAAATAAATGTTCATCAGAAAAATTGTCTAAAACAGGAACAACCTTACCAGAATTATTTAATCGAGACAGAAAATATGCCACTTGGTTTTCCCTTCCAGGCCTATCTAGGACAGTAATGTTGAATTCCTGCATCAATAATAGCCATCTTGTTATCCTTCCATTAGTAATAGGTTTGTTCATTAAATATCTTAAGGAAGAGTGATCTGTATGGACAAAGATTTCATAACCAGTAATGTAATGATGAAATTTATTGACAGCATGTACCACTACCACCATTTCTTTCTCAGTGACTGTGTAATTCAATTCAGCATGGGTCATATTTTTGCTAATAAAGTATATAGCATAAGTCATGAAATTCTCTGGTTGACCCAAAGAGGCCCCTATTGCAGTATCTGATGCATTTGTAGAGATGTGAAATGGAAATGTCCAATTTGGCCCTCTTAAGATGGGTGTTGTTGATAGCTTTTCTTTGAGGTTCTTAAAGGCAATTTGACAATTAGTATCCCAATGAAAATGTACATCTTTGTAAAGCAATTTGAATAATGGCAGAGCTATTTTACTAAAACTTTCAATAAACCTTCGGTAATAGCCTGCATATCCAAGAAAACTTCTCACCTCTTTTTGATTTATTGGTTCCGGTAAATTCACAATGACTTGTATTTTTGCAGGATCCACATTTATTCCAGATGATGAAATATGATGACCTAACACTATTCCTTCAATTAACATCATGAAACATTTTTCATTGCTAAGAGACGGATGGAATGGAATGAAGAGATTCTTGTGCTAACCCCACAGCCTAATGGATAAATTTCCCCTTAACAAAGCCAAACTACTCCATAGGGATGACTTTTGAGAGGATCCTCTTTAGCCTCATAGCAACAATATTAGAAAGAACATTGTATACACAATTTCATAGAGAAATTGGATAGAATTTTACAAATAAGGTTGCTTTATTTACCTTCGGGATGAGAACTAAGAAGGTACAGTTGCAGAAGCCAAGAAATCTTCCAAACTACCTTACCTCTTATGCAACCATAAGATGATCATAACCCAAGAGGTCAAAAAAGAATATGAAAATTTTGATAGTCCAACCATCTAGCCTTGGACTTTTGTCCTTCTGAAAGGAAGGAATCGCCATGATAAGCTCTTCTTTAGAAACTTCATCAAACAATTCTTTGAACTATCTTCAATTGAAACTAGCTAGTTAAAGTGGCTAACAGCCTTAACAATTTAACAATACTCACATGATTAGGCTATTTATTTATTTCTTCAAAGTGTTCATCCCTTAGTGTAGCCAAACCATTGAAGCTTCTAATAATATAACCCTCTTCATTCTTTAAGTCCAAGATTGTGTTCACACTACTTCTATAATGGGAAAATTGATGGGAAAACTTGGTGTTTTCGTCACCTTGCTCCAGCCAAGTTGCATAACTCTTAAAGTTCCATTGTGCTTCCTTTTTAAGCAACAATTTTTATTTCTAGTCTTGATTTCTGGAAGTATCAACAATCCATCCTCGTTAAAAGCCCCTTTCACATTATTGTTGAACAAATGCTGGATATATTTTTCCACCTTGACTAAGGATCTATATTATAACTTTCTTCTCTTTTCCACACAAGAAAATTCCATCTCCTTCAAAACCTTCAAAGATAGAACAAACTATTTGTTGGCAAAGAGATAGGCTTTCTAGTTTTCTTTGGTGAACTCTTGAAATGATTCCTCTATAAGCCAAGTCAGGTTAAATTTAACTGGGTTGGAGCAACTATAGTCCTAGTGATATAATTGGAGAAATATCATGTAGTGGTTAGATAACCTGTAGTGCACTAAGATAAGAAAATACAATCACACAGGATAACACAATAGATAACAGTGGTAATCTCACTTTATTAATATAAATTGATTTTTATTAAAGGAGAAATCAACTGGAGTATTCACTTTCCTCTTTGAGGGGAAATCCTCCTATTATCTAAGTGTTGATATTTCATGGATGCATCAGCACTATTAGCAACATAGAAACATATAATAATAAATCAAACAATAAAAACATGCACATCATAGACACCATGATTTATCCTAGAAACCCTTTCAGGAAAAACCAATCGAATATATCTTCATTAAATGCCCCTTGTAGATATATGCTCACTCATCTTGCAATGGAGTTCAAACAACCTCTTATAGGCTTCAATCACATGAATACCATGGACAGATATTCCAATACCATGCGTCTATTGCAACAATGACTAAATTAAATTAACTTGTTGTATGATCGAGTCAATATTAACCCAGCAATCCCCCTTTTAAACTTGAATTGGGAATGATTGTCTCCCTCCCCCAAGTTATATCCATCAAGAATATGGCATCCCCCCTATCACCTAGATCTACAACTTGATTTTACAAGAGAGTTACTAGGGTATGAATGCCTCTATTTGTCTTACAGTCATATTCCATTTAGAGTGATTATAAATCCATTAATGAAACATTTCTTTACAAAATAATAACCAATAAATCTTGAACCAAGTACTTGAATTATGTTTCTCAATCAACTACAGACTTCACCATCCATTCTATTCAATCCTTCAGCACATTCAAAAATAGACTTTGCCATCTGATCTAGTCGATTTCTATGCATAGTCTAAAATGGATATCACTGTATGCTCCAATCGATATCTTTACACAATCAACAACAAACTTCATTGTCTTCTCCAGTCGATCTCTCTACATAGTTGAAAACATACTATACCGTATGATCCAGTAGAACTATCTTCATATTGCTCCAATTATCTCTTTGGTTTCCACTAGCACATCCTCCTCGATCACCTCTACATATACATCATGAATCACAATAGGTTTCAACACAGTCTAACCCTCAACAACACAGGCATTCCTCTAAAGAAAAAACCACTATGTTTTGTAGTAAATCAATCGATCAGTCGACTACCCAGTCTATTTTAACCATGACTAATAAGTTGACCTTCTGTAACTCCTCAGTTGATATTGAACTCAATGGCCTTGAAGCATCTAGATCGAATCTCAATACTCAATCGACCATATCCTCAGTCAACCCAGTTGACTAGTCGGTCTCGTTAATTACCTAGTCGACCACTTTACCATTGACCATCGGTCGAGTTGTAGGATATTGGTCAATTTGCATTCCCATCGAGCTATTGATCGCTGGTCTATCTTCATTCCCATTGACTCTAACTGTAATAGAAAACGACTTTGAGTAATCCATCGATTACACTGAGCCGACCATCCACGACTTCTAATGACTTTGACCACTTCAACAACACATATCATTCTTTAGATCTAGACCTTCTAAAACATCTCATGTGACGTCAAACTAGATCATGCATAACACAGTTTATTTTTCCAATCACTGACTTCACGCCATATTCCAATGGTCATTTATTCATTGATCTAGAACTAGCCTGAGAGTTCTTAGAAACAACATGCACCAATATTCCAAGAAGAAAAATAGATCTATATACCTGAACTCCATGTTTCTTCAGCATACCTTAGATCTAACATTTATGTTGCTTATTAGGCCGACCCATCATGCCAATGGATCTAACCACACCAATTTGCACTCCACCATGCAAATCAATACAACTAGAAAAAATTCTTCAAATGATCTTATTACATCAACTCAATATACACTCTACCAGGTAGATCTAGGAAACTAGATCTTAATCAGATCGCTCTCATTGGAGAGTTAAAGTCTACCAAGATATGATACCATGTTGATATTTCAGAAAACAATAACAACATACACATCATAGGCACTATGATTTATCCTGGAAACCCTTTCAAGAAAAACTAGCAAAAGATATCTGCATTATGCCCCTTGGCCAAATCTAGCCAAGGCATGGTCAACCGTGGCTCTACCGGCCATGACCACCATTGACCATTAGTGGGATATATGGATATATTCTTACTCATCTTACAATGGACTTTGACTAGCCTCTTATAGGCTTCAATCACATGAATACCATGGCCAAATCTCCCAATACCATGGATCTATTACAACAATAACCAAAGTCGATTAACTTGCTCTATGACCGAATCAAGATTAACCCAACGCCAAGCTCCAATTACAACATTATTATCCACACAACATAAGCAGGGCTCCATCCTTATTTATAGTCCTTACTACAATATAACCTTATAACTACCTAGTGGGTCTTATTTAATGAGGCTCCATTACATTTGTTTACTAACATAGTCGGCCTTATTTAGTAATAAAAACATAGTGGAAATATTCCACTTTACATTTAATGGCCTCCAATATTACTCTAATGGACCCTCTAGCCCTCCAAATACACTCTTAGGGAGGGCTATAACACTCCAACCCCCTCAGCAAAGTGTTTCCCTCAACACTTGATGTGAATTTGTACAAATGCAATTTAGGGTCCCATGGGGGAATGTTGACTACCATGTTGAAGTAGGCCAAGGAATAAGGGTCTCATGGACCATTTTGAGCCACCATGGTGATGTCATACAACATGATCAATCTTAAGACATGATCCCATGCACGAGTGCTAATGGCCATGACTAGACCCCATTAATGACCGTAAAACTCCACTAAGTGTTGAGAGTTTTGCATCATATGCCAATGATGGTCATGTGGATCCAAATAAGTATAACTAGACAAACCAAGTGAATCCTCCATAGAGAAGGAAAACGATGAAACTAAGAGTTAGTCTTCTATTGTAGATGAAGAATACAATTGTTGTCCTTTCACCACATGATACTCTTCATATGAGAGAGAAGATTCATCAAAAAGAATATGGAATTATTTATCCTCCAAAAAATTACAATTATCCATATATCAGTCCTCACAATCTCATCTAAATCCTACAATGCATACATGTCTTGTTTATACTCTTCCATGATGAGAGGAAGAGTAACACAAATCTCCTCCAATTTATCCAAACCTTCCTGTAATGTATGCACATGTGGCTCCATAGATGTCAAATTGGCATGCATAGTTTCCAAATTGGCGTGGTAAAAAATGGGCCTCCTAAGAGATATATTAAAAAATTATGAATTGGGGATTTTAGTGGGTAAGTATATTTGACAATTCACCTCCTACACTACATTCTATGAACACTCTAAATAACCATGGTTGAGTAACATTTCAAAATTGACTAGAAATAAAATAATAAAAAAGTTACATTGATGTGACTAAGATTCAATTGTAAATTCCTAAAAATATAATATCCTTTAACATTTATATGCATTGAACTTGGAATGAAATTAAATAATAAAAAATACATTATAATGAGAAAACATCTTTTAGGAGATATTTTTTAATTTATATTAGATTTTTGTATTTAGTACTTGTCTCATAAATATAATGAAATGATTACTCATATACAGTATTATAACTTAAATATTGTTTTCTTACATGTTCAATAATATGTTAATTTATCATAGAAGTGCACTAATTTTGTTTTGAATTGAAATATATATATATATATATATATATATATATATATATATATATATATATATATATTCAACAAAAAAAAACATGCTATTGATATTCTTATGAATCAAATAGTACATGGATTACTAGTCTTTGAGAGACCCAAAAAATATGCCCATCTTCCGGAGAGAACCAATACATTACATCCTATACAAAAAAGCAATAGGGAAAAGTTCTAATAGTTCTTTTAGATATACATATACATCTTCAACAAAAACATGGAAACTAAGCATCCAACAAAATATCCATCAAATTTTCCACATCTTAGAGCTCAAATATCCGAACAACTCCATGATTCCAAGAGTGGTGTTCCTTAACTTCATCCCATTGAATAGCACCTTCCTCACATGCTAGAGCTTCCTTAGATAGTTTATCAGCCATGGAATTATGATGACAATATATATGCTCCAACGTTATAGATATAAAAGATTTCATAACATCCTTGATCCTTCGACACCAATGAGCCATTGTTATGACCTTTATAATGAAATCTCCTTCTGCCCATTTAATTGTGACCCTGGAATCACCATACACATTTAACTCCCCCAATCCAAAATATTATGCAACTTTAAGCACACACCATAGAGCCATTAATTCAGCTTTCATACTGGACCCTGATCCACAATTTAACCTAAGCGAAAAGAAATGATCCTGGGTGAGGAAGATCACTCCACCAGCTGTGCACAACCCATGGTTTGCAGCACCATCAAAAAAAGCGATAGGAATGTTGTACTGAGTAGTGAATAAACCAATTTTCTTTACCTTAGGAACCAATTTCTGAGGACCACAGTCTTCAATATAATGCATAATCTGGGCACAAGTCGACTAAATACGTGGTTTTTTGTCTTAAAAAATGGAGTTGTTTCTAGTGCACCAAATTATTCAGGAAATCCATGCTGGAAGAGTCGGATATATTTTGCATATGTTCATCTAGAATCTTATATAAACCTCGAATTGTCCATGACCCTGGATATTTTCCAACTGTAAAAGATTACATCGGTTCCATACTTGCTTTGTAAATGGACAATCAACTAATATATGACAAGTGGTCTCGGCACTGTCTCTACATAAAATACAAAAGCTTGGCCCATTCCAACCTTTTTGCTAAAGATTGTCCCATGTTTTCAGAGTTCCTTGTAACGCAAACCAAAGAAAACACTTAAGTTTTGGAGGAATCTGCCATCTCCACAAATTCTTATACCACCAGTATTGTGGAAATAAACATTTATGTTTAATGACATCTTCATATGCTGAATTGAAAAAAATATATATATATATATATATAAGCTTTGACACTGTGATATTAAATAATATGGAATAAATATACAATTTGAAAAGACATGAAAATGCACAAATATTTTTTCAAAAAGTATGAACATGAAACTAATACTATTTTATGAAAAGTGTGAAATGACATTCATTATGAGTACTCTACTTGAAAATGACAATAATATTACTTTATTATGAGTACTTTGCTTGAAATGGAAATAATATTATTTTATTAAAAGTGTGAAATAACCTTCATTATGAGTATTTTACTTTACGAACTCAAAGCACTACCATAGTTAACTATGGGTTTTCATCCACCATTGAAAATGTGATAAATAAGCAAGCAATGCCACCTCAACCATGGGGGATGATATCATCCTCTAAAATGTGATTGATTGATTTCTAAAGTACATTTTCTTTGTTTTAAGGCCCATTTTTTACCTCAAAATTTCTCTAATGTGCATTAGCTAATATCTCTTGCATGATATTGCTATGTTATAATCTATATCTACATGCTCAAATTCTATATTCGTGTGGATCCAAATAAGTATAACCATCCAAAGCAAGTGAATCCTCCATAGAGCAAGAAAATGATGGAGCTAAGAGGAATTATTCTACTATAGAAGAAGCTATACAATTATTGTCCTTTCACCACAAGGTTCTCTTCATATGAAAGATAAGATTCATAAAAATGAATATGGAAATAGTTTTCCTCCCAAAAATTACAACTATCCATATATCAATTCTCACAATCATCCTCTAAATCATGCAATGCATATATATCTTGTTTATACTCTTTCATGATGGGAGGAGAAGTAACAAAAATCTCCTCCAATTTAGTACAACAGTCTTGTAATGTACACAGGTGCAACTCCATAGATGTCAAATTGGCCTACATATATTTCAAATTGGCTTTCTTCTCCTATAAAAGTTTTGCTACCATTTGTTTCCCCCATGGTACAGGCCCCCGGTTTTCCATGCTTCAATGGAGGGCAAAGTTGTTGCAAGGGTGATAGCATAAGGGAGATCAAATGGAACTAGTGAACATAATATGTCATGTGAAATCCCTAAATATTTGCTCTATAACATTGAATTCTCTATAATATGACCACCCTATCAAAATTTATGACCTCTGCAAGGTCTGTGGTCGTCATTCAAAACCATGAAAACATGTAGTTTTCAAATTGTATGTTTTAAACTCCTGAAGTTAAATAAGCATGCATATTCTTAATAAAAATAGAGATTACACAATGGCACACACATAGTACATAGAGATTTACTCTGGAAACCCTTAACGGGGAAAACAAACAAAACTTCGAGCCTCAACTCTATCTTTCTCATTGTGTTTATTTACCAATTACAATACAATATTTAGGTATTTCACAACACCCAAAACCCTAATCCCTTAACCCGGATTAGAATACACCCCTAATCCCTTAACCATGATTAAATTACATATTTTTAGAAAATTTACCCAAACCCACATGCAAAGAATATAACACATACCCAACACTCTCCCACTTGTTGTTTTATTTGCAATACAATGGGCCATGTATTGATAGGGTCACAAGTTCAGGTAGCAATGCACATATATTCTCCATACCAAGAGAACCTCTCAGTACTAACAGACTTCGTTAATGAGTCTACAACATTCTTCAAGGTGTCAACCTTTTCAAGCAACGCCTTCTTGTCTTCAACCATATCTCTCACAAAGTGGTACTGCACATCAATATGCTTTGTTTTAGCATGATAAGAATGGTTCTTTGCCAGAAATATTGCACTCTAATTGTCGCAATCTAACCTTACAGCTTTCTCTACAAACCTAATACATGAACACAATCTTTGCAACCATACAACTTCTTTACTTGCATGGGTGGTTGAAATGTATTCAACTTGTGTAGTTGAGAGTGCAAATACAACCTATCTCTTGTTCATCTAGCCGATAGATCCTCCAAATAGGTTAAACACATAACCACTTGTAGATATTCTGCAATCAAGATCTCCTCCCAATCTACATCAGCAAATACTTGTACATATATTACTATGTTTGCTCTAGGTCTTCCTTGGTAGAAAATTGCATAATCTGTGGTGCCACACAAATATCTGAGCACCCTCTTTATATTTTTCTAGTGATTCTTTCATGGTTTTGGCATATATCTACTAAAAACTCCTACTACATGAGCAATGTTTAATCTGGTACATATCATTTGTTATAGCATATTTTTCCACAACCTTGCATAAATGCATGTTTTGTCCTGAGCGATGTTCTTTTCTCCACTTACAGACTTCATTGTTCCTACTTGTGAACCACATTTACTTGGCACCTCCTAAAACCTCTTAAAAAACCCTTTTTGAAGAAGAGATGCACCCTTCATCAGTTTAGACCTCCTCTATGTTCCTTGTGTCTCACTCTTGTATTTAGTTATTCGGGCGCAAAAAATAAAAATTAGTTAAATTTGTGTGAGTTGTACAAGAATCTTCAGTTTCTAACCTCCTATTGTCAGTAAACAATACAGTCCCGAATTACTCCAACTATTTTCCGAGAGTATAAAAGTGTCCAATGTGAAGAATGCAAAAGGAGAAGAAATCATTATTAGAATCATAATGTTGGCATTTTTATGTTGAAAACCACAAGCCCCTTTTTCCCAATTCTGCAAGTTGTTCTCTCATATTTGGAAACCCTTTGTTTCCAGTAGCCTTTGCCTCTAATATTTTGTTAGAAAGAGCTAAAATATACTTCTTTTGCATGTCCTTCAAGTAAATCATCAGGGGATCGAGTTGCACCTTGGTGGCTTGGGTGGAGGAATTTAAATGTCGATTTCACAACAGTGCTGACAGTCACATATGAAATCTATACTTGTATTTGTTGTTAATTCAATAAAGATATATATTTTTCATCCAAGTTAATGTATTAATTTCATGTTCTTGATATATGAAAACATAAATTATTTAATTATGCATTAGTTTATTTATTTTTAGTCAATTTCTTTATACATTTATATTCATCTATCTCATAGTTTGTATCTTTTTTTGATATAGGTGATCGAAAGAGGTACTGGACAAGAGGATTCAAAGAGAGAGATCTTCATCAAACGATGGATTCTAGGTTGGTCATTTATCTTTCTTCTTCATTTATTTATTTGCTGTGAATTCTAGATTGACTATCTTTTTTGGAATTGAAAGTTGTCTTTAAGGTCATCACTCTATTATGGTCCTGACCCAATATCATTCGGGTATTTTCCCCACAATAAAATTGGTGACTCCACTGGGAATGTCTCCTTTTAGGTTATTCTAAGATGCTTGCTTTGTTGTTTTCTATTTTATTTTATTGTCCTTCTTTGCTATAATGTTGCAATATTCTTACAAAGACTTATATTTTACATTAAAAACCTAAAAAGAAACGTTGATAGGTTTTCTTAAAAACTGGAAATTTATTTACTTGTTTTTTCAACAAGGAGATGTGGGTTGTAGTGTACACAGGCACGTCCAAATACATCCTATAATGTATGCAGTCGCGTCCTCTCCTATAGATTATATTTTTCATTTTCAATAGTTTTTTTGTTAGCATTTGGGTTTTGAGAGCCATTTTGGACCTTGTAGTCTTTGTTTAGTTTTCGTTATCTTAAGAAGTAAAATTTGTAGAGAAAAAAAATCCTTGGTTTGTTGTTTGATTTCAACTTTTATTAGCATTTGTTGATAAGTAAAAACAAATAATTTTTTTTTTAAGTTTGTTATTCTTGTTTAGATTGTTTTGGTGATTAGCCACACAATCTGAATTTTCTAATCAAGAAGTTGCTTCCCTATCTTTGTTTTCATTTTTAAAATAAAACGAAAATAAAATAGTATATTGTTTTCCTTTTTAGTCTTTCTTTGATTTTTGTGTGTGCAATAAATAAAAGAGCTTGTTGTTTGGAAAGTGTTTTTATTGCTAGTTTTTAGTTTAGACACTCAAGTGAATCAGAAAGACAAGCTTTCATGTTTATCTACATGCTTCTTTTTATTTCATTGTTTACAAAAGTTAGTTGCTTTAGTTAGGCATTTAAAGCAGTTAGTTTGCGTTTTTGTAAAAGAAAGTATAGGTTGTATATATCTATTTGGCATTGAATATCTAAAAAGGAAAAGTTCAAATACAAACATTGAAAATCTTGCATTTAGAAGTGTTTATAACACTAATCTTTCTGTGAAGAATCAACTTCATTTATTTAAGCAATAGTATTCCTAGAGTGTTTTTATTTTTTGTAAGATTCACATAACAACACTAAGTTTCATTTTCATTCCTTTTGAGTAACAACATCCCTTAAAAATGAATGCTTGATTTAAAATTTATTAGACTTTGATTTTGTTGGCCGAGAAAACTATCATTGGCCAACTTATGGAAACAAATCCCACACAAAGGACTTAATGCAATCATATGTATGTTTAAAGTAAATGTTGTTAATTTTGAGCATTAATTCAACATACTCTAGGATCTTTACTGAGAGAATAACATGTACAGCATATCAATCATATCAAGCATGTGTCAAGCATATCAAACAATCACATAAGACAGTGGACATACAGATTTTCACTGGGGAAAACCATAAAGGTGAAAAATCCCACAACTTCCTCAGAGATAGAAAGAGCAATGATACAACCAAAGTACAAGAGATAGTCTTCTCCTAACATCTGATCCTCCTCCTCACATGTGCGCCACTTTTCGAGTGATAGAAGAGTGAGTAATGAGATGAACAAATAGAGATTTCCCGATCTATATTTATACTTGTCCTGTCTTACCCAATAAACCAGTGGGGACAACTTGTCTAACTTATCCTAATAACCCATGGTTACATTAATCCAATCCGATCCCTTACTAGGTGGTCTAATAACCCATCAGCAAGTTACAACACTTGCGACACTTGTCAATACAAATGATGACACTTCCGTATAGAGGAATAATACATCTCTATAGGAGTAAAATAAAATACATAGATGAAATACATTCCGAAGTTACATATACATCAACACTCCCTCTTAAATAGGAAGGTATATCTCGACATAGATCTGCTAGCACAAGTTTTCTTCTCTGGATCATCATCACTAGATCATCATCATCGAATCATCGAATCATCATCATCGTCTCTGCTGCTGCTATCTCAATCAATCTCCGATCTACTCGTCATAGGAAGTTCTACAGAGCCAGTCCTTTTTAATACTGGATGTAGGCCCACCACCTGTAGGTCTTCATCACTGGCCATACTGTGGAATCCTAAGGACTTATTACGTGCGTCACAAAATCTCGCAAGAGCATCCCAGGCTGTTACAAGCACACAGCTCTACCTGTAGGATCTCCCAGGGACATAATATATGTGACGTCACCACAAAACCTCGCAAGAGCATCCCAGGCTGTTACGAACACACAGCTCTACCTATAGGATCTCCCAGGGACATATTACATGTGGTCACCACAAAATCGCAAGAGCATCCCAGGCTATTACGAGCACACAGCTCTACCTATAGGATCTCCCAGGACCAAATTACATGTGGTCATGGAAAAACCTTGCAAAAGCATCCCATGACTTATTATGGGCACACAGCCCAACCTATCGGATCTCCCAGGGACATACTACATGCCATAGGACAAAACCTCGAAAGAGAATTTGCCAGATATGCCAGGGCCATATTACATGCCATAGGAAAACCCTCAAAAGACTATCTACAAACCTCCTAGGGCCAAATTGTATGTCCTCCCAAGCAAAAACTCAAAAGAACATTTTCCAGATATCCCAAGACCATATTATATGCTATAGGAAAAACCTCGAAAGACTATCTGCAAACCTCCCAGGGCCATATTATATGCTTGTCTGCAAAACCTATCCACGGCCACTGAGCATCATCCTGATACTCTCCATACATCATTATGATGTACATCAACACATGATCATCCTGATCATCATCATAGAATCATCCTGATACATATCATCTGGAGAAACATCCTGAATCTCGTCATTCATGATCATCCTGATCATACAGTGCATCCACCTGATGCATACTTGATTCATATCATCATACATGATCTACCTGATCATACAATGTATCCACCTGATACATACACAAATAAATGATCCATCTGATAATAACAAGCATCCAACATGATGCATATACATATACATGATCCAACTGATCATAACAAGCATCCAACATGATGCATATACATATACATGATCCAACTGATCATAACAAGCATCCAACATGATGCATATACATATACATGATCCAATTGATCATAACAAGCATCCAACATGATGCATATACATAGCAGTAACTGGAGCATCGTCTTGATGCTCATCATCCAGCACTTACATCCATGGCCATGTGAAGGATCCTCCTCTCACCATGCTTGGAATGGCTCTAGCAAATGTGTCCATCACTTCTTCCTCAAAGTGTCGTCTATCTGAAGAACACCAAGCCTCTCTCTAAAGTACTCGAACTTCACTCTGGCTAGTGGTTTCGTCAACACATCTATAATATGCTCATCCATCGCAACATACAAAAGCTTCACTGCTCCTCTCTACACCATATCCCTGATATAGTGATATTTGATCTTGATGTGCTTCGACCTGTCGTGGAACATTGGATTCTCAGACAGCTTCACACAACTCTGGTTGTCACAAAAGATACCAGTATCCTCCAACGGGAGATCAAATAACTTAGACAGTAGCTTCTAAAGCCATATTGCCTCACAACTAGCCAAACAAGCTGCAACATACTTTGCTTCGACTGTACTCAGTGCTACGTAGGACTGCTTCCTGCTAAACTAGGAGATCACACCTGATCCCATACTGAAGCAGCACCGAGATGTGCTCTTCCTATCTGCAGCACTACCTTCCCAATATGAATCAACATAATCATGCAGGTTAAACTTTTGATTCGCATCATACTTGAGCCCATAATCAACTGTACCCTTCAGGTACCTCAGAATATGCTTTACAGCAACCAGGTGAACACTCCTCAGATATGTCAGGAAATGGATCAATGTGTTCATCGCAAAGAAAATATCTGGTCTCATGTTCGTCAGGTACATCAAGGACCCAATCATCTGACAACACATCATGACATCAACCGAATCAGATGAAGCATCACACATAAGCTTCAGGTTTGATGCCATAGGTGTGGCCATGGCCTTGCAGTCCATCATCCCGAACCTCTTCAGGATCTCTACTGCATACTTCCCTTGCCCAAGGAAGATCCCATCTACACTCTGCCACACCTCCATGCCTAGAAAATAGTGTATCATCGCCAAGTCCTTCATCTCGAACTCTGCAGCAAGATTCCTCTTGGTATCAGCAATCAAACTAACTTCTCCTGTAACAAACAAGTCATCCACATATAGAAGTAGTATCACTAGATTGCCTTCCTCAACCTTGTAGTAAAGGTTGGAATCTGCTTTACTCTCGGTAAATCCCAAACTAGATAGAAAGTTGTCCATCCTATCATACCAAGTTTTAGGAGCTTGCTTCAAGCCATACAAGGCTTTCTTCAACTTACACACATATGACTCTCTGTCATGTGTCTCAAAACTGAGTGGCTGCTCCACATATACTTCCTCTTCGACTACACCATTCAAGAAAGTTGTCTTGAAATCCATCTGGTATATCTTCCATTTCATCACTGCAGCCAGAGCAAGTACTATTCTAATGGAAGTGTATCTGGCCATAGGAGCAAAAGTCTCTCCATAATCAATCCCTTCTTTCTAGCAGAAGCCATGAGCTACAAATCTCACTTTGTATTTCTGTATGCTACCATCTGCAGCATGCTTGATCTTGTAGATCCAGTTGGAAGTCACAACAGACTTCCCTTCAGGTCTTGGGACCACATCCCAAACATCATTCTTCATGATTGAGTGGTATTCCTCAACCATGGCATCCTTCCATTCTTTCTTTTCCGTTGCTTCCTCATAACTAGAAGGTTCTTTGTTCATAATGTCACAGAGTAAGGCAACATAGCTAGTATGAGATCTAGTTCTCTTTCTTGCTCTGTGTTCTTCTTCTGGAATGCCATACCTTTCTGCATCTTGAATGAGCTCTCTAGCCCATGCAGGTTTCCTCTTGTGAGAGTTATCCTCAGAGGGTGGATCTACAGGTCTTTGTGGATCTTCAACTTCATGATCTGCTTCTGGAATTGCTTCATTCATGGTGGTGTCCTGAAATCTGTTTTCCTTTGATTCTTCATGATATTCAATAGGTGCCTTTCTTGACTTGATGAAAGCTGAGTTTTCATCAAATGTTACATCCCTACTGACATCAATCTTCTTGAACCCTGGAAAGTATATTCTGTAAGCCTTTGAGCTTTCATTGTACCCCACAAAGATGCCCTTCTTTCCTGAAGGATCTAGCTTTGTCCTCTTTTCCTTTGGAACATGTGTATATACTGGACAACCAAATATCCTAAGATGGCTGACCTGAGGTTTCTTATGAGGTGTTCTATTTTGCACATATACAGCTGTCCTAGCTGCTTATTCCCATAGATGCATAGGCATATTCTGGTCATGCAACATTTCCCGTGTTGCTTCCATGATTGTTCTATTCTTCCTTTTTGCAACTCCATTCTGTTGTGGATTGTAGGGAGCAGTCAACTCCCTCTTAATCCCTGAATCACTGCATAGTTTCTTGAAATCACCTAAAGTGAATTCTCCGCCATTGTCGGATCTGAAATTCTGAATATTCTTATCAATTTGATTTTCCATCAAGGTTTTGAATTCCTTGAACTTATCAAATACTTCATCTTTGTTCTTCAAGAAATAAACCCAAGTCTTCCTAGAGAAATCATCAATGAAAGAGACATAGTATACATACCCATTCAGAGAACTGGATGACATCAGACCACATACATCGGAGTGGATAATTTCCAAGATTCCTTTATCTTTGCTTTCACTGCTTGGAAATTCCTTCTTATGTTCTTTCCTTTTTCACATCCTTTGCAAACACCTTCATGCTTTGTCTTGATTTCAGGAAGACCTTCTACAGCTTTGCTTGCAATTGGTAGTGCTCTATAGTGCACATGTGCAAGCCTTCTATGCCAAAGTTCACTCAGCTCCATGGATTCATGTACCATGGCATGTTCAGGTTCTCCCTTCAGTTTGTACAATCCTCCCTCTTGCTCTCCAATCACTACTGCATCATCTATGGTCTTACCCTTTCGCCACATGAGAACTTGGCCATCTACAAATGAAACCCTCATGCCTTTTGCATCCAATGCAAATACGGAGAGTAGATTCTTCTTGAGCCCAGGTACATATAAAACCTCTTTCATCTTCAAAGACTTTCCAGAGTCTAGGTTGTAGGAGGCTTCCCCACTTCCTTTGATAGGATATTGACAATCATCCCCAAGTTTCACCTTATGGGGTGATTCATGTTCAGATAGATTTACAAAAGATTCTTTAAACCTAGTCATGTGTTTAGAAGCCCCACTGTCAATCAGCTAATCATTACAACCATGAGAAATAGTACCTGTGAGGACTGAGATTAGAACACATTCATCTTCACTAGATGAGTCATCACTTTCTGTTCTAGCCTTCTTCCTGGGAGGTTCATCATCCTCAGCAGCATGAGCATGATATCTTCTTGTGTTATTCTTCTTCTTCTTGAAGGAGTTGTTGTTGTTATCCCTTTTTTTCTTGAGACAATCCGCAGCAAAGTGTCCCTTCTCATTACATGTGAAGCATCTCAGATCCTTCTTATTCTTTTGATGGTTGTGATTGGTTCTCTTGTAATGAGAGTGCTCCTTCTTGCGATTGCTTCTTTTGGTGTGGGCTACAAGAGCTTGATCTTCATTCCCCATCTTTTCTTCTCGGGCCACAAGCCTTGCTTCTTCTTGTGAACATTCCTCCCATAGTCTACTGAAGGAGACCAACTTCTTTCTTGCACAAATTCCTTGAATAAAGGAATCCCATGACCTAGGTAGGCCATTCAATGTGGTCATGACAATTTCACCATTCTCCACCACTTCATCCACAGCTTCAAGTTGTTCCTTGATTTGAGAGACCTGAGAAAAATAAGATTGAATGGTCTCTCCATTCTGAAGCTTTACCCCTTTCAATTAGTTCCGTAGGGTCATCTTCCGATTTATGTTCTTCCCTTCAAATAGCTTGGTCAGGGAATCAAACATCTCCTTGGGTGTCTTCATAGATGACACATGTGGGATGAGATGGTCCTTGATAGAATGAGACCAAGTTCTTCTTGTGAAGAGCCTTAGCCTCTTCTCCCTCTTGGACACAGACCTCTTCACTTATATAAGTGTCCAATTCATTTTCTTCCAGGATTAACCCAATCCTATACTTCCATGCTCAGAAGTTATCATCCCCTTCAAGCGTATCCTCAAGCTTGGTGTGGTGAGACATCTTAAAGAGTACTTCAAATGGAAATAGAAAATATTTCGGTCTTACCACTTGATTTGCTGAAAACTAGATCTGGTCCCGGATTAGGGTTTGTCAGAGAAACCTTAAAAATTCAAAATGTGAATTTCAACTTTCTGAAAGGAAAGAAAGATGTGCCTTGATGAGCTGATCAACCTGGTATATTCAGATTTTGAGATCTGCAAAGTTTCACCCTTCAGAAATGCCTTTTACTCTTCCCGAATTCACTATGGAGGACCCTGAATTAGGGTTTGAGTTTTCCGGAGCTTTACCCAACCAAAAATCTCACTCCAAATCTCTAAACTTTGATTTTTCCAAGGAGCTTCCATCTATGTCTTCAGATTTCAGAAATTCCTTTTTTTGTGGAAACCCTAATATTTAGGGCCAAAACTAAAAGTGCTCAGAATTGAATTCTAATTGGATAGATAGATTCTCCTTAATGAGTAGAGTCAATCTACCTTACTACTTTTCCAAAATATGTGGAGAGAAACCCAATAAATAAGAAACCCTAGTTTCGGCCACTGCACAATGTCTTCTTCTCAAGGAAGCTTTGATACCATGTTAATTTTGAGCATTAATTCAACATACTCTAGGATATTTACTGAGATAATAACATGTACATCATATCAATCATATCAAGCATGTGTTAAGAATATCAAATAATCATATAAGACAATGGACACACAGAGTTTCACTGAGGAAAACCATAAAGGTGAAAAACCCCACAACTTCCTCAGAGATATAAAGAGCAATGATACAACCAATGTACAACTTCCTTCCGAGTGATAGAAGAGTGAGTAATGAAATGAACAAATAGAGATCTCCCGATCTCTATTTATACTTGTCCTATCCTACCCAATAAACCAGTGGGGCCGACTTGTCTAACTTAGCCTAATAACCCATGGTTACATTAATCCGGGCCGACCCCTTACTAGGTGGTCTAATAACCCATCAGCAAGTTACAACACGTGCGACACTTGTCAATACAAATGACGACACTTCCATATAGAGGAATAATACATCTCTATAGGAGTACAATAAAATACATAGATGAAATACATTCCGAAGTTACATATACATCAACAACTATTTCTCATAGGATCAAGGCCTTGCTACCTTTGTGATTTTCTCTCCGAATAGAGAGTCTCTCGATGATTGTGAGTATCAAGTTTCCTATTTCAAGTTCTAATTAACAAGAAAGATAAACCTAATGACTACCTAGCTCTACTGACTATGCTAATTAAAAAATGTAAACTTTAGTAGCTATTAAATCTAAGCTAAAGGTAACCTAATGTCTATTTTCATATCCTAGCCAGGAGCACAAAGTAATAGTATGATTTAAAGCCTGAAAATGAGATAAAGTTAACACTTCAACATGGTAGATAAATCCCCAGATATTAAAGTAAAACTGTAATCGTTCTGCAAAAGATGAAACCTTCTGTAAAATGATTATAAGTATGATTTCAAACAGAAAATCAAATAATATTGATTATTATGCAACTCTGAATATATGATAAAATATGATCACACCTTAGCATGCATATTGAACTAAGCAAACACACATGTTAGGAGTAATAAAATGTCAATTTAGACAAAACATGCAATAACAAGAAAGCAACCTATTATTTACAAATTTTGAACAATTTGCTCATAAATTCAAAATCAACATGTTAATTCAAATTCATAAAAGATAACTCCACATACGATAACAAAGTATATATATGTAGTTAAAGAGTGAACATAGAGAAGGAACAAGAAATAGATACAGTATCAATAATATGTGTATCAAAAACTTGATCAAAATCTCCACTCTCTGCAATAAGTTTGGTCTCCAGAATAAGTTCAGAAAACTCAAATTAAGTAGTAAGTATTGAACTATATTGTTTCAATATTATCTTCCTCTATTATCCAGAATGCAAACCCCTTTTACAATGTCTTCCATTTCATTATATAGAAATCCCTCAAGCATCTACCATTAAGACTTCCCTATCCATTTAGAACTACGTGGACCACTCCTAAAATTCCCAACATAATTTGGCATAATCTGGTATCTCTTCTCATTGACAGGTGCTCAATTAAAAACCAAATCGCCCTTGAATCGAGCTGCCCTTGAGTCAAGTTTGGAATGAAGAAGCATGGGAAAACAACAAACTTACTGGGTAGAGCCAGCAATGCGCCACTTGGATGAAGGTGATAAATCAAATCAAATATTCCAGGAACTGCCTCGGTTGAGAATAGAACGAGCAACCGAAAAGAGAATGCAAATCATTCCACATCTACAACATCATGCATCGAATGAGATCCAACAAACACATGTCGACCTTGAAGGTGACAAAATTACACTCCATGAATGACCAAAAATGACACCTGTAAACATTCAAAATAAAATTAATAACCAAAGTGATAAAATAAAATAAAAATAATTTCAAGGATGCCTGTAGAATATTTGATTCTGTAGGTATCCTCATATCATCACTTTGTATTTAAAAGGATAGGATTCAAAAATCTAAATCTTTTACCTGTAAGCGACAATTATTTAAAACCCTGTAAATTTACAAAACGTTAAGTCATCAAAAATCAAAATTCGAACACCGAGAGCGTCAGGATTTCTTGGATGGCTCAAAAGACACTTGAACTAGTGTATTTCTCCTCGCTTAAGCTAATTTAGATTTGAGTTTCAAGGCTCTTACATGACTAACCCTATTCTGTTTGTCTAACTTATGGTTCTTTAACAACAGGTTTTTCCTAAGAGCTTTGTACTTATTCTTCTTTTCATTCATGAAATTCCATTTATCAATCCAAGTTACCAATTCACCTTTCAGATTGGCGATTTCCTCAGTGGCGAAGGAATTGATCAACTGGGATTCTTTAAAATCAATTTCAAAGGTTGATACTCGATGAGCTTGGGATGTGGAAACAAACTCTTCTACAGCTTTCCCATTCGGTTCATCAACTGTCTCCTCAATTTTTGTAGGCCTCTGATCAACCTCCTGATTTGACTAAGGGGAAAGTTTAGATTGTTGAGCATTTCTTTCCCGTGTCTTAGAAGTGGAATCATATAGGAATTTAGGGTCAACCTAGTCCATGACATCGTTGTTTTGATGAGATCCTGATGAATCACTAAGCTCAATAATAGGGGCATCTTCTTCAAGCAAATTCCTTTCTGCTAAGAGGGCTCTGGTCATGCTTCGGGTGGTCCGATGACTTGCCTTGTCACTCATGGCCTTGCTAATCTCGTCTTCATATTGCGGGTGGCTACAGGTTTGAACTAGACAAAGGGGGTCCTTATCGAGGTTACTATCAATGATCAAAGGTTTGTTTATTTCCACTTGAGGGTTTTCAAATATCGCCTTCGGGTTTTTTTCGAATTCTACTTCAGGTTTACCCTCACCTAGGGTTTTAGCAGAACTCGGTTCTTCACCTTCTAAGTTGGTTTCGAGATCAGGATTTTCCAAATCAAACCCTCTGCACTTGCGTCGGCCTTTTCAACTATGCTCAAGCCATTCCTCTTTTACTCCATATCCATTCCTAAGGAGAAATGAATCCCAACTATCACCTAATTCAGTCAACCTATGCAAACCAAAATCTTTATCAGACCATGATGAAATAGGCTTCTATCTTTATCAGCTATATTTTATTGAAATGCACAGGCCATTTTCTGTAAATTGTTAATCAAATAATAGGGCATATTTATAGGATGACCTTTGAACACCAAAAATAACCTAATGTGATAAAAATGAGTTTGGGACAAACGCCCTTCACAAGTAATATACCTTATGATCAATCCAAGCAGCGACCGCCATTTCTTCTTCAATATTCGTGAAGGAAGCTCGAACTTAGATTCCACCTACTGATTAGCTTTAATCAAGAACCCTTTCCACTCTTGGATTTTCGTGTGTTTTCCCTCAAAACCATCGTTCCCCATTCAACGAAAACTCTATTTCTTGGGAGACAAACTCCTTCGTTAAGTGGAGGTCGATATCCCCAATTCGTGTTATTGAGCCATCAAACGAGGAAGCGAATGCCCGGGAAACGGCCATGTTGAATCCTGAAATCTTCTGTAAAAATGGCATCCAACCCACTTCAGTTACTAGGTCTATGCATTCTAGGAAAATATCCAAATACTCATCCCCAATGAGCTCAAATCGTGAAACGGGAGCCATAAGGGTAAGGGTGGTCGTCCAGGATACAGAAAGGTGGAAAATTACATCAGGAAAATGAAGCCGACTTACCTTCAGCCTTGGTAGATCTATTAACATTGCAACTGACTCCATATCACCAAGGTACAAGAGAAACTCAAACATGTGCGAGGAATGTTGGGTAATGATACCTTTGAACCTACAAGAAGTCTTGGGATTTACAGAACGCACAAAGAGCGATAATTGCTTTTGGAAGTGTGACAAGTGGGTAATAATTAGAGATGACATTTGTGTAACAATCACCAACCAAATGCCAGTGCATTATAATTACCATATCGAACCTTACCTTCTCGTATTTCATGCCTAAACCAGGATTGACATACCTTGGGAATTAGTTTGATCAACATGCTAAAATTAATGAAATTGGGCTTACCTCAAGGCGTTAATACAATGATTCATAATCATATAAACACTCTCCCATGCAAATTAATAATGAAAGTTAAGAATGGAGTGAATAAATTATTATCACAAAATCATGGTTAATATTATAATAATATGAAATCAAAATTTTATATTAATATAACCACAATCATAATCATGCCTTGAGATGACTCAATTCTTTGATTGAAATAGAACATATGAATAGATCAAAACAACAATTGAATGATACAAGGTATTATGCATGAGGTAAGTAACAAGAATAATAAATGTAATACTTTGCATAGCCATAGTTTATATCGTTGATTCAATCTATAAATTTGGGAGTTGCAAAAATTCCAGGATTACGATCAGTCCTTTAACCCTTAATGATCAAACCGAAATACGAAGTAGAATGAAGATAATCAATCCAATTTGATACCAACAACATTTCCAATCATTATGTCCTAGTCAATATTCTAACCTTATTGGGCGTACCTATCAAAGATTCTGAAGGAACTCCTAAAATATAAATTTTATGAGTATTGATTTAGGCCATAATCCGAGACATTAGTCATAATTTAAAAGATTCACAAAAGAACAAATCGAATTAATACTCAAATTGGTCTGAAGGGTGTTGCTTGCCAACAAATGGTGACATGCTTAGATCGAACAAGTTATCTCTGTGAAAAGACTTCCATACTACAGAATATCAAAGATAATGTCACGAAGTATCAGACACTTGCTCGAGTGATTTAATTCCTAAACTGATTCACCGGGATACAAGTAGACCATGCCAAGTTTATAAGAGATATGCCTTTAACTGTTATATGGGGATTCCTTGCTTCAATTTGAACTTCTGACATGCATTGGGTAAAAAAAAATGACTAGTCCAGTGAGAGTCTTCAGGTTTTGAGACTGATTAGTTGATATTAGTGAAAGATGTAGCTTTTCAAAAATACCAGAATACTTTCTCTCATTCCAAAGTATCAAGTATTTTTCAACTATTGTTTAATGTTTTTCTTTTTCTTTTTCTTTTTTTTTACGATGTCGTATATACAAACAGGTTACATGAAAAACATTAATCAGGGAATACTACCTTATCTTGGTGACTAAATAATGATAGCATTATTCACCAATCCTATCATAAATTGAACAAGCCATCTCATAATGAGACCCCCTCCCTCCCAATTTTTCAACCAGGAGTCATTTCCCTATCTTGGTGATCGGATGTTGATAATGTCAATCCAATAGAACCTATGATCATAAGAAGACTAGCTCGCAATGAGACCTTATGTTCCCTAATTAATCCCTTTCATATTTTATTGAAAAAAAATTGGAATTTTGGTTCAAGACTACTGCCCTAGCTAGGTGACCAGATGTTGACAGCATCATTCACGAGAACTATCGTAAATGAACAGGCTGGCTCATGATGAGACCTCCTGATCCTCATTTTTTCAAATAAGAATCATCACCCTGGCTTGGTGACCAGATATGGTGATGTCATTCCAATAGGGTTGATGATTATGACAGATCGGCTTTATGAAAAGGCCTCTCGTTCTTGGACCAAAATTTTATTACTTAGATTTTAATTACAAATGGATTTACAAAAATGGACAAAACCTTATAACTTCTTGAAATATCTTAAACATGACTAGATATCTCCAATTGGTCTTCAAAACCCTTCAGAAACCACTGGAACTAGTAAGTAACTTTACAGAGACATGGGTTTATGGATAGGCATCCGAAGATAACAACCAAGGGTTGCTATAAAAACTGTGCAGGTTTGAAATAGCTATGACAATTTTGTAATTAAATCACCCTAAAGACATTAGATACTTTAAGCAGAATCGATGATCACAATCTGATATGTATTCTAGTCATTTTAGTTTGTATACCTTTTCCACCAACTGGTTCCTCAAGCTGCATTGTTGATTCACCTTAGCCTTATGAGTAAATATACAAAATGTGACCCATGAAGAAGATATTTACAAAATTCGAATAGGCAAATTATGAAGATATCTACATCTCATGAACAAAAATATCTAGTAAAGAAGGAAGGATAGGAATCAAAAGTGAGTATTCTAGTTTGTTTGAAATTTTGTTTTAAATAAATAACAACCTGTAAATCAGTTTGAGTTGGAGTGATCTTGGACAGAATGAATTATTTTGTGCAATTAGTCATCTAAAATTTATGGATAAATTGAAACGATGACTGAATTGAAGATAATCAACAAATGTAATATCATTGAATTATAACAATCTGACAACTAAATAAAAACATAAGTATGTACAACAATATATACAATCGCAAATGTACAATGAGAATGATTCAATGATGTAAGACTAGTGAAAGTATTATTTAAGGACTTTCCCATCTACCGTGAAGGTATCCAGCTGCCCTTGCAAAGTCTACAAGTGAAAGGTACTGGGACCTAGCTTTTTTGCTAGTACATAGGGACCCAACCAAGGATGTTGGAACTTTGTGTGTTCTCCTTTTCCCTCATGCACTTTGTCCCATTTCAATACTAAATCACCTACTTGAAATTATTTGTTTTGAGGATGACCCATGGTCAAACCAAGATTTAAGAATTTGTTGATGCTTAGAGAAGTGTCGTTTAGCGCTTTCCCTATCTTCTTCCAATTTTAATAGCATGTTGATTCTTTTTTCAATGGCAGATCATTATGTATCCTGTACAGATTGTGAAGGATGTAATGAGGGAAAAAACAGATTTGGAGGAAGAATAGCCTCGGTGCCATACACCAAAAATAAGGGGGAGTTACCGACAGATGCTTTCGGAGTAAACCTATCATCTCACAGTGCCTGATATAGAATAATGTGCCAATTCTTATGATGTTCAACTATTGATCTTTTCAGAATTTTCAGCAAGTTTTTATTCATTGATTCAACAAGACCATTACCCTGTGGATGATAACTTGTTGAATACCTGATCCTAATCCCCTTTTCTAAGAAAAATTCGTTCAATTATCCAGAAGAGAAATAAGACGCATTGTCAAAGACTAGTGAATCTGGTAATTATATGAGTTTCTAGGAAATTCAGTAACTGATTTGTATTTACTACCTGTAGTGGGAAGCTCCAGACCATCGAGTAAAATAGTCAGTAGCAGTTATGATGTATTTATGCTAAAGGGAAGAGGGAGGATTTATTGGTCCTAGTATGTTGAGGCCCCACTATTGAAAATTTCTATCAACAACAAGAAGTTGTAATGGAAAAGCTAGCCTCTTGACTCTGCCAAATGCCAACTGACAATCTTGACATTTTCTGGCGAAGTAATGAGCATCTTTAAATAATGTGGGCTAGAAATAACCTACTCTCAAAACCTTATGAGCGATGGTGTCGCCACCAAACTGAACACTAGCAAGACCATCATGTAGTTGTTTTAAAACTAAATCATATTCCTCTTTTTCAAGGAAGCGAAGCAAAACACCATCTACGTTTTTTTCTTAAAAAAGTATGTTATTCACCAATTGATAGGGTGTTGATTTTAACCTAACAACTCTCTTTTTCTTTGGATCTAAATAGTCTGGAGCACTTCCTGTTTCAAGCTAAGTGTGAATATCAGCCATACCAAGAATTGAAAGGATTTGGGATAAAACAGACTTCCTTTTGTAGCAACGAATCATTTAAAGATAGATCATCTTGACAGGTAGGCAAATGCGTTGATTCAGCTGCTAGTTTACATAACCCTAGTCCTCGTACAACCTGAGAGGGTTTAACCTCCAAGTCATATTCTTGGAGTGCTGCCATCCAATGTGCTCTTTTTTCCCCTAAATATTTCTAACCTAGCAGATTTCTTACAGCGGAAAATGGAACAATGACCTTGGTTTTTTATTTCAAGAGATAGGGTCGGAAATGTTTTACTGCTTTGAACATAGCAAAAGCATGCTTATCCACTTTGTGGTAGTTCAATTCATCCCCTTTTAAATTTGAGCTCATGAATGAGATGGGTACTTTGTGGTCTTGTTGATTCTTCTGAGTGAGGACAGCTGCATAAGATATGTCAGAGGAAAAGGTATAGAGAATAAAATATTTCCTTAAATCGGGACTTAAGAGTGTGGGAGCTTCAACTATGGCTTCTCTAATTCTGATAAACGACTATCTCTCTTTATTTCTCCATGAAAAATTGGCATCCTTCTTAATCATATTTTGAAGTGGATGAACTATTTCATAAAAGCTTGGGACAAACCTCCTTACAAATTTGATTTTCCCATAAAGGATTGCATTGCTTTCTTGGTAGGAGGGAAAGGAATCTTGGAAATGGCTTCAGTTCATTCAGGGTCAATCATGATTCCTTCCTTTGACACTAAAAAGCCTAATAAAATTCCTTCTATGACTGCAAAGATTGTTTTCTTAGGATTGAGAGAAATACCGAACCCTCTGTAGCGTTCCAAAACTTTGCGGATATGTGAGATATGATTAGACCTAGTTTTTGAAAACACAGTAATGTGATCTAAATAGACAACAACTGAGTGATTAATTAGACCTATGAAAGCAACTTCCATTTCCCTTTGGAATGTAGCTCTAGTGTTTAGCAGTCCGAAAGGCATTTTCCTGTATGCATAGGTTCCCCAAGGGGTCCTAAAAGTGGTTTTCAACTAATTTGGAGGAGAAACAAGGACTTGGTTATAACCAAAATAACCATCTAGCAAAGACAACATCTGAGCTCCTGATACTTTCTGGAGGATCTGTTCCATGGGTGGAACTGGGTAGTTGTCTTTTTCAGGAGATCGGTTCAGGTTTTGGAAATCGACACATAACCTAATATCTCCATTTTTCTTCCTAACTGGAACAAGGTTTTCCACCCACTGCGTATGGCGTACAAGGAATATAATCCTGGCAGCAAGTAGTTTGTTCAACACTTTTTTTTTATTTTCGGCTCTAAGGTAGGGTGCACTTTCCTTAGTTTCTATTGGAATGGATTTGATTGGGGCTTCATAGGGATTATGTGTTGTATAATTTGTGGATCAAAATTTTCCAGGTTGTCATATGTCCACGCAAATGCATCCTTGAATTCATTAAATAATTTCACGAAGGCTGATTTTTTTGTTTGAGTGCAGTCTGTCCCTAAATTTATGTTCTAGGGATTTGCTTCTATTCCTAGACTTGTAGTTTCATAGTGCATGCTGGAACTATTTGTCTAACAATTAGGCACTCCTTTGAACTTATCATGCAGGTCATAAAACTTCTCTAGTTTAAGAACTGATGCAGGGATCGAATTTACCAATTCAAAAGATTTTTCAACTAAGTGATGCGGATGAATCGTAGAGAAATTGCGTAGATCTTCATCATGTGTAATCTCGTCAATTGCTGACTCTTTGAAGTCATCTTCTCCTGTTGATAAATTAATAATCTGTGAGTCATCATCGAACCCACACCAATTAGTGATATTGTCAGGAATCGATAGTCTAAACAATAATTCGACTGTAAAAATATTAGGAGAGAAGTTTTCTGATGGAATGAGCCGCGAAGCCACATTCGCAAAAAGGTTAGCTTCTTGATTCTAAAAATGAGGAATAGATCCAATATTAAAAGTGTCAAATGCTTAAATCAAATTCCATACCTCTTTTTGATAACTTCGCAAATGATTAGATACACAATGAATGAAATTGCGAACTTGTCGAACAATGGTTTCAGAATCACCAAACGCGACCATTACCTTAACATTTAAATCCAACACCTTCTTCAGCCCTTGGATGAGAGCTTTGTATTCTGCTATGTTATTGGTACAGATAAATTCAAGTCTACATGATAACAGATGCTTGTTTCCTATAGGATCGAGGAGCATACAACCCACTCTTGCACCTTCCTTCGATCTCGAACCATCAAAGTACAAATGCCAAGGTCTATTAGCTACATTACCTACATTATTTATAATATTTACAGCATTAGCTAAGCTAGGAGAGGCTTCCTGAAAATCACAGTGCAAAATTTATGATTTATTTATAGAATCAGTAAATGCTAATTTATGTGCAAGAAAAGTCCCTAAATCTAAGTCATACCCAAGTTCCCTAAAATTGAATCACTAAACATGACCGGTTCATTGGGGGAATCTATCTCAGACACTATGTACTTCATGTACCTTTCTATGTCAACCCTAACTTGATTTGGCCGCCCGTTCTTGGGTAACCACAAATGGGACCAATCGGTTGAGAAATAGCCCTTTAAAGCTCGAGACCAATCCTGACTTAGAAACAACCTGTAAACATCAGGTATATATGCCACCACTATATCAATGACTTGAATTTTTTTTGGATTAGTAGCCATCCTAATCATTACTCCTTTGATTTTCACCTTAGATCAGTCAAGTTGGCTAATCTGAGTTTCACAAGGTGTGGGCTCAACATTCAATTTTGTACATACTGAATAAGGCATGACATTTGATGATGCTCTAGAATCGACCATACAGTTATGGACATTCCAATTGAAGATTTCAAATGTCAGTAGGAAAGGGGGAGTCGTAGATTTGGAATTCTTACCTATCAGTGTATCCCTATCGGTATTTGTTTTAATGTTATCATTGAAACCTGCCACCACTTTACTGGTAGTAGGATCAGAGCTATTTACTGTAGGTACAAAGGTCTGATTTTTCCTGAAATTGGTATTTGATGGAGTTTCCAAATTTGAGAGAATTGAACCTCCTGGCATAGGGAAGATCTTTAATAATTCAAACATACTGATGTTTTCTCTTTGTTTCTTAAGATCATCTATAATGTCCTATTGGAGATTTATGTCTTGAATTATAGGTTGCTAATTTGCGGGTAAGGAACTGCTCCTAGGAGCTGGTAATGGTTGAGGGTTGACAGGTCACTTACTCCTAGTATTGTGGGTGTGTTGATTGATGAAGATAGAATGATTATGACACTTATCATCTTTGAGTGAACTATCCCATAAATGGCAGTTAAATGGGAGGAGATCTTCAAAAGTTTTATCTTCAGTTCCAGGCTATTCAGGTTCCTAATTTTCTTCTAACTCTTGATCAAGTGAGATTTCTGGTACCGAATAGACAGCCTTAATTGTATTGAGTATTTCCTCATTGGCTGAGATGTTAGGAGGATTATTTTGTCTTGTGTTAGGTGATGTATATGGTTGATATCGAGTTTTAAAGTTTCCTCTATTTGAGGTACCTTCTCCAGTGTTCCATTTCAACATTACCATTTAATTTGTAAGAGCCCTAATTGCTTGTTGTAATTTTTCGACATCGAAAGCAGGAGCATCTTTTTTGTCCATACTAACTCTTGACGTGGTTTCATTTCTTTTACGTAAAGGGATATCAGTATTGCCATTGTTTTATGGTTCAAATGTCATAGAATTCTTTTTGAATTTTATCGCTTCTTCAAAGGTTTCAACCAACATAGTTTCACCAGCTTGCTTGACGAACATACCGAGGGATTTAGGTAAAGCGGAAGCATAGTTCTCAATTATGATATCTTCCAGAGGTTGAGAAGCTATTGGTATCTTATTCATAAGAGTAAGGAATCGTTGATTGAATTTTTTATTCGCTCCTTGTTTTCCATTTTGATTCTGGCCAATTCTAATGCTAACACAATAGGAGTTTTGTCTTCACCAAATTTATTTATGAATGCCTGACTGAAATTAGTCCAGGTAGTTATAGATCCTTGGGTCAAGGAAAAATACCAAACTACAGCCTTCCCCTCGAAATTCAAAGTAAATAGGAGACACACCACATCTTCATGTTGGACATTCATGGTCTAAACAACCAAAATGAATTTGTCAATGTGATTCTCATCAGGCTACTTATTGTCAGGGTCAAATTTAGGTAGGCATTTGTCAAGATGTTTGGGTAGGTTATGTTGCAGTTTGGATACAGAAACAACACCGCGTCGCAACCATGGTCTGTTATCATTTTGGTCTCCTTTGTCATGGTCATCCATGTCTTGATCATATTCTGAATCTGGCGAAGATTCATTGTTGTGATCACTAGAGCTATGAGGAGGTGACTCAGGAGGTAAGGGTGGTTGGTCAAATCCACCTACGGCCAAAATTTGTCATGAGGTGTTTGTGTTTGTTGATCCTCTGAGAATATTGCTAGGATGATAGTCAGGGGATCCTCTTAGGGGTTGAAGAGGTTCTTCACCAATTGGATCAATATTTTCTTGAGTTTGGTGATGGGGCCTATTTGGTAGACCAAAATTGATTGGGGGAATTCCTGTCTGGAAAGAATAGCCTCTAGTCAAAATACATCATGATTCCTCTAAGGCTTCGTTTATCTCTTCCGAGGTAACTGGCGAGAAACTAGTGTTATGTCTTATAGTGGCCCTAATCGTATTCACAAGAGGTGTTGTTGTGGATTCGATTTGTGAAGTAGATATTGGGCTAGATATTGTTTCAAAGTTTCTAAGAGGAGAGGTAGGATGACTGGTTGTAGGAGTGTTATGTGATTGATCAACCATTAAAATTTAAGTTAGGCCTTCCTTCTAGCACCATTTATTGGCCAAGAAAACTGTCCTTGGCCAACTTATGTAAAAATATCCCACATCGAGGACTTAATGCAATCCTATGTATGTTTAAAGTAACTATTTCTCACGATATCAAGGCCCTGCTGCCTTTGTGATTTTCTCTTTGAATAGAGAGTCTCTTGATGATTGTGAGTATCAAGTTTCCTATTTCAAGTGCTAATTAACAATAAATATAAACCTAATGACTACCTAGCTCTACTGACTATCCTAATTAAAAAATGTAAACTTTAGTAGCTGCTAAATCTAAGCTAAAGGTGACCTAATGTCTATTTTCCTATCCTGGCCAGGAGAACAAAGTAATAGTATGATTTAAAGTCTGAAAATGAGATAAAATTAACACTTCAACATGGTAGATAAATCCCCAGATATTAAAGTAAAACTGTAATGATTCTGCAAAAGATGAAACCTTCTATAAAATGATTATATGTATGATTTCAAACAGAAAATCAAATAATGTTGATTATTATGCAACTCTGAATATATGATAAAATATGATCACACCTTAGCATGCATATTGAACTAAGAAAACACACATGTTAGGAGTAATAAAATGTCAATTTAGACAAAACATGCAATAACAGGAAAGCAACCTATTATTTACAACTTTTGAACAAATTGCTCATAAACTCAAAATCAACATGTTAATTCAAATTCATAAAAGATAAATCCACATACGATAAAAAAGTATATATATGTAGGTAAAGAGTGAACATAGAGAAGAAAAAGAAATAGATACAGTATCAATAATATGTGTATCAGAAACTTGATCAGAGTCTCCAATCTCTGCAATAAGTTTGGTCTCCAGAATAAGTTCAGAAAACTCAAATTAAGCAGTAAGTATTGAACTATATTGTTTCGACGTTATCTTCCTTTATTATCCAGAATTCAAACCCCTTTTACAATCCTTCAAGCATCTACCACTAAGACTACCCTATCCATTTAGGACTACGTGGACCACTCCTAAAATTCGCAACATAATTTGGCATAATCTGGTGTCTCTTCTCATTGACAGGTGCTTGATTAAACACCAAATCTCCCTTGAATCAAGCTTCCCTTGAGTCAGGTTCAGAATGAAGAAGCATGGGAGAACAACAAACTTACTGGGCAGAACCAACAATGCGCCACTTGGATGAAGGTGATAAATCAAATAAGATATTCTAGGAACTGCCTCGGTTGAGAATAGAACGAGCAACCAAAAAGAGAACACAAATCATTACACATCTATAGCATCATGCATCGAATCAGATCCAATAGACATGTGTCAAACCTGAAGGTGACAAAATTACTCTCCATGAATGACCAAAAATGACATCTGACAACATTCAAAATAAAATTAATAACCAAAGTGATAAAATAAAATAAAAATAATGTCAAGGATTCCTGCAGAATCTTTGATTCTGCAAGTACCGTCATATCAACACTTTGTATTTAAAAGAACAGGCTTCAAAAATGTAAATCTTTTACATGTAACCAACGATTCTTTAAAACCCTGTAAATTCACAAAACGTTTAGTCATCAAAAAGCAAAATTCGAACAGCGAGAGCGTGAGGATTTCCTGGATGGTTCAAAAGACACTTGAACTAGTGTAGTTATCCTCGCTTCAGTTAATTTAGCTTTGAGTTTCAAGGCTCTTACATGACTAACCCTGTTTTGTTTGACTAACTTATGGTTCTTTAACAACAGGTTTTTCCTGAGATCTTTGTAGTTATTCTTCTTTTCTTTCATGTAATTCCATTTATCAATCCAAGTTACCAATTCACCTTTTAGATTGGTGATTTCCTCGGTGGTGAAGGTATTGATCAACTGGGATTCTTTAAAATCAATTTCCAAGGTCAATACTCGATGAGCTTGGGATCTGGAAACAAACTCTTCTACATCTTTCCCATCTGATTCATCAACTGTCTCCTCAATTTTTACAGGCCTCTGATCAACCTCCCGATTTGACTAGGGGAAAGTTTAGATTGCTGAGCATTTCTTTCCCTCGTCTGATAAGTGGAATCATATAGGAATTTAGGGTCAACCTGGTTCATGACATCGTTGTTTTGATGAGACCCTGATGAATCACTAAGCTTGATAATAGGAGCATCTTCTTCAAGAAAATTCCTTTATGATGAGAGGGTTGTGGCCATGCTTTGGTTGGTCCGACGAGTTGCCTCGTCACTCATGGCCTTGCTAATCTCGTCTTCATCTTGCGGGTGGCTACAAGTTTGAACTGGAAAAAGGGGGTCCTTATCAAGGTTACTATCAATGATCAAAGGTTCGTTTGTTTCCACTTGAGGGTTTTCAAATACCGCCTCAGGTTTTTTCTCAAATTCTACTTCAGGCTTACCCTCACCTAGGTTTTTAGCAGAACTCGATTCTTCACCTTCTAAGCTGGTTTCGAGATCAGGGTTTTCCAAAGCAAAGCCTCCGCTCTTGTGTCGGGTTTGTGAACTATGCTGAGGCCATTCCTCATTTACTCCATATCCATTCCTAAGGATAAATGAATCCCAATTATCACCTAATTTAGTCAACCTATGTGAAACCAGAATCTTTATCAGCCCATGATGAAAGAGGCTTTTGTCTTTATCAGCTATATTTTATTGAAATGCATAGGCCATTTTCTATAAACTATTAATGAAATAATAGGGAATATTGATAGGACAACCTTTGAACACCAACAATAACCTAAGGTGATAAAAATGAGTCTAGGACAAATGACCTTGATAAGTAATATACCTTATGATCAATCCAAGCAGCGACCGCCATTTCTTCTTCAATATTCGTGAAGGAAACCTGAACTTATATTCCACCTGCTAATTAGCTCTAATCAGGAACCCTTTCCACTCTTGGCCTTTCATGTCTTTTCCCTTAAACCACCGTTCCCCAATCAACAAAATCTCTATTGCTTGGGAGACAAACTCCTCCAATAAGTGGATGTTGATATCCCCAATTTGTGTTATTGAGCCATCAAACGAGGAAGCGAATGCCCGAGAAATGGCCATGTTGAATCCTGAAAACTTCTATAAAAATGACATCCAACCCACTTCAGTTACTGGGTCTATGCATTATGGGAAAATATCCAAATACTCATCCCCAACGAGCTCAAATCATGACACGGGATCCATAAGGGTAAGGGTGGTCATTCAGGATACAGAAAGGTGGAAAATTACATCAGGAAAATGAAGTCGACTTAGCTTCAGCCCTGGAAGATCTATTAACATTGTAACCAACTCAATATCACCAAGGTATAGGAGAAACTCAAACATGTGTGAGGAATGTTGGGTAATGATACCTCTGAACCTGCAAGAAGTCTTGGGATTTACAGAATGCACAAAGAGCGATGATTGCTTTTGGAAGGGTGGCAAGTGAGTAACAATCAGAGATGACATTTGTGTCACAATCAACAACCAAATGGCAACACATTATAATTACCATATCGAACCTTACCTTCTCGTATTTCATGCCTAAACCAGGATCGACATACCTTGGGAATTAGTTTGATCAACATGCTAAAATTAATGAAATTGGTTTGACCTCAAGGCATTAATACAATGATTCATAATCATATAAACACTCTCCCATGCAAATTAATAATAAAATTTAGGAATGGAGCGAATAAATGATTATCACAAAATCATGGTTAATATTATAATAATATGAAATGAAAATTTTATATTAATATAATCACAATCATAATCATGCCTTGAGATGACTCAATTCTTTGATTGAAATAGAACATATGAATAGATCAAAACAACAATTGAATGATACAAGGTATTACGCATGAGTTAAGTAACAAGAATAATGAATATAATACTTTTCAAAGCCATAGTTTATATCATTCATTCAATCTATAAATTTAGGAGCTGCAAAAATTCCAGGATTATGATCAATCCTTTAAACCTTAATGATCAAACCGAAATACAAAGTAGAATGAAGATAATCAATCCAATTTGATACCAACAGCATTTCCAATCCTTATGTCTTGGTCAAGATTCTAACCTTATTGGGAGTACCTTCAGAATCAAATATTCTAAAGGTACTCCTAAAATATAAATTTTATGAGTATTGATTTAGGCCATAATCCGAGACATTAGTGATAATTTAAAAGATGTATGAAAGAACAAATTGGTCCGAAGGGTGTTGCTTGCCAACAGATTTCTAGGGTTCACCAACAAGTTTAGACTAGGGCCTTGGATTAGGATTGGAGAGTAATCTCTCTGAGACCATTTGAATTGAACATTGGAGCATGTCTAGGGAGTGATAAAATCCATTTTTTGTATGTTTGGCCAAGAAAATCCTCTCAAACAGGATCAAAATATGAGTTCATGTGAGGTTGAGTTGCGAAGATTAACCCTCCAATACTTGTTCAAGCATTTGTGGATTGTTTTGTGTTTGGGGGTTCCTTTAACACCACCTTTGGACCTCTGTGGTCTAGGTTCCTTTGGAAGTTCAAGCTTAGCTACCCTTCTCATATTTACAATTCCAACCATCAACTATTCCCCTAGACTACAAGTGTGATTTTGTATCTTTAGTTGTTATTCCTAGGGATCACACAGGTGACTACAAGGGGCTTCCCACGATACCTAGTGTAGATGTTGTATCACACTTTTAGTACCCTTATATTTTGTCCCATATCTATTTGGGATACTTGCACCAGGAAGTGTTGTTATGTGGAGGTCAGGGTAACTGCTTTTATTCCTTTTTTTGTTTTAGGACTTAATCAACCCAGGCTAGTTTTTGGAAGGTCCTTAGTTTGCTTGCATTGTTATATTTAGGACATTTTTAGTAGTATGATCTTTGTTTTTATTCTTCCTTTAGGTATTGTTTCTATTTCCATTTTGAATCTTTGATTAAGGGTGCCAGAACAACCATTCCACCAATCTAGAAGGGTTCATAATATTTCTCTGGAAAGAGTGGATCCTCCACCACCTCCTTACTAATGTTGACTGAATTCAATTAGATCTTTTGAGCCAACATGTTCTTCTAATTTTTCTGAACCAATTATTGCATTTTCAAACACTTATACACCTGAGGTTACTAGGGTAGAATATCTTCAGGCTGAATGCTTCATTAGACCTTTTAACCCTCCACTTACTGGACCCCATGATCCATTTCTTGTTCAAATTCCAATCTCTTCAAAATTAGATTATGTTGCTTATCATTTAGTTTGGAGACTTGTCATGGAAAATTCTGGTGATGTTTTAGTATCTAGGGATCCTCATACTCCTACATCCACTATTGTTGTAGGGGGCATTTCTCCTCCTGATTTTTCTACCCACAAAAAAAATATGACCCAAGCTACTATGGCCATAATGGTTATGGTTGTTAACAATTCATTACCAATAGCCTCTGTTGTCACTCAAATTTTGAGTGTTGCATTATCCTCATCACTTGGCTCTTACACCTTTTCATCTAGGATATCGACTGTGAGTATAATCTAGGTCCATATCATTTTCAATCCCATTTTTTCAAACCCTAGTAGCAGGGTAAGAAAATCCTCTATACCTTTACAAGGTTTTCTCTGGGGTGAAGGAAAAATTCCTTCATTCACTCCTTCAATCGGAAGTGGATATTTCCAATATTTTGGAACTGTCTCTAGGGAGAATCCTTTTATGGGATGAAATTCTCAAATGGGTAGATTTTTTCAATCATTTTCCATGCCTATAAGGTCGAATCCTTTCATGCTTTTCATGGCAATGGAAGTAATAATTTTTTATTGTCTGAAATGTTGAAAGGGGGGAACCCTTCCTAATATCAATGGAATCTTATGAAATGGGTATTCCCATCACAAGGGATATCATCGGAGGGAAACCCTTTCCATTCATTTGGAAATCCAACCAGTGGAATTTTTCCTCTTTATGGTCAATATGTAGGCTCTTCAATGACACAACCTAGACTTCATTCTCTAGAAACATTGAACATGCCAGATTTATTAAAACTGATGAATGACTTGGTATGTCATAATCCAAATTAGCCCTCGGGCCCTAATCCCAACCAAATTACCTTTATAAATTCCAAAATTTGAAGGAAAAAATGGTGAAGATCCAGTGGATCATGTTACAACTTTTCATTTATGTTGCTCTTCAAATTCACTCAATGATGATTCAATTCACCTATAATATTTTCAAGGCACTCTCACATGAGTGGTAATGAAGTGGTGCGTTGAGTTGCTTGGGTCATCTTTCCATTTGTTCCATGAACTAGCAATGGTCTTCTTAAATCATGTAAAACTTCTAGTCCAGTTTGATGCCAGTACAAATTTACCGTCAACGCTTCGGAGGAATAAATAAACCCATATATTGGATCATACCCAAGAATGGAATAGACAGAAGAGGGTGATTAAGGCCAATATTCCCCCTGAATTCTTGCTGGAATGGTTTTTGAAATCCTTGTTTCCTTATATATCTCCAAGGATGTTTCTACTTCAAGGGTGACTAATGAAGAATAAGCCATATTTAAAGACCAACAATTATTATTGATTTACTCTTAGTCTGGGATTTTGTATGGATTTTTTCCTGACACACTAAGACCAAACATTCATCCTTTAAATCCTAATCCTACACCAAATGTTGATGGCATTGTAGGTTCCATTAGTAACCCTACCACAGATTCGATTAAGAATTAGATGAATAATTTATCCATTAAACATTTTGTAGCTAGAGAAAGTAATGTTGCATCTTCTCCTCCTCCTCAAAAATATTATATACATACTGTGTAGGAAAATCCAAAGGATTCCCAGCAACCCAATGGAAATAAAAGCAACAAGGATAAGAAAGGAGAGGAAAACACTAATAACACTAAATCTAATAATAATGTTGGTGTGGCTAGAAAGGAATGAAAAAAGGTTAAATTTCCTTGTGAACATTGTAAAGGATATCACCTTTCCCATAAATTCCCTAAGATGTAAGAAGCCCAAAAATTATCGATGCAACATCAACCTATTGTGCTAAATAACCCTTTTCCTCAAGGACAACATATAGCTTTTGGATCTTCTAGTACTTTTGGAAACACATGAAGGGGCATTCAAAATGTACCCTCATCCAATCAATCGTTCATCCATATGGTGGGTTCATCTGTCTCATTATCAACTAGAGCCTGTGATGATGGTAATCATGAGTCTTCTTTGAAGGAAAAAGAGTCTCTCGAATCGCAGAACCCTCTTCATATAAAGAAGCTTATGGGAGACACAATGCCACAAATACCAAAAGGTGTATATGAGAGAGAATTGCACAACCCGAAAACTAGATATTCTCCTAACTATTCAATTGTTTATTATTTATCCCAGACCCCTTGTGAAATGTTAGCTCTTGAAGTACTCCAAAGCTTCCCTTCACAGCAGACTGCATTGTTGTCCACTATCAGAAACACATAACTTTCTAATTCTCAGATTATCAAGTTTGACATTGCAAATGTTAATAATCTCCTTCTGTATCATGTAGCCTTTCAAATTAATGTTGTGCATTCCACGAAAATATTGGAAGGATAGTGGTTGATGCGAGAACATCAACAAGTGTAATGGATCTATCTTGTTGGAAAGACATTGGCTCTCCTAAACTTGTTCCACCCACCATGTTACTTAAAACTTTTGATTGATGATATTTTCAACCACATGGAATTATTTTCTCTTTTCTAGTTGAATTGGGAGGAAAATTTGTTTCTAGAGAAGTGGAATTAGTTGATTCCCCACTTGACTACAATCTTTTACTAGGATGGAGTTGGACCTATGCCATGATTTCTATAGTATCTTCGATTTTTCTAGGTATTGTGTTTTCCTCATGAAGGGAAAATAGTTATGATTGAAAAACTATTGTTCAACCATTCTAACTCCACTATATATATAGGGTCTAATGTTACGTGGATCAATAAATCTCATACAAACAATGAGAATATAGAAGTTGGGATGTATTCTTCATTGATTAGAAATTTTAATTTTCCCGCTCCTACTTTTTATATTAACACCACTCCAACTTCTTCCAATAACAAAATTTATGTGTCTCAAGTTTGCTCTTTTTGAAAATCATACTTTGAAGACTCATGGATTATTCCTTCCCCGTCAGATTCAATGGAATAATCCCAACATTCTAGAATGGTTGTGTCTTTGTCTATAGCAACGATAACTTATCAAGTAATTCAACATGTTACATGACACTGGAGACCCATATCTAAATCCTACATTAACTGAAGAGTTGGATCTTTCTACGAAGCTTGTTTGGGCTATGAACTCTTATAATTCTCTAAACTATCTTGATATTGTCTTGCCTTAGACGTGGATATTCTAGAATCCATTATAGGGCCTGATAAGTCATGGGGGTATCTACATCATAGGTCTTATTCCTTCTATATATTGACAGGATTGAGAGTGGAGAGTTTCAATTGACCTTAACTAAAGATGAATATAGACCAATAATTTCTTTGGAAACACATGGAGTGTATGTTGAGGGTAATATGGAAAAAAATTTAGAAACTATCTCGACCACCCTCTATAGTAATCTTGGTGTCATGGAAAATGTATTCATTGTTGTAGACTATACTTAGGAGGAGATTTGCATCTATATTGAGTTGTTTAAAGAATTTCAGAATGTATTCACTTAGTCATCTAAGGAAATGCTAGGCATTGATCCCCATTAGAGGAGTTTTGAAGTAAAAAATGGACCTCAAAACAAAAAAATGTACAATCAAAATTAAGTTTATAAGAACCAACAAGATTCAAGATGATGATGTCAACCATGGGGGTAAAATTTGTACAAACATTTGGAGGGAAAAATAAAAAACTACTTTTTCTTATTGTATTTTTGATATATCTCTTTATTTGTTTAACCAAATTTCAAGATCAGGCCCTTGTTGGATGCATAATTTAATTCTACATCCAACACATCCACATGGCATACTTTTGAGGCACCCATGACATGAAAAACAAAAAATTTAATTAAAAATGTATTTTGATACGTAAAATACATTTTTCTATTGAATTTTTTGTTTTTCATGCTATGGGTGCCTCAAAAGTATAGAGTGTGGGTATGTGTTGGATGTGAAAATCAAATTCCACATCCAACAAGTCCGCAAAATTGAAATTTGGGTAAACTAATAAGAATATATGTAAAAAATACGATAACAAAAAGTAGTTTTTCTTTTTCCCCTCCAAAGTTCATAACTCTTATTTTATTGTTATAACTCTTATTTTAATATTTCCCTTAGGAGGCCCACTTTAGACCTCAAAACTCTCCTAATGCGAATTGTTGAACATGAAATCAAAACCTATGAGAATGTTAAACCTGTTTGACAAAAAAATCAATCTATTAATCCTAGAAAGGTAGTAGCTATCAAGGTGGGGGTGGACAACGTCCTTAAAGTCGGCTTTATCTACCATGTTCCCTTAACTAAATGGGTATCTAATCCCATTCATGTTGATAAAAAGAAACGAACACTTCGAGTATGCATGGAATTTAGGGATCTGAACAAGGCTTGTCCAAAAGACAAATTTTCCACACCATTTACTGATCAAATCATTGATCAATATGTGGGGAGTGAGATTTTTTCCTTTATGAATGGATTCTTTGGTTATAACCAAATTCATATCCGACCCAAGGATCAACATAAAATGACATTTATATGTCTTTGGGTACTTTTACTTACCAAAAAAATCATTTGTCTTAAAAATGTCGAGGCCACTTTCCAGCGGACTATGTCCTTTTCCTTTCATGACATCAATCACATTTTAGAGGTTTTATGGGATGATTTAGATACTCACTCTCGAAAAAGAAGAGATCACCTAGCACATCTTTGCCTCATGTTTAAACTATGTTGGTATTATAAGATCCATTTGAGTCCTCACAAATGCATTTTTTGTGTTGTATCGAGGTGTTTTTTGGGTTTCATTTTATCTAATAAAGGAATTATGTCGATCCTTTGAAGGTAGAGGTAATTATCATGTTGCCTAGTCCATGCAACATTCATCAACTTCAAAGTTTACAAGGAAAAGAAAAAAAATTGGTGTTTCTTAGCTAATTATGCTGACATAACCAAGGGATTTATGTGTTTATTAAAGAATGGGTCCCATTTATATGGGATGACTTTACACAACATTCTTTTGATACCCTTAAAAATGATCTAACATGGCCCCTCATGTTGTATTTGGAAGCATCAAATTCTACAGTCAACATGGTATTAGTTCAGGAAGATGATACTATTCAGGAGCATGTTATCTATTATCTGAGACATGGCTTAATTGTTCTTGAAATTAAGTATTCGCACATTAAGTAATTAGCTTTGGAGGCTATATATTCCATCCAACGACTTTGTCATTGTATTTAATTGTGAAAAATCACTATAGTTGCATATTTAAATCCATTTCAATGTGTTTCAACCTAATGAATTCTCAAGGGCAAGTTTAATAAATGTATCATCATCTTACAAAAAAAGATTTAGAATGTCGGCCTACTGAGTTTAAAAAATAATTGGTTTTCATTGAACTTATAGTGGAGTTTCTCTGTGAAGAAAGTGGAAATCTTGAATGTGACTCGTTACCTGATTAGCATATTTCTCTCATTTATTCCTCTGATCCTTGGTATGGATGTATACTTGTGTATCTCCAAACTTTAAATTTTCCTCAAACTTTTTCACGAGACGATCAACAATGTCTTAGACATCTAGCTAAGAATTACCTTATCATCGATGACACATTGAATCGCCAAGGAGTTGATTTGATTCTTCGTCATTGATTAAATCATGATGAAGTAGAAAACATACTAAATGAATCACAGAGTGGATCATGTGGAGGTCATATCTTTAGTTTGGAAATTGCTCATAAAATATTGTGTGCAGGGTCCTTTTGGCCTACGATCTTCAAAAGTTGTATTGAAGTGGTCAGGACATGCCATCTTTGTCAAATTTTTACTAAGAAAATGTGTGCACTCCCTACTCCCTTTTTTTTCTATCGTCATTGTTGGCCCTTTCACCAAATAGGGGGTTGATTTTATGACATGAATCCTAGTTTCAATGGGGGGAACAAGTTTATTAATGTGGCCATTGACTATTTCACAAAATGGGTAGAGGCCATGCCAAATTTTTCTAGTGACCTTGAGACAAATACATATTTCATATTGAATCAAATCATTACTATGTTTGGAATTCCAAGAGAGATTTCCCCCGATTATGGCAATCACTTTTAGAATAAGATGATGTCCAAGTTAACCTGTAAGTTGGGTTTTATACAGGAGCATTTGTCTCCATATTATTCTCAAGAAAATGGACAAGTAGAGGTTGTTAACAAAACTCTTAATACCATCCTCCAATGAACAATTAATGCAAGAAATTCCAATTAGCATTTGATGCTATATCAAGAATTATGGGCATACCAAACCTTTGTAAATACTGCCATAGGGTTCTCTCCTTTTTAGACCATTCATGGAGTTTAATTAGTCCTCTTTATTGAATGTGAAATTTACTCTTTGAAAATTGTTGTTAAGCTCCTTCTTGACACATCTGAGTTACAAGAACACCTTGTTCACTTAGAACATCTTGATGAACAATGTCAAGATGCAACTATGCCAAATGAAGCACACAGGAAACATGTTAAAAGACAATATGAAAATCTTTTCATCCTAGGATTTTTTCTTAGGGAGATCTTATTTTGGTTTATGACCAAGACAAATATCCTCTAGGATCTGGTAAATTTAATTCCATGTGGCCCAAACCATATATTGTTGAGCATGTGTTGGAAAAAGGTGCTTATGAATTAGATGATTATGAGGGAAATATGTTTGTTGATCCCATAAATGGGATCTAATTGAAAAAGTACGATGCTTAAGCTAGCATTCCCAGGCATGTACTCTTTTTGTACATATTGTTCATTTGTTAAAAAAAAAAAGGTTGTTTTGTATGATTCGGTATTTTCTTTTTTTTGGCTAGGATAGAAGATTTCTTTGGAATCAATGGTTTTTATGGGCTTCGCAGATGGCGCTAGTCGTCATACCAAGAATATCGCTTCCGCTGCATGGGTGGTTTATTCCCCTTTTGTCCATTTGGTGACTTGAGGTGGTGTTTGTCTTGGAGTGACAACCAATAATATGGCCGAGTATATCACCATGATTGCAATTTTAAGCAATGCCATTGTAAATGGAATCCAATACCTAGAGGTCCATTTAGATTCCCAATTGGTTGTTTCTCAATTAAATGGTGATTTTCAGGTTCGTGATCTCGCTTTATTCCACCAATTCCTCTGAGTGCATCTTCTTTAATGTCATTTTACTTTTCTAACCTATAGGAACGTTCCTAGAATAAAAAATCTTGTGACTGGTGCACATGCTAACTATGTATTAGATTTGCATTTATTTCATTTGTAAAAGAAAAAACATTCATGTATATAACACACATTTTCATAAACATACATTGTCATATAAGTCAAATGTTGAGGAAAAATGTTTATATATAATAATGGTTTGATGTTCAAAAGTACAAAACAGTGGAGTGACTAATTCAAAATTGGGTTTCTAGCCCTTACTATGCTACAAAATTGGGCTTTTATCCCTGACTATCCATCTATATCATAGCTAAGATTGAGGGCTTGTCCCTCCTGATCTAGCATGGTAGCATACTATGGCCTTAGCCAACCATTAGAAATATTGAACCCAGGGACGTGGTACTCCCACAAAATGTCATTGCATCTGCTTCAATAAATCTTCAATTTCTACCATCAATATGCGTTGTGTAAGTCTATCGAGATTGTTCTTGACTATTCTACAATACACTCTATGGGTTGGGATGATTTACATTGATGTCCAGGATATCTGGATGGTCAAGTTGGTCCAATATCTACATGGTTGAACAGTTTTGATTAAGTTATACTCCACATCAAAAATGTTTGTGTTTCTTTTAGGAAGTTGAACCCGTTTTTGCATTTATACTCCACTAAATGGTTATTCTTCTAGTCCTTATGGAGATTTTGTTGATGTCTCATATGTCACAGACTTATGTTTATGTTCTTCATAGAGTTTATGTTTCCTGAGTCACTTATTGTGTCATGTTTTTGTTCAAGGGAATTTTTTAACCTATTTAGATCACTCCTCAAAACTTCTTCCTTTTATATATCGACCTTTTTTATGCCAAGTATGTTTTAGAATCAATCAGTTTGTCCATGTCCTTTCAAATTTTGTCCTTACGCTACTACCTCATCTTGGATGATGGGGGATTCCTTAACGTAATGTCCCCTACATGAGGGAACCTTGTTCAAACCACTAACCCATTCAATCCTCATGGGTTCTAGTGGAAAATTGAACTAATTAATAAGAGAGTTAATTTTGGCTATAGTTATTCTATGTAATTAAATAAATCATGAAAGAATGATGGGGACCACAATTTTGGAATAATTAATTTTCTATTTATTGTTTACGAGTTTTAATTTATCTAGGTGGCTCAAGAGGGTGCATAGGATGAAGGATAAGGCATATGAGTTGTCTCCCTCAGGAAAATATGGAAAGAAAGCAGTAAAAGCATCCTAAAGCAAGAAAAGCAGCAGAAAATCAAAGAAGATAGAAGTTTCCATATTTTTGAAGATAAGGCTAAAGAAGGAGTAGTAAAAAGAGTAAAGATAAAGATGATAATTTCAGCCAGTGAGGGATAAATTATCGAGACAAGTGTGTCCTATGCAAGTGAAACTTACCAAAGAAGCATCCAACTCAGTTATGGATCGAATTCCAAGAAGGCAATCTCTAGAAGGAAGGAAAAATCCAGCAAAGGTTAATAAAAGGAGCATGATCACTCCCTTTAACATATTTTGTCCCTTTAATAATTCATCTTCGAGAGATTTGCACTTATTAAAGGATTGCATTGTGTGCCCCTTTCCGTCATTGGGAGATGTTCCTCGTTGCAACTAGTAATCCAGTGGAGATATTGTGAGATCCTTCTCTTGGAGTTTGAGGAAGAGAACACATAGTTCCTTTCAAAGAGGTTTATTGCAGCCATTAAATTCTTCTTGCAAGTCTGATATGAGATTCAGAATTATGTGGTTGAGTTTCAGTTTGGTGTAGTAGAATCTCATAAGCAATAGTGTTCAATTTGTAGTGTTTTGTATCAATAGAGAGAATGAGATTTATGAATTGCGCCCCCTATGAACTATAGATTTTGTTCATGTGCAATCAGAGGGTTGTAATATGATGTACTTCTACATATTAGATCCAATAGTAAAAAGATCCCTTCCTTACTCTCAATCACTCTACTTCTGCTTCTATGTTACAAATTCTATTGAATCTATGGCATACTGCAAGTTTTGCTCTCATTGACTGTTAAATGCACCAATGAATTTCTGATTGAATCATGTTGCCATTTGAACTTATCTACCAATTTCATTGCAAAATTTGTGGTCTCTAGATAGCATTTGAAATTAATTGTTTTCACTGCTTGCACTATTGTTAAGAAAATTGGCAATTTTTCAGTCTTAAAGGGTTTAATGGTTAAACATGATTTTAAGAATTGTTCTGAAGGTCATTGTAGATAAATATGAAGTAATTGAGCCCATCCCTAGTCACAAAACATAAATTTGGGAGCCTCTAGTTCCATTTGATATTGTTTGGAAACCACCTCCTTCATTAGTCCAAATTTCGATCTTTACACCTAGTCACCAATTTCACTATTAAATATTTGTTGGTCAAGTCAAGTGGATTCCATAGTAGGTTGGGAAAATTTCAATCAGTATTCCACTGGTCTAGTAGTTTCCAATGTTACACCAAATTCAACGAAGGTTCCACATAATTCCTAGGGACTGACACCACCGGGTCATTCTTGGACATCCTAGGTGTGGTGCACTCCCAAATGTGCAAGTTGTTGAAGAAAATCACCAAGTCAAGTCTATAACCTTCTGTTGTGTGATTTTGGTTTCCTAGGGTCTGTAGATTTTCCTAAACCCCTGCTTGGTGTTAGAAAAATAGGATTGCAGAGCAATAACAATAAACAAGCTGCAGATATAAATCACATAAAACACATTACAAGAGAGACACCAATATAACATGGTTCACCCAAGATGGGATACGTCCACACAGAAATTGCCAATCCTTATTATTATTATACCATCCAACAAATGAAGGGATACAACCTACAGCACATCCGTTGCAACTTCTTCTTCACTCTCTCACTGGCTCTCTCACACAATCAGATATCTTTTTAATGCTACAATACACAGCCATATTACAATGCCTTCCTTTTAAAGATCGATTACCATGTGAAAATACTATGGAACAACCAATCCAATGGGCCCATAAATCACCCATTATTGACCAAGTCATGACTATGAAATTACAACATTTTACAAGGAATGTTTTCCAAAATTTTCGCTATGGGGGCGCTGCCCCCGAACCCCCGCGAGACGAGGGATCCCAAACTAGTTGCCACCCCCCTTGGACCCTTAATGGCAACTATTTTTTTGGGGGGGGGTCCACCCCAAACCCTCCCTTCATGGGATGGTATCCATACACGGATGAAACATGACCTATGAATAAGGAAGATCAGGCTCCACAACCAATACTTGGAAAAGTTAGTGAAGATCTTGTTGTGTTTGGATAAAAATATGTAAAATCTAGTTCTAGATGGCCAAATTTGAGTTAGTGTGCCTAAATATTGTTTGGGTACATTACACATGTGGCATCATAGCATGAATCTCTACACCTATGAACTACAATATTAAGTCTCCTTGTTCAAAGAAGAGAAATTTGTATCTATGAGTCTAGTTCCAGCCATTGAAGATGAAGTTTCGAGCCATATGAGGAAGAATAATTCATCTACATAGATGGAGTATTTCCACAAGATGAGGATGGTTACTTTAGTGAACAGATGTATAATGAATACCGATAGGCCGAATCACCAAAGGATAGATCAAAATATGATTTAACAAGGAGGATAGTAGCCGTGAAAAATATGCCTCATCACTATCAAGAGTATCTATATTTGAGGGAAGAGATTCATAAGGACATATCCGTCAAAGATTACTTTCAATTCCATATGTATTTTGGCCCCAATATGTGGATGATACCTCTTTTGAGAGCAACAAAACATCAAGGAAGGAAGCAAGTTGTTCCACTTATTCAAGAAAAGAAGAAGAAGAAGGAACCAAAGGTGAAGCTTTGTCAAAGCCATTTGCATATTCAAACATCATGATATTATTTGGTTTTTCTTCAAGCAGAGTCTCAAAAAGTTGTGATCCTATTACTGCTCAATATGGAGAAGCCTCAATTTTCCTGGAAGAGCATGGCAATGAAGCAGAAGCACCCGAAGATAAAAGAAAAGGAATGCATATAGATTCGCTCCAATCAAATGAAGAAGTTAAGAAGAGCGAACCACAAGTTGCATATGTGAGTCTTAATGTGGACTCCAATGAGGAAGAGCATGTTTGCACCAATCTAATCCAAGAAGAAGATGAAAAGGAACCATGCGCACCTGAAGACCTAGCCGCCCATCATCAGGTTGTTGGTAGTGTGGGAGGTGAATTCACTTCCAGCTTATTTGTTGGTGATTTCCATATCAGTGCAAAGGGGACTGAGGATGAGAGGAGTTCAATCGAACTCAATGATAGTGAGACATCTTGTAAAGAAGAAGACAGGCACACACCATTTGGGTTTGAACCATATATTTTGGTGGAGGAACATGCCACCATAGCTCTACCTCATGAGGAGGAAGATGTGATGCAAAGGTATGAACACAATTCTGATTTCTATATTCCTTTGTGTCATCGTGAGATTGCATCCACTCCCAGAGAGAAGATTTGCATGATGGAGTATACTAATGAGGAGTCTCTAATTTCTGTTGTGGAGGATGATGGATTGTTGGATGGGAGTCAGCACAATTCCCATAGGAGGGATGAGCTCGCATGTGACAACACACATTGTGTTTTCAATCAAACATGGACTGACTTGGAGATCCTACTCCTAGTCACTGAAGAAAGGATACTTCAAGTTCTACCTAGAATTGATAGTGCACATAGATTCATGGAGGATCTCATTGAGAGAGTTTAGTTGGAGGAGATACTTAGTGGTATGGTTGATAGAGTCTCTAGCACTTAAATCTACACCATTAAAAGAGATTTGGAAGAGCTGAAACATGATTACTTGTAGTTGTTTATGGATAGAGACATGGCTATCAAATTTTCCGAAGACAAAGCAACAACAGAAGGAGAGAGACTACATAGGGATTTGGGAGATTTTCTTTCCTCGCCCATGACCAGTAGTGAAATGATGTGTGTGGCTGATTGCACACATGTTGCATTGGATGAGCCTCATGTGCAAGGTGAGCATGAGGAGTGTTCAATGATGCAAGTGCTTGATGGTAGTAGTGATATGGGGATTGGTTGCAAAGAACTTGTTTCACACCAAGAGGATCATGAGCATTCTCTATGTGAGGAAGGATCATTTGTGGAGGATGTACTTGAGTCCATTCCACTTGGACCCAACAACACATATCCTAAGACCATTTCCTTGGGATCAAGTAGTAGAGAGATATGTCCATCTATGGATAGATGCAATTGCAAAGTTGATGACTCCAAGAGCTGAGAGCACATCTTATGATTCCATTAACATTCCTCGCAGTGCCCAGTTAAATGAGAAATAGCTTATGCACCTTTGGCTTCCATTTGATGCCATCTATCCACATATGGATTGGGTGGAAGATTACATGGCACACATGGACATACCTTGCAGAGAGAGTTTTCTCATGTTAGGTGGAAGACAGTTGCACAAGAAAGTTACCATGAGGAGATTGGCATACAACATGTTGAGGCATTTTCCTTATGCAAGGAAGAACTAATATTTCCTTTGTGGAGGAAAGTCACGTCCTTGGATGAGGCACACCAGTACATTCTTGTTGGACCAGCCAAAAAAGAAGACCATGCATCTATTGTTTCAGTGGATGAATTTTGTAGAGAGTTGCAGTTGGCCTACTTTCCTTCACTCCTAGCACCTAAGGATGTTAAAGTAAATGTTGATTTGATGGAGGGACCATTTCTATTGATGCTTCATGAGAAGCAAGAGACACATGTGTCTACTTATTAACTTGATTTTGATCACTTGGACACACCCTTGGTCCTCCTTTAGTATGGTGAGCAACAATGGAATCTACCTGTGCCACTTGTTACTTGTCACATGCACAACAGTGCAGGAGAGTTCCACTTGAGCACTTTGAGTGGGACAAGTGATAGTATTATGAGCCATGGGATTAGAGTGTTGTTTGCACATGTGGAGTTTCACACCTTCTTGGAGAGGATCACAGAGTTGATTATTTGCATTGGGGGTGGAAAAATTCCCATTTGGTGGATGGATCTTGGCATACATCCATCATCCCATTTGGTGGATGGATATGGTATGCAGCATAAACCATGGGATCCAGGCATTGATGGTTTGTTTTAGACACCATTGATGTTTAGGAGGATGCAACTAAGATAGTGGGATCCAGGCATTCCTTGGCATGATGAATTTTATTGGATACCATTGATTTTTTTTGGGGTGTAGTATAATCAATGGGACCCTGGAATTGCTTCGAACAAGTTCAGTTGATGTCATTGGTGCAATAGTTTAGTTGTTGGAATTGGAGAGCAATCCAACCATGATTTATATGATTCCATCTATGTGGAGCATTGGTTCAGTTTCCTCATCAAGGAAACTTATTATGGATGTACATGTCATTCACTTGCTTATTTTTTTGGGACCTTTAGGTGGTTCCTTATGTGGAGACTATGTAGTGCAAGGGTGAATGTTATAGACACCTTACATTCAACAAGTTCATTTGGGTCCTTGGAATTCTTCTCAATTGTTCAACATCGTTGAACTTTTAGTTATAGAGGATACAGATCTATTATTTGGGAATATGGTTGTGATCAAAGTGGCACAGAAGCAACATGGTGGTCCCTTTCTGAGATTAGTTGGGGAGCTTAGAAATACAGTTGCAATTTACCTAGAGAAGATGCAACATGGGAGGGTGAACAAGTGTTGCAACACCCAGGATTACCATTGCTCGAGGACAAGCAATTTTGGGTGGCGAGCACTGTAATGTACCCTCCATAAGGTCACCTTGGTCAAACCACTAACCCATTCGATCCCCATGGTTCCTAGTGTAAAATTGAATCAATTAATAAGAGAGTTAATTTTGGCTATAGTTATTTTATGTAATTAAATAAATCATGAAAGAATGATGGGGACCACAATTTTGGAATCATTAATTTTCTATTTATTGTTTATGAGTTGTAATTTATCTAGGTGGCTCAAAAGGGAGCATAGGATGAAGGATAAGGCATATGAGTTGTGTCCCTCAAGAAAATATGGAAATAAAGCAGTAAAAGTAGCCTAAAGAAGGAAAAACAGGAAAAGCAGCAGAAAATCAAAGAAGGCATAAGTTTCCATATTTTGGAAGATAAGACTCAAGGAGGAATAGTAATAGCAGGACAGAAAGCAAGAGGCCTCAGGAAAGATATAGATGCTAATTTTATCCAGTGATGGAAAAATTATGGATACAAGTGGGTCCTATGCAAGAGGAACTTACCAAAGAAGCATCCAACTCATCTTTGGCTTGAATTCCAAGAAGGCAAGCTCTAGAAGGAAGGAAAAATCCCAAAAAGGTTAATAAAAGGAGCATGATAACTCCATTTAACATCTTTTATCACTCTAATTATTCATCTTGGAGATATATGTGCTTCTTAGAGGCTTGGGTGGTGTGCCCCTTGCCAGCATTAGGAGATGTGCCCCTTTGTAACTAGTAATCCGGTCGAGAGATTAGGAGATTCTTCTATTGGAGTTTGAGGAAGAGAACACATAGTTATTTTCATGGAGGTTTATTGCAGCCATTAAAGTCTTCTTGCAAGTCTGATATGATCTTTAGAATGATGTGGTCGATTTTCAGTTTGGTGTAGTAGAATCTCAAAAGCAATAGTGTTCAATTTGTAGTGTTTTGTAGCAATAGAGAGAGTGAGATTGATGAATTGTGCCCACTGGGAACTATAGTTGTTGTTCATGTGAAATCAAAGGGATGTAATATTATGTGATTCTGCATATTTATCAGATCCAATAGTAAAAATATCCCTTCCTTACTCTCAATCACTCTACTTCTGCTTCTATGTTACAAATTCAAGTGAATCTATGACATACTCAAATTTTTTCTCCCATTGAGTGTTAAATGTGTCTATGAATGTATGATTGAAGCATGATTATATTGAATGACATGTATTTCAATTCATATATGAATTTTATTGAAGAATTTTTTATCTTTGGATATCATTTGAAATTAATTGTTTTCACTGCTTGCGCTATTGTTAAGAAAATTGGCAATTTTTCAGTCTTAAGGGTTTAATTGTTAAAGATTATTTTAAGAATTGTTATGAAGGTCCCTATATATAAATAAGAATTAATTGATCCCATCCCAATTCACGGAAAAAATATTTGGGAGCCTCTAGTGCCATTCCATCATGTTTGGAAATGCCTCCTTCAGTAGTCCAAGTTTCGATCTTTGCACCTAGTCACCAATTTCATTGTCAAATATTTGTTGGTAAAGTCAAGTGGAGTCCATATCAGGTTGGGAACATTTTAATCAGTGTTCTAGTGGTACAGTAGTTTCCAATTTTGCATCAGAAGTAGCGAAGGTTCCAGATAATTCCTGGGGACTAACACTATCGAGTCATTCTTGGCCATCCCAGGTGTGATGCACTCCTGAATGTGCAAGTTGTCAAAGAGAATCAACAATTCAACTATGTAACCTTCTATTGTGTGATGTTGGTTTCCTAGAGTCTGTTAATTCCGCTAAACCCCTACCTGGAATAGTTACTGAATATCTTGTGGTGTTTGGATAAAAATGTGTAAACTTTAGTCCTAGTTGGCCAAATTCGAGTTAATCTACCTAAATCTTGTTTGGGTGCATTACATTTAGTTCCCTCCTTCTAGCGGATCACTTCCCATCGAATTTATATCATTTTCTTTGGGATAGAGATCTAGAGTGTTTTTAGTAACTTAGGACTTGCAATCATCAGTGGAAGGTTTCCTCACTATCGATAGTGGGATAACATCAATGTCCCCTAATCTCTAGAATCTGCAAGTGTTCGACATCATCTCATCTATTTTAATTTGATAGATTGTAGTAGGTACCTTTCCATTCATTATCATTAGTTATTTGGATGATGTTTCTTAACATAATTCATTAATGAGCGGTAATCAAACAGTGTCTCACTATGTTTAACTTCAGTATATTTATTCGAATGGTGTAGACTCATACCAACGATGGCTTGGTTTGAAGATCTTGGGTTTATTCTAGCATCACCATATTTATGTTATTTACCCAAGTTGCATTGTATTGTGTTATCCCTCATGTATGACATTGATAATTTTTGGAGGATCAATTTGTACATCACTTGTTCACAAATATCCTCCTTTTGACTCTAAGACATAGATCCATTGTGAATCTTTTCGTGGCTATGATATTTTATGAAATGGATCCACTGTGTATTCATTTTCCATGTCCATGATGATTTATTATATACATCTCATGGATATGAAATGTACTTGATTTGGTGTCCATGATTTTGACACTCTCGAGCATGGGTATGCCCCCATCGGGAAGAGAATAATCTTACTTGTGTTCTATTGTAGGTTGTTCGTGTGGTTAGATTTTGATGAATTCTTACTAGGCCCACTATGCACTCATTTCTAAAGATTTATAATGTATTTTGGCCATGATTTTCTCCTCTGTATTTGCACATTAGGGAGCATCTATTATAACATATTTTTCCACATCCTTGCATAGATGCATGTTTTGGCCTAGGCCACGTTATTTTCTCCACTTTCAAACTTCCTTGTTCCTACTTGTGAACCACATTTACTTCTCACCTCCTAAAACCTATTTAAAACACCCTTTTTGAAGCAAAGACATGCCTAACTGATGTCTAGACCGCATCTATGCACCCTACCCATGTCTAGCCCACGTGTTTAGTTATTTGGTCACAAAAATAAAAATTAGTTAAAGTTGTGTGAGTTGTACAAGTTCCTTCGATTCCCGACCTCTTATTGCCAGTAAAGAACTACTCTAACTGTTCTAACTATTTTTCTAGAGTATAAAAATGCCCAAGAAGAAGAATAAAGGAGGAGAAGAAATAAGTAATAGCATCATAAAGTTGATATTTTTCTGCTGAAAACCACAAGCCCCTATTTCTTGAGTCTACAAGTTGTTCCCTCATATCTGGAAACCCTCTACTCTAGTATCCTTTTCCTCTTATATCTTGTGAGAAAGAGATAAAATCTCTTTCTTATAAATGTCCTTCAAGCAAAGCATCAAGAAGTCAAGTTCCACCTTTGTGGCCTAGGTAGAGGAATTTGGATGCTAGTTTTAGAACAATGTCGCAGCAGTCACATGTGACATCTATACTTGTATTTGTTGTTAATTCAATAAATATCTCTCTTTTTTGTCCAACTTAATGTATTAATTTCATGTTCTTGATATATGAAAACATAAATTATTTAATGCATTAGTTGATTTATTTTTAGTCAATTTCTTTATACATTTATAGCCATCTATCTTGTAGTTTGTATCTTTTTTATATATAGGTAATTGAAGGAGCTATTAGGCAATAGGATTCAAGGAAGAGATCTTCACCAAACGTTGGATTCCAGGTTGGTCATTTATCTTTATTGTTCATTTATTTATTGGTTTTGAATTCTAGATTGACTATTTTCTTGGAATTTAAAGTTTTCTTTAAGGTCAACACTCTGTTATGGTTCTGAACGAATGCCATTAGGATATTTTTCCCCACAAAATCATTGCATAAATAAAAAAAAACCAAATACACTAGCATGGGGAACTCGTAACAGTCCTTCCCCCCTTCCTGTTTCTTGGGACATTGATATACATGTAACTTTAGACCTATGAGGATAGGTACCTTGACTGGTTTACTTTCCTACATGGTAAATATCTGCATATTGCCTAGGAGGAAAATTACTAGTTTCCTAGGTTGAGGGTGGAAGCTTTGGGATTTGATATAAGGAGGATATTAAATGATGTTTGAACATTAGAATGGAATAAATATTTAATAAAGGAGCTAAATAAATATATACAAGTGAAAATCAAAGTGGCATTTGATCATGAAGACACATGGAGGAAGTGGGACCCACATATGGCTAGCTTTCCCCCTACACTTGGCAACATTCTCTCACCAATTCGAATTCAAGGTGAATGGTAACATACATGTGGGAGTTCAAAAGGTATTATTCATAGCATTACTCATCCAAGGTCGAAATGTAGAGGAAGAGTAACTCCCATGGAAGAGGAAGATGCAATTTGGAGTTAGTGGGACCTTGGGCTAGATTCCCTAGCTCTATGACAACAATGATGAAGATGCTATGACACCTATAACACACATCAGACCTAAAGGCTGACATATAACATATATGACATGTCAAGGATAAAAATAGCCTCCAAGAGGGCGCTCAAGGGAGTTAGAGCAGCTAAGATGTTTCCACATGTGATTTGGTGGAAGTGGGAGACTAGGAATTGTTGTACAAGTGGCATTCTTTGGAATCTCTTCCCAACTTGAGTTGGAATGCATATCTTGGAAGGAATTCGACCCATAGAGAGATTGGAAACTTTATAAATGTCAAGTACAAAGAATGGAGGCATATTTTTATCATTTGAGAAATTTGTAATTGCATTTGTGAAGAGGGAGAGGTAGTGGATGACTAGTTTCTTACCTTATCCAGTTTCGAGGGTGAAACATTCCCATCCGAGTTGGTAATTGGAAAGACCATTCAGACCTTTCATTTAGAGATTTAATGGAGTCTTTATTTGTAGGTTTAAGCGACATGGCATCTCATGGTTTCTTCTAGTTCAGCTCACTCCTTCAACCATTTCCAATTTTCATGGCATATTCTTGATCCTTAAGGGAGGGAATTTTTGGTGAGCTCTTGTACTCTTTGGGAGAGCTTATGATGATCCATTTCTGTTTTAATATGATTAATATACTATTTTCTTCATATTCAGAAAGTTTCAGGTCGAAATACCAAGTTTTTATATGTAAGATTGATTATTAATGAGCGAACAGTGACCATTCCCCCACTAGATTGATGTATGCCAATGTATTGATGATGATTTCGAATGGAAGAATGTTTCTCTGATATATTTATGATGTAGGGACTTCCATTTATGAGTATTAAAATTTCCATGTTCATCACTTAAGCATTTGGAGCCATCCTGCTCAGTTTTAGTTTATTTGAATGAGATTTAATGCTATTTCCCCCATGGTCGAACTAGTGATTTTGTAGCTGTTTGGGAGAGGGTTATAACCAGATTAATAATTTTAATAATGATGCACATAAGACATTAATGTTTTCCCTTAGACATACTCTTCCTATGTTCAAAAATTCGAGTGGCTTTGGAAGCATTTGGAGAGTAATATTCAACATTTACCCTGGGGGGATTGGAACCCTAAATTACTAGTAAAACTCCCATCTTGGTTAGAATTTTAAATAAGTTTGAAGAAGTCTTTTTATGGTCATAAATAATCCTTGAACATCATAATCAAGTAAAAATACCATTCATGCACCTTCACTGAATATTTGGAGTCATTTGGAGCCAATTGGAGACCTAGAGACCAATACTAGTCAAAAGGAAATTACTAGTAAAGTACCCTACATTGGCCAGAATTGAAAGAGGATTTGAAGAAATATTTTAAAGGTCCAAAAGCACCCCTAAAACACATATTTATTTCCTAACATCATCCACATACCTTCTTAGAATATTTGGGAGCATTTGGGGCAAATTGGAGACCTGGGCATCAAAACTAGTCAAAGGTCGAATTTGGGGAAAAAGAGAAAAATTGGTCATTTTAATAAAATTCTTAAAGAGGGACATTACAATGAAATCAAAGCATGATCTTGGAACCTGATGTGGTCTGTTATTCATGAGGACAAGAATTCAAGGACCACCATTAGATATTGAAACCAAAAGTGTTTTTGTTAAAGAGGAAAAAGTGAGGAAAATAAGCCAATGGGTGAGCATATTTTCTCAAGCACGAGACCCCGTAATAGAGAAAATGAATTTTAGAGAACACCAAGGCCTACTGGACCAAAATTTCTTGAGTCCAAATATGTGGAATAAATTCATCTCGAATGGAAAAATTTGAGTGAATATTGCAGAAACACTATACCATTTTATCAATACCTCATTGTCTCATACAAGCTCAAGATGAAGGAAGGTAATAAGAATCCATTTCAAAATAGAGAATTGAATTATGCAATAAGTAAAATGCCACTTCCCACCTTTGATGGCTCATCTCAAAGTTCTGCACATACTTGGGTACAAAATGCATCAGATTACTTGAACGAGAAAGATGAAGATACATCCCATGAACTTGAAGAAGATCCTATTGAAAATATTGAAGATCATTTAGAGACACATTCTACCTTGGACATGAATCAAGGAGCATCTACTAATGGAAGCTTGAATTATGAAGGAGTACCTACTGAAGGGTGCTCACACCTCTATGTTGCTGACATAGAGATCACTTTTGAAAGTGTTGTTGCAAGCCAAACTTCCATTAAACATGAAAATGAAGACCTTGTAGCAGTTGAAGAAGAAACAAGATCAAATTGCCCATCACCACTTGTGCTTCATGAAGTTGGTCCAAGCAAGAAGGAAGAAGATGAGGAGGTTCATTTGCAAGAGCCTCATTTTCTTGAAAGGTCCTTAAAGATGAATGAAAAGAAGATCCAAGAGTCCCTCAGCATTCTCCATGAAATTCAAGCATTGGTGTCAAATTCTTGTTGGAAAGCTACTTCATTGGAGGAAACATCCTTCCTTGCAGACATGGAGAAGATTCAAAGAGAAATGTGCCACATCAAAGGTAATTTCATGTCTTTGCTTTTTGATAGAAACCATTTTTTTGAGCTTAATGAATTGTTACATGATGCATACTTGAAGAATAATGAGGATAATCATAAGCTTACAATTCAAAATGAGTAACTTCTTGAAAAGTTTCAAGATACTTGTTTTTCCTCCCATGTTTCACATTGTCAAATGGTAGATTGTTTGGAGGATTCTCATGACATGGTGGATCATGAGAAATGTGAAAATTTGAATTTGCTTGATGTATTTGAACATGAACTTGAAGATATCCAAACACTTGATGTGGTGGAAGAGGAACTTGAATTGTCCCTTGATGAAGGTTATGCAATGTTTAAAGAAGATCATGATTCCTCTACATTGGAACCAATATATGACAAAGATTTAGCACTTTTGAAGGATCTTCATGATACTACCCATATGGATCCTTCCCATGATGAAACTTCTGCACGTTTTGATCATTTGGGTGAGCTAGTTCATTCTCCTACATCCTACAATTTCATGTTTTACAGCATTAGTCTCAATGAAGTATGGGTGAAAGGGTTCTTTTTATGGTGCCACATGAGGAGTATGGAACTCCTAGATTTACTGTTTATGATGACATGGTTGGAGCACATTCTTATTCACATTTGCAGCAGCATCATTTGTAACTTTATTATTGTTAAATTTTCAGAATTTACTTCAATCTGATCTAAGACCTTAACTGAGAGAACAACATGTACAACAAATATACAGCATATCAATCATGGACACAATAATGCAAGCACACAAGAGACACAGAGTTTACTTGGGGAAAACCATAACGGTGAAAAACCCCAATAACTTCCTCAGAAATAGATAGAGCAATGATAGAACTAGAATCCAAGAGATAGTCTTCTCCTAGTAGCAGAGCCTCCTCCTCCACAAGTGTGCCACTCTCCCAAGTGTGAGTGAGAGAATAGAATGTGTAAAATGAGAGAGACACACTCTCTATTTATACACTAACTTGACTTGACCTTTACTCAACTAGGTCGGCCTCAACTTAACCACTTAACATAATGCTGACTGGGCCGACCCCCACTAGGGTGGTCTAATAACCCTTTGACCCACATGGCTGACCCCCAATAGGGTGGTCTAATAACCCTTTGAACCACATGACTTATACAGGGCCGACCCCAACAAGGTGGTCTAATAACCCATCAAGTATAAGTGACGACACTTCCGTATAGAGGAATAATAACATCTCTATAGGAATACAATATACATATATGTGAAATACATTCTGAAGTTACATATACATCAACACTCCCTCTTAACTAGGAAGGTATTTCTCGACACAGGTCTTCTAGCACAAGTCTTCTTCTCTGGATCATCGTCACTGGATAATCGTCATCGAGTCATCATCATCGTCACTGTTGTTGCTATCTCAATCAATCTATGAATCTACTCGTCATAAGAAGTTCTACAGAGCCAGTCCTTTTTCATACTGGATGTAGGCCCACCACCTGTAGGTCTTCGTCATCACTGGCCATACTGTGGAATCCTTAGGACTTATTACGTGCGTCACAAAACCTTGAAAGAGCATCCCAGGTTGTTACAAGCACACAGCTCTACCTATAGGATCTCCTAGGGCCATATTATATGTGACCTCACCACAAAACCTCGCAAGAGCATCCCAGGCTGTTACGAGCACACAGCTCTATCTATAGGATCTCCCAGGGACAGATTATATGTGGTCACCACAAAACCTTGCAAGAGCATCCTAGGTTGTTACAAGCACACATCTCTACCTATAGGATCTCCCAGGGACAAATTATATGTGGCCATGGCAAAACCTCACAAGAGCATCCCAGGACTTATTATGGGCACATAGCCCAACCTATCAGATCTCCCAGGGACATATTATATGCCATAGGACAAAACCTCGAAAGAGTATCTGCCAGATATCCTAGGGCCAGATTATATGCCATAGGAAAACCTTGAAAGACTATCTGCATATCTCCCAAAGACAAATTATATGTCCTCCCAGAGCAAAACCTCGAAAGAGCATTTGCCATATATCCCAGGGAAAAATTATATGCTCATCTTCACAACCTGATCCACGGCCATAGAGTATCAACCTGATACTCACCATACATCATCCTGATGTACACATGATCATCCTAACCATCATCACTACAACATCCTACTGCATGTCATCTGGAGCAACATCCTGAAGCTCATCATCCATGATCATCCTGATCATACAATGCATCTACCTGATGCATACCAAGTATCTACCTGATACATATCATCATACATGATCCACCTAATCATATGATGTATCCACCTGATACAAATACAAATACATGATACATATCACCATACATGATCCACCTGATCATACAATGTATCCACCTGATACATATACAGATACATGTTCCAAGCATCCAACATGATGCATATACAAAATACATACAGATGATCCTACTGATCATATATAGCATCCAACATGATGCATACATATATATACATATAAATGATCCAACTGATCATATCCAGCATCCAACATGATGCGTACATACATATACGTATAAATGATTCAACTGATCATATCCAGCATCCAACATGATGCGTACATACATATAAATGATCCAACTGATCATACAAAGCAGAAACCAGAACATCATCCTGATGCTCATCATCCTGCGCTTACATCCTCAGCCATGTGAAGGATCCTCCTTCCAACATGCTTGGAATGGTTTCTGCAAATGTGTCCATCACTTCTTCCTCGAAGTGTCATCAATCTGAAGAACACCAAGCCTCTCTCTGAAGTACTCAAACTTCACTCTGGCTAGTGGTTTCATCAACACATCTGCAATTTGCTCGTCCGTCGCAATGTATAGGAGCTTCACAGCTCCTCTCTGCACCATATCCTTAATATAGTGATATTTGATCTCTATGTGTTTTGACCTGTCATGAAACACTAGGTTCTCGGACAGCTTCACACAACTCTGGTTATCACAAAAGATACCAGTAGCATCCAATGGGAGATCAAATAACTCAGACAGTAGCTTCCATAGCCATACTGCCTCATAACTAGCTGAACAGGCTACAACATACTCTGCCTCAGTTGTACTCAGTGCTACGTAGGACTGCTTCCTTCTAAACCAAGAGATCACACTTGATCCCATACCGAAGCAACATCCAGATGTGCTCTTCCTATCTGCAGCACTGCTAGCCCAATTTGAATCAACATAACCCTGCAGGTTAAACTTTTGATTCACTTCATACTTGATCCCATAATCCACTATACCCTTCAGGTACCTCAGAACATGCTTTACAGCAACTAGGTGAACACTCCTCGGATCTGTCAGGAACTGGCTCAATGTGTTCACCGCAAAGCAAATATCTGGTCTCGTGTTCGTTAGGTACATCAATGACCCAATCATCTGATGATACATAGAGACATCAACCGGCTCAGATGAAGCATCACAAAGAAGCTTCAGATTCGATGCCATAGGTGTGGCCATGGCCTTGCAATCCATCATCCCGAACCTCTTCAGGATCTCTACTGCATACTTCCCTTGTCCAAGGAAGATTCCATCTGCACTCTGCCACACCTCCATGCCAAAAACAAATAGTGCATCATCCCCAAGTTCTTCATAATCGACGGATCATGGCATTCTTCCCGTATCCTGGGAACTTCAATATCTTCAATAGATAATTTTGTTGCTTGAACAAATGTTGTAGTCCTTCTTTTGTAGGTGAAGGTATACGGTCTTTTCTACAAAACAAGTTAAATTGCATGATTAGAAACATCTCATAATTTTCAGACAAATTCTTACACATAAAGAAATATGTCATACAATCATGCAATTATCTTAGCCAATGCTTCAATACAACATTTATCGCTGTTCCACAACTTTCTAGATGCCTTCCAGTCTCTACCAGAACATTGTTAAGAGTTTGCACTACTCCCAACATGTCAGCAAGGAGGTTTCATTCTAGATAAGTAGCACTGGAATGTTGTACAGTGCCATAGGCCACTTACCCATCACATCCATATTAGTAGTATATTGTTCATTAATGCAATCATTCTAATATGCACAGTACATATCCTAAGTCTACATCATTGAACAATTTTATTTAAACAAACAAATATGCAAGAAATGATAATTAAAAATACTTATCTTTGTTTGGTTGCTGGGTGGACTCCCTTTGAGTCTTTGCTTCCTTGCAGGAGCTGCTAAAGTAGCTTCTTCTACACCTTTCTGTTGTGGAATGTAGAAAGATGGTCCACTCCCTCTAAATATCTGCATCCTTGCAGAAACTACTGAAGTGTGCTCCTTTGCTTTCTTGCAGGAACAACTGGAGTGTGCTCCCTCTTGATCTTTGCTTCCTGGATTACCTATCCTTGAACTTACATCCATAATTAATCACTATGCATGCTTATTAGTATCATCATTGTGTTATCCTTGAGGTCTCATACATAATCACACATTTATTAGTATAATCTTAATACTATCAAAACACAATAATATTAAACATGTATAGTCATGATCATTCATGGATAATAAACATTAGTATTCAAGGTTTTAGGGAAGTCTTCTTTTACTCATGCATATTCTTATATGATCATAGGACTCTTCTGATTAGTTAAATCATCAATGCATAAACCCGTGATTACTCAAACCTATACCTTCATGATTCTTTTGGTTAGTCATATCATCAATTATGGTAAGAAACATAATATGCATACAGCCATGACTATTCAAACCTATGACTTCATGAATAATCATTATCAACAACACAACATTATAAGATCCTAACACAAGGTAGGAATCTAGCTTAATATAGGAAAAACATACCTGGATTAGCATGCTAGCTAGTTATGTATAACATACCCACATAATGTCTTCTGGTTCTCCTCAATGACTTGTGCTAGTAACCTGCATGTCTTATAGGTTAACCATTGTAGGACCAAGTTATACATACCTCGAAAGTAGATCTTCTATGTGATCCATGACAATGGATGAATCTTTGTCTTCATGTCACCATGATCATATGTTCTTGAAGTAGAACATGATTTGTCTTTCTTGGTGTACCTTTTATGTTAGCGAACAACATAAACCTCATACAACATCACAATGCATTAGTACATTCATAAGTGTCAAAACCTTAATCAATGAATATCTTCTATTAAGGTGATACGACAAGTCTAGTAATTAATCAAGATTGTGCTGTAATGATATGAAGACAAACATATGATAAAATTAACCATGAAACATACATGTAAGCCATACCTGCCTAGATTGCTTGTATTATTCTTATGGAAGGCCTTAGCCTCATCTCCCTCTAAGACAGGAACTTATTCACTTATGCAAGTGACCAATCCATCTTCTTCTAGGATTAACCCAATCCACTTGATTTGCAAGAACTGGACCTAGAGCTGGATTAGGGTTTGTCAAGGAAACCCCAAAAATTCAAACTTTGAATTTCAAACTTTCGAAAGGATAGAAACATGCGCCTTGATGAGCTGATCAAGTTGGTATATTCAAAATTTGAAAACTGCAAAGTTTCACCCCTCGAAATTGCCTTTTAGATTTCTGGATTCACTGGGGAGGACCCTAAATTAGGGTTTGAGTTTCTCGGAGCTTTACCCAACCAAAAGATTTGATTCAAAGCTCTAAGCTTCAATTTTTCTGAGGAGCTTCCATCCGTGGTCACAGATTTCCAAAATTCCAAGTTTTGCAGAAGCCCTAATTTTCCATCTTTCCGATCAAAGTCTCGAACTGGGGTTTGATCAAGCCCGGCCTTCTGCCCAACAAAAAAATCTGATCTTGGTCTCTAAATTTTGATTTTGATGATTAGCATCCAGCCATGGTCTCCAATTAGAGAAATTCCAACTTTCTCTGAAGCCCTAAATTCCGGAAGCCATGAATGAAGGTGCTCAAAAATAATTCTGTTTTGACAGAAATATGTACCTGATTGTTTCTGGTGTAACTCCAAACTTTTTGATCCACAAGGTCTGAAATTTTTTTTTGAGATAGACTGACCTATTATCTTTCCATCCCGATAGGTCTGACCTCAATTGGATTCTCTGAAAGAGAGTTAGGCCAAGTGTCACAACGTGACCTGTTTATGGGATAATACAGGAGAGTGAACTTGTACTGCATGCCACATGTCACTGGTTCATCTTCTGCCTCTGAAAATTTTTCTTGAGATATCCCAACCTGTTGTCTTTCCATCTCGATAGGTCTGACGTCAATTGGATTCTATGAGAGAGAGTTATTCCAAGTGTCGCAACATGACCTATTTATTGGATAATATAGGAGAGCAAACTTGTACAGCATGCCACATGTCACTAGTTGCACTTCGGCCTCTTAAAATTTTTTTGAGATAGTACAGTTTGTTTACTACCTATCACTTTTTACAAAATTTCATTTGGAACTTCCTAGCCCAAGTTATGACCTTTTTCCCAAGGTCACCTACTTTTGACTCAGATCTGGAAGAGGCATAAACCCTATATTGTACAGATCATAAATCACAAAGTACACTGAATTAGAGGTTTTCCTTTGGACACAAGGTACATGGGGATCTGATCTTCGACCTGTAAAAGTTTCAGATCCGAAAATTTTTCCAAAATGGATTTATAGCGAAAGTTCTACGATGACTAGTTTTTGCTATATCAAGCCCTAGCATCGTAAGTGCAACAAGTGTCATACATGCCATATCATGCCTTCTTTCAGGCTAGCTCTGATACCATATTAAATTTTCAAAATTTACTTCAATCTGATCTAGGATCTTAACTGAGAGAACAACATGTACAGCAAATCTACAGCATATCAATCATGGACACAATAATGCAAGCACACAAGAGACACAGAGTTTACTTGGGGAAAACCATAATGGTGAAAAACCCCAATAACTTCCTCAAAGATAGATAGAGTAATGATACAACCATAATACAAGAGATAGCCTTCTCCTAGCAGCAGAGCCTCCTCCTCCACAAGTGCGCTACTCTCCCAAGTGTGAGTGAGAGAATAGAATGTGTAAAATGAGAGAGACACACTCTCTATTTATACACTAACTTGACTTGACCTTTAATCAACTAGGTCGGCCTCAACTTAACCACTTAACATAATGCTGACTGGGCCGACCCCCACTAGGGTGGTCTAATAACCCTTTGACCCACATGGCTGACCCCCAATAGGGTGGTCTAATAACCCTTTGACCCACATGACTCATACAGGGCCGACCCCAATAAGGTGGTCTAATAACCCATCAAGTATAAGTTACGACACTTACAATATAAATGACGACACTTCCGTATAGAGGAATAATAATATCTCTATAGGAATACAATATACATATATGTGAAATACATTCCGAAGTTACATATACATCAACAATGATGATTCACATCTACATGGATGCACTATGATATGTATTTGAGTCACTTGAAGACTCATGGTTTTTCTTGCTCAATACTTGGTTCATTTGATGTTGGAGGAACTTCATCCAACACTGGGATGAATAGATTTATGATTGGAGAATATTTTTGTTGGCAGCCACATACTTTGTTATATCTTTATGATTCTCACAATCATGGATGTATGGGTGAGACTTCTTTGAGTCATTTGAACTCTCATTATTTTTTCTACTCATTATTTGATTCATATTTTAGTGGAGATTCTTCATTCACTTCTTAGATGAAAGAATACATGGCTGAATATTTTGATTCATATAATATCCTTTTGGAGCAGCATTATAGGACATGGGATCCTCACCTATGTCATTGGAGCAGATTTGATTGGTTACTTGCTGATTGTATGCACTTGGAAAATGGTGGTCTACTTGCTTGGAGGTATAAGCACTTTCGTGACGCTTTGATAAAGCATCTTCTTGATGTACATTTTCATTATGTTTTTATGTAATTTGATGATATATATTTTGTGCTCATGATGTTTGGAAGAATGCATACAACAAATTGGGATCCATGAATCCTCTTATCTGGTGGTATGGGTTGGAGAGCACTCTTAATTGTTGGGGTGCAATACAAGCAATGGGACCCTGGAATAATTTTTGTTTCATTGGTTTCAATTTTTGGGGGGAAACAAGCAGTATGGGAGATGGATTTCCCACTTAATAAAGTGATTTTAATTAGAGTAGTGCAAAAGCAAGCATGGTGGTTCCTCTCTAAAATCTTCATGGAATCTCGAAGACTCAAAGTTGGGCAACTCGTTGGCAACTTCAAAGAATTATACAGAAAGCATGTTCTTCAACACCCAGGTTTGACATTGCTTGAGGACAAACAATATTGGGAAGGGATGATTTGTCATGTCCCAAATTTGGCATTGGGTCACAATGGCCTAAGCCCAATGACCATATTCATGAGAGTTTGTCAAATTGATGTTAAGGGTCAAAATATTTCCTAGGAGGAAAATTACTAGCTTCCTAGGTTGAGGGTGGAAGCTTTGGGATTTGACATAAGGAGGATAATAAATGATGTTTGAACATTAGAATGGCATAAATATTTAATAAAGGAGCTAAATAAATATATACAAGTGAAAATTAAAGTGGCATTTGATCATGAAGACACATGGAGGAAGTGGGACCCACATATGGCTAGATTTCCCCCTACACTTGGCATCCTTCTCTCACCAATTCGAATTCAAGGTGAATGGTAACATACTTGGGGGAGTTAAAAAGGTATTATTCATGGCATGACTCATCCATGTTTGAAATCTAGAGGAAGAGGAAGAGGCAATTTGGAGCTAGTGGGACACTTGGGCTAGATTCCCTAGCTCTATGACAACAATGATGAAGATACTATGACACCTATGACACAAATAAGACCTGAAGGCTGAAATATGACATATATGACATGTCAGGGATAAAACTATCCTCCAAGAGGTCTCTCAAGGTAGTTAGGTCAGGTAATATGCTTCCACATGTGATTTGGTGGAAGTGGGAGACTAGGAATTGTTGTACAAGTGGCATTCTTTGGAATCTCTTCCCGAGTTGGAATACATATATTGGAAGGAATTCGACTCATAGAGAGCTTGGAAACTTTATAAATGTCAAGAAAAAATATGGAGGCGGCTTTTGATCATTTGAGAAATTTGCAATTGCATTTGTAAAGAGGGAGAGCTAGTGGATGACTAGTTTCTTGCCTTAGCCAATTTCGAGGGTGAAAGATTCCCATCCAAGTTGGTAATTGGAAAGGCCATTTAGACCTTTCATTTGTAGATTTAATGGAGTCTTTATTTTAAGGTTTAATCTATAGGGCAGCTCATGGTTTCTTTTAGTGCAGCTTACTCCTTCAACCATTTCCAGTTTTCATGGCATAGTCTTGATCCTCGAGGGAGGGCGTTTTTGGTGAGATATTGTACTCTTTGGGAGAGATTATCATGATCCATTTCTGTTGTAATATGATTGATATACTCTGTTATTCATCTTCAAAAAAATTTAGGTTGAAATACCAAGTGGTTATATGTAAGATTGATTATTAATGAGGAAACAATGACCATTCCCCCACTAGATTGATGTATGCCAATGTATTGATGATGATTTCAAATGGAAGAATATTTATGATGTATAGACTACCATTGATTATTATTACAAGTTTCATGTTCAGCACTTAATCATTTGGAGCCATCTTGCTCAGTTTTATTTTATTTGAAGGAGATTTAATGTTATTTCCCCCAAGGTCGAACTAGTGATTTTGTAGCTATTTTGGAGGGTTATAACCAGATTAATAAATTGAATAATGATTCAAACAAGACATTAATATTGTTCCTTAGACATCCTCTTCCTCTGTTCAGAAATTGGAGTGGGTTTGGGAGCATTTGGAGAGTAATATTCAGCATTTACCCTGGGGGGATTGGAACCCCAAATTACTAGTAAAACTCCCATCTTGGAAATAAGTTTAAATAAGTTTGCAGAAGTATTTTGATGGTAATAAGTCATCCCTGAACATCATAATCAAGTACAAATATCATTCATACACCTTCACGTAATATTTGGAGGCATTTGGAACTAATTGGAGACCTAGAGACCAATACTAGTCAAAGGGAAATTACTAGTAAAGTACCCTACATTGGCCAGAATTGAAAGAGGATTTGTAGAATTATTTTAAAGGTCCAAAAGCACCCATGAAACACATATTTATGTTCTAACATCATCCATATACCTCCTTAGAATATTTGGGAGCATTTGGGGCAAATTGGAGACCTGGGCATAAAAACTAGTCAAAGGTCGAATTTCGGGAAAAAGTAGAAAAATTGGTCATTTTAATAAAATTCTTAAAGAGGGACATTTCAATGAGGTTCTTCTTATTCTTATTCAACTTCTTCTGTTAATTCAAATTCTTCGTCCTCCAGCTCAAACTCTATTTTCTCTGGTTTCTTTTCCATTAGAGTGAATTCTTGTTTGGGGACATCTTTAACTTCTATAGAAACAACATCTCGATTGTAAAAAATATTCTTACTTACTAGGTTCCAAAGTTTAAAACCTTTCACACAATACATATAACCTATCAAGATAATTTTTTCACCTTTATTATTCAACTTAATCCTTTTTTTCCTTTGGAATATGTACATAATGATCATCACACTGAAAAAATTTCAAATGTTTAATAGAGGGTTTCTTACTAGTCCATACCTCATGTGAAGCTTTTTCAACCAATGTTGATGTGGGTGATCGATTTACCAAGTAATATGTAGTATCCACTGCCATTTCCCGTAATTCTTGTCCTCTCCTTGCACCACTGAGCATGCTCCTTTCCTTTTCCATTATCATCCTATTCACTCTTTCTACAATTCCATTCTATTGGGGTCTGTATGGAGTAGTATTCTTCTTTTCTATTCCACACTTATTACATAATTCATCAAATTCATTCCCACATAAATCCCCACCATTATTTGTCCTCAAAACCTTTATTTTCTTCTCTTTTTTATTCTCTACAAGAGCCTTAATTTCTTTAAACTGATCAAATACTTCATATTTATTTCAAACGAAATAAATCTATGTGTTCCTTGAGAAATCATCTATAAATGAAGCATAATACACATATATACCTAATGATTGAACATGCATACATCCAAACATATCACTATGCATTAACTCTAAAATTCCCTTTTCTCTTATTGCACCAGAGACAGTAAGGGCTCTATATTCTTTATCTCCTACCTCAATCACAACAGAACCATTACGTCCATCAGTCATTATGCTTCCCAATAGTTTGTATATATTTCCCTTCTGAACTCCCCTCAGCAAAACCATTGATCCTTGAACCATTTTGCATGTTTCTTTTGCAAACATAGTCTATAAACTTGCATCAACCATATTTCTTATGGATATAAAGTTTATGGCTAGATCTAGAATGTGTAGAACCCCAGGGAGATTTCTAATCCTTCCATCCTTGAGTTGCAACATAAATCTTCCATGCACAATGATTTTGGATGTTGAATCATCTCCTAAGAAAACATCTCCTCCACTGTACTTTTCATATTAAAAAAACCACTCCATATGATGAGACATATGAAAGGATGCACCTTCGTTAATCAACCATACATCACAATGTAAATGGGTACCTGTAGAGGTTATGTATGCATCCATTCCTTCTTCTAAGGTGGTATTCACCTCTATGGGAGGGGTATCATCACATCCCTTTTCTCTTTCATCATTTTTTATATTTACAATCCTTCTATAATGCCTAGTTTTACCTCGTTTCCAACATTACCTCAAATATTTTCCTAGAGATTTAGATTTACCATTAAATTTAGATCTTCCTCTCGAAGACTTATTTTTATTTCTCTCCCGAGGATGACCTCTCACAAACAAGGAATCCATGCTATGAATATCCATGGTTTTCCACCTCATTTCCTCTTATAGCAGGGATGCCACTATTTTCTCAAATTTTAAGGAGTCTTGTCTAGCACTACCTATTGCTACATTCAAATTATCCTAGGAATTTGGAAAAGAACATAATAAGGTAATGCATTTATCTTCTTCCTCCATTTTAAAACCAACAGAGGTGATTTGACTTACTAGATTATTGTAGACATTTAGATAATATGTCATTGTGTCATTATCACCCATCCTGAGGTGATACAACTTCTTTCGAACAAAACAATTTTTTTACTAGGGACCTTGATTGGTACAAAATCCATAGCTTATTCCATAGTTTCAATGCATTGTTTTCGCCATATACTTTTAGTGACACTAAAAATAAGAGGCAAATTCGAATTGTAATATTTTCCCTTATTTCTAGTTTATCTTGGTCTTGTTTTGTTTATACAGTAGGTTGTGTACCTAGATCCACAACCATCCACTATTCTGGATCTATAAGAAGTTCTTCCATTTTGAGCTTCCATAGCTCAAAGTTTTGACTGTTAAATTTCTCAATCTCAATTCTTGAACTAATTTCCATTCTCTTTCAACACAGGAATCATCGTTGCAAAGCTATTACTAGACCTAGGTTTATCATAGACCAAAGATCTATCAAACAAATCGAACCCTCATCAACAAAGGTGCCCCCCTTGAAGCCAATAATTGATCTCTAATACCACATGTAAGTTTTAAATCTATGAAATGAAATAATGCAAACAGATTCTTAAGAAAAATAGATATTACACAATGGCAGACACATAGTACATATATATTTACCCTAGAAACCCTTAATGGGAAAACAAAACAAAAAACTTCGAGCCTTACCTCTGTCTTTCTCATTGTGTTTCCAAACCATTTACAATAAAATATTTTTTTCAAGAGGAATTAAGATCTATAACTAGATTTGGGAAATTCTACCAAAAAAAGGCTAAAAATGGATCTAAGTTTTCTGGCCCTTTTTTTCCTTTGGCCCTAGAAAGTGGCTCTAATACCATTTTTAGTGTACTAAGATATGAAAATGTGATCACATGATATAACACAATAGATACTAGAAACAGTGCCACATTATTAATATAAATTGAATGTTATTAAGGGAGAAATAAACTCTTGTTCACTTGCCTCTTCGAGAGGGAAATATCCAATGAGCTAAGATCCAATTACAATATTATTCTCCCCACATCATAAGGAGGACTCCATCCTTATTTTTGGATATTACTACAATCTAACCTCCTAAATACCTAATTGACCTTTTTTAATGAGGTCCCATTACATTTACTTACTAACATATTAGTGGGCCTTATTTAATAATAACAACATAGTGGACCTAGTCCACTTTACATTAAATGGCCTCCAATATTACTTTAGTGGGAACTCTAGGCCCCCCACTACACCCCTAGGGAGGGTCATAACATAACCCACTAAACTCCAGCCACAATTTGTATCTATGCATATTGAAACTACAAGGTCATAACTAGAAAGTTATCAAGCTTCTTGGAAATAGAGTCCCTCCTTTCTTATTATTTACCCAATTAGGGATCAAGGAAACTAGTACAACATCCACTAACCCGTCTCTTTAATTTTGTTGAAAGTAGTCAGTAAAGTGATCCACTCTAGTAAGATTCCCCCATACTTAATTCCTATTGAAATTAAAATTCAAGTTTTCATCAATGATCAAGTTCTCTTCTAGAACCAATAGCGAAGTGAAAAATTTGTCCTAGAATATCTACTTCTCCCCATACATGCAATACAACTTTAAAACCTTCAATAATCAACTAAATCCTTCACTCCAGAATACGTTGCAAAGGACTAAAAAAACAACATAAGATTTGGTTAGTATTAAAAAGGGGCTCCAACTAATGATTAATCCTCTAGAGAGTTCTCTATAATCTATAGAAATGAAGTCCCACTATTTCAAAACCTTAAAAAGTTCATAAATTAAAGAAACCCTAGATCTTATTGTTTCTTGTAGCAGCATATCGAGTTTTTCCTTCTCCACTAGCCTACATAGGGAAATCCTCTTATCTTGGCTTCCTGACACCCTAATATTGTATGAAAAAAGTAGCATCGAGACACATATTTATGGGGTTGTAATTCTCTAAGAACCCTATAAGTTAATAATTGTTTTCCTTCTTGTATTTAAAGTTTTGCTTTATCCTTAGCATATCAAATATAAGACTTCCTTCCCACCTACCTAGAGGTATACAAATTAGGAAATTCTTCCCCTACATCTTTGAATAATGGAAATTCACCCTTAGATTTTCTAGAATTCAACCTCAATTCATAATAAGATATCCTTTCACAATATGAGGAGTTGAGAGGGGCCATAGATTCCTGACCTCTAGTCCCATTAGAGGACTCAACTGACTTACAAAGATCAAAGCTAGATATGTCTAAGGAGCATCCTCGGAGAGGAATGATTGATGATTTTGGTGCCCTTTCTCCCACCCTATAGGATTAAGCTTATGGGATGAGACCTTGTCCAAATTTGGCCTATAAACTAACCCACCCATTCATTCAATTAACAAAGTAGGTCCAACAGGAGGAAACTTACCCAATCTAACCATGCTAGTAGTTATGACAATTCCATGAACAAAATTTTCATCCTTGCAAAAAGTATCCACTTGATTAGGATCCTTATCCAGGTATATTTATCTCATTTTGTCTCTCAAGAAGGGGATGCTTCCATACCAGGATTTTCCTATTGACAACTCAAAGGATGGGAACTTGGTGGCACAAGTTGTGGGACCACCACTAGTGATGAGATTTTTTTTGGATATGAGGGACCCCAGAACAAGTTACCATTTTAGATTCCTACTTGGGATCCTTTGAGTTGTTAATAGGATAAGTCTGGTATGGAGGCATCCCCTTCTTGAGAGACAATTGGTGATTAATATACCTAGCTCCATGGATATTATTTTTTATCAACTCATCAACAGGGTGGGGCTCTTTTCTTTTCCAAATTTGTAGACAAAGGGTTGTGAGCATTCAACATGTAAGTTCTTGTGAAGGTGTGAGATTTTAGATTGCATAGACCTAGATTCAATAAGACAACTTCACTTGGAATATTTATGAGAATATGAGAAGAAGAATAGAGAAGATATCTTGAGAAAAAATCACTTTATTTTATTCATCAATATATTTAAAATGTATAATACATGCTCAAGAGAGAAAATAGAATGCCTTGAAGGAAAGTTGTAAAGCACAAAAAGGAAGGCTTACTAAAAGCTAAAAAACCCCCTGGGTGGAGAAAAACACTTTCCAAATCAATCTAAAGGCTCACAAATTGGAAAAATCAGTGTTGGCATCTCATGAGTGAATAAAATGGAATGTGATGATGAATTTTGGAGAGAACAAAGAGGTGGAGGTCGAATTGACCAAGTGGAGACAGATTTCTAGTCAAACTAGCTTTACCTTATCCACTAGAAAGAAGAAAAAGTAGGATAAAGATGTCTAAAGAAGGAAGGATCCTTTCTAACTCAAGAATGGAAAGAAATCAGATAGAATCTCAGGAAATATTATCCAAAATCTCCTCTAGTGCGCCCTAGTGACTCAAGATTGCATGTGGTCCAATAAAAGACAAAACTAGGCCAAATTACCTAGTCAACACTTAGGAAATTAATAAAAAATTATTAATAAATTATATCCTAAGTCTAAAGTGGGTATGAATGAGTTTTTAATACTCCAACACTCCCCCTTAATCCTGAATTTATGTGGTAAATATTATAAATATAAGCCCCAAGCAACAAGGCTTATGGTCATCCCAATACAAAAATTTACTAGTCCATGTAAAACAAGGAAACAGGGAAAACCTCATGGGAACAAAACCCTCCCTCAAAAATTGACATGTCAGAATGTATTCATACTATCTTGTTCTTCATTTAGATGAGCTGAATGAACTTCTTATGAGTAACAAACTTGGTGAATATTTTGTGGATGCCATGATCATGCATCAATGCATCAATGTAGTGTAGGAAAAAACCATGTGTAGAGGCCCCATGAAACTCATTCTCTGATGATGGAGAAGCATCATATGAATTCTTCTTTATGTTAGAAAATACATGATCTGATATGGATACATAATCAATTATGGAAAAGATATATGTGCAAACTCCTTCCAAAAGAGTATCGTCGGACTCAATGGGATCAAATTCTTGTGCAACTGCAATATGGTGAATCAAACCTTGTACCTTCTTCTCAAACTGATGTAGAAACTTTATGATACTTTAAAGGAGCTCATGCAGCTATGAAATATTAGAATATGAGTCATATGGAGCAGAAACAACAAGGTTTTAGTGTCTCCATGATCAGATAGGGTTTCAGTAGGAAAAGAGTGAGCAACTAGATCACCCTGACAGTTGAGCGCATCTGGAGGATTTGAGGAATTGAAATTTGAACCATGAGTAATGGTATTAGGTACAAACATGTGGAACAATAGTCCAATGATGGCGAAAGACATGGATTTCCAACCAATGAAAGATATGACAAACATAAGAACAATAGAGACAAGTGACACAATGTAGAAAACTATGGAATTGTGTAGTTTCTTAATTGGAGAACTTGGGGGTTGTAGGGTCTTTTGTGCATCCAATGGTTGGTAAAATGGTGTGGTAGGTGTCATGACCTGCATATCAGACTATATATCATCTTCAAAATCAGAATATGAAATATTTGATTGGAGGTGGAAGGACCTTTCATAAGACAAGTCAGAAACTTGTGAAAAATGACTAGGTTTAGGAAAAGACCTTGGTGAATTGATTGGAGATTGCTCCAAGGAAGAGGTGAAGGTTTTTGATTCTGATATATCAAAATGTGAATCAAAATCAGATATATGAGAAATATTTTTGGCTCTATCACTCAAATCATAAAGATGATTACCTTTGTGAGTAGCCTGGAGACACTGTTCTTGTTCTATAGAAGGCTTGCCTTGTTCTTTTCTTGCAAAATAAGGAACATCAATATTATGTTCTTCAAGAAAAGTATGATGTCCAATTTCTTCCTAAAACAAGATTTCTCAGAATGGGTATTTTTGCAGCAATAAGAATACTTGGATTTCTCTTCATTGCATGTTCTTCATCTTCTTGGATTTGGAATCTTCATCGGAGTCCTCTTCATCTGACAACATCTTTTGTTTTCCCTTAGATTTGACATTCTTGGAACTCTTTGCTCCATTAGCAGAAAGTGCAAGGTCCTTGGAGGGTTTCATAGCCCCCATTTGAACTAGCTTGTCCTTCTCCTTAGTTTGCGAGTCTATGAATGCATCCAAGGTTGGCATCTTCCAGTTGGGAACTACAAGTTTTACGGCATGAAATGTAGACAAAAACATTGAGTATTCAAGACTTAGTTTTGATAGAATGGTAAGAATTAGCTGCTCATCCTTCTTATATATGCCACAATGCTTGAGTTGAAGCACTAGGTTCTTGAATATTGAGATGAATTCTTCCATTGAATTGAAATTGCTTGGACTAAGTGAGATCAACTCAATTTCCAATAGATGACCTCTAAGCTCATCTTGCTTTCCAAAGAGAGGCTTTAGCTTTGTCCATACTTGATTTGGAGTGTTCAAAGTATCAATATGGAATAGAAGATCTAGAGATACAGAGAGGCAAAGCAAACCATAATATTCATCAAGCCTATTGAACCATTTAGCTTTTATTGCAATAGCTCCGGGCTGAGTTTCAAGCCCCATAGTGACTATAAAGTGCTTTACTTCGAAGTTGGATGATCATGTGTTCCTTCTGGTCAAAGTAGTTGAAGGGAGTGAGAATCACATATTTAGCTTGATTTTGATCCATGTTGGTGGGCTCCTAGTGATGTAAATATCCTGCAAAAAAAAAATTTGGAAATTGCTTTGAATCATACTAGGTATGATACCATGTGAGAATTTAGATTGCCTAGATCTAGATTCAATAAGACAACTTCACTTGGAATATTTGTAAGAATATGAGAAGAACAATAGACAAGATATCTTGAGAAAAAATCATTGTATTGTATTCATCAATATGTTTACAATATATAATACATCCTCAAGAGAGAAAATAGAATTCCTTGAAAGCAAGTTGTAAAGCACAAAAAGGAAGGCTTACTAAAAGCTAAAAAAAAACCTAGGTGGAGAAAAACACTTTCCAAATCAGTCTAAAGGCTCACAAATTGGAAAAATCGGTGTTGGCAGCTCATGAGTGAATAAAATGGAATGTGATGATGAATTTTAGAGAGAAGAAAGGTGGAGTCTGAATTAGCCAAGTGGAGGCAGTTTCCTAGTCAAACTAACTTTACCTTATCCACTAGAAAGCAGAAAAAGAAGGATAAAGTTGTCTAAATCAGGAAGGTGCCTTTCTATCTCGGGAATGGAAATAAATCAGATAAAATATCAAGAAATTTTATCCAGAATCTCCTCAAGTGTGCCCTAGTGACTCAGGATGGCATGTGGTCCCGTCCCATAAAAGACAAAACTAGGCCAAATTAGCTAGTCAACACTTAGGAAATTAATCAAAATTGATTAATAAATTATATCCTAAGTCTAAAGTGGGTATGAATGGTTTTTAATACTCCAACAGAAGATGGCATATAGAATATTTGAACAATATATTTTGGTAATCTAACAACTGAACAAAATTCAATCCCCTATCTCTAGCTCCAAACTCTTCCACAACCAATACTCATGCTATTGAAAGATAATGATTGTCAAGGAAAGAGTCATCTGTTAGAAAAACAGGATCGCAGAGCAATAACAATAAACAGAAATGCAAATATAATCACATATACACATTACAAGAGAGACACAGATATATCGTGGTTCACCCAACTTGGGCTACATCCACACTAAATTTTCCAGTCCTTATTATTATTACCATCCAGCAAGGTGAAGGGATACAACCTGCAGCACGACCATTGCACTTCCTCTTCACTGTCTCACAGTCTCTCTCCTGATCTTAGAGATCTTTACATTGCATAAAACCTAGTACATCAACCCTAGCCGTATTACAATGTCTTTCTTTTATAGGAAAAAAACAATGGAAAAAAATACCATGGGATACCCAAAACCATGGGCCCGCAAAACAACTGGCGAAAACAGCCCCAAAAAATGCAGAATGGGTGTACAATCCTCCAGGGTGCACGGCTAAGACAATATCATCCATGAGACTGGAAGATCTGGCTCCACAACCAACAATCTCCCACTTGGAGACTGATCACAACAATTCCACCGCTGCTGCACTTGCTGGACTTGGACTTGGAAAATTTCTCCTCTTCACCTTCATGCTAGAAGGCCAACTGAAACTGAGCAAGAACTCAATTTCTCTCTGGTCACTACCTTTGTGAACATGTCTGCAGGATTCTGGATAGTATGTATCTTTTTCAGCTTCAACAGTTCATCTTCCAGAACAGAGCGTATGAAATGGTACTTGAGCTGTATATGTTTAGTCCTGGAATGGAAGCTGAGTTCTTCGCAAGATGAATGGCACTCTTGCTGTCACTATACAACCTTCTATCCTTCTGCTTCTTACCCACTTCCTCCATAAACCTCTGCAACCAAATCATCTCTTTACTAGCCTATGTAATAGCAACATACTCTGCTTCTGTTGTTGAAAGTGCAACAACCTTCCGCAGTTTCGAAATTGAGCTTACTGTTGTTCCACCTACATTAAACACATACCCTATGGTGCTCCTTTTGCTATCCTTGTCACCTGCCATATCTGCATCAGCATATCCCTGTAGAACAGTGTCTGAACCTCCAAAACATAATGCCTGAGTAGTAGTACCTCTCAAATACCTGAGAATCCACTGTACTGCCTTCCAATGTTCTTTACCTGGATTATTCATATATATGCTCACAATGCCCACTGCATGTGCAATATCTGGTATTGTGCACACCATAGCATACATCAAGCTTCCAACTACTGATTGATAGGGAATCTTGGACATGTAATCAGTCTCTTCCTGTGTCTTGGAACACATTTCTTTACTTAGACTGAAATGGTTGTCCAAAGGTGTACTTACTAGTTTTGCATTCTACATTCTGAACCTCTCCAACACCTTTTGTATGTACTCACTCTGAGACAATGTCAATTTGCGATTTTTCCTGTCTCTCATTATTCTCATACCAAGGATTTGCTTTGCAGCACCCAAATCCTTCATCGCAAATGAATTAGCTAGCTTCCTTTTGAGTACATTTATATCCTGCATGTTAGACCCTGCAACAAGCATGTCATCCACATACAATAACAAGATAATATATCTTTCATTGTCTAGCTTCTTGAAATAAACACAGTGGTCAGAATGGCATCTACAATAACCTTGTTCTATCTTAAACCTGTCAAATTTTAAATACCACTGCCTTGGAGCTTGCTTCAAGCCATACAAACTCTTTTTCAACCTGCATGTCAAGTTTTCCTTACCTTTGACCTCATACCCTTGTGGCTGCTGCATATATATATCTTCCTCCAAATCCCCATGGAGAAAGGTTTTTTTTACATCTAACTATTCAAGATGCAAATCTTCTACCGCCACTAGACTTAAGATAGTCCTAATTGAAGTCATCTTAACAACAGGAGAAAATATTTCATCAAAATCTATACCTTTCTTCTATGCAAACCCCTTTACAACAAGTCTGGCCTTGTACCGCTTCTTGCCTCCTTCTTCTTCCTTCAACCTGTAAATCCATTTGTTCTGCAATGCTCTTTTACCAGCAGGAAACTAAACCAAATCCCAAGTCTGGTTTCCTACCAATGAGTCCATCTCCTCATTCATGCCTTGCTCCCACTTCTTTCTAGTTTCCACCTGCATTGCTTCTTCATAACATTATGGTTCACAAGCATAAGTCATCAACAAATAATACATTGAAGGAGAGTATCATTCAGGGAGTCTACTTAACCTAGTAGATCTTCTTGCAGTTGCAGGAGTTTCAGGCACTTGCTGCTGTTCTTGATTTTATGGCACCTTTGGAACTTCATTTTCTGTAATTTCATCAAGTACTGTGTACTCTGTGTTTTCCTTTTCCTGTTTCTTTCCTTGCAACCAATCTTTATACATGACCTTTTCATTGAATATGACATCTCTACTTCTACTGATTTTGTGATTTTCATAATCCCATAAATGATAACCAAAATCATCAACCCCATATCCAATAAAGGTACATTTCTTGGATTTAACTTCAAGCTTTGTTCTATTTTCTTTATCAATATAGACAAATGATTCACAACCAAACGTTCTTAGAAAGGAGTAGTTTACCCTTTTATCTGTCCATGCCTCCTCTGGAATACCACCATCCAAAGCACTTGAAGGTCCTCTGTTTATTAAATAAATAGCAGTATCTACAGCATCCGCCCAAAACTGTAAGGGCAACCCTGCATGCAGTCTCATACACCTTGCATGCTCCACGATCATTCCGTTCATCCTTTTTGACACACCATTTTCTTGTGGTGTTCCTGCGACTGTCTTCTCTCTACGAATCCCATGGTATGAACAGTAACTATCAAACTCCTTACCGCAGTGCTCACCTCCATTATCAGATCTGAGACACTTCAACCTTTTTCCTATCTCATGCTCAACCAAAGCTTTCCATTTCTTAAAAGTAGCAAACACATCATATTTCTGTCTAATGCAATAAACCCAAGTTTTCCTAGTTGCATCATCAATGAATGTAACATAATAATGAGAACCACCAAGAGATTGTACCTGAGCTAGTCCCCATACATCTGTATGCACTATCTCTAACTTTTCATTCTTCTTCTGTTTTCCAACCCTGAGAAATCCGACTCTCTTTTATTTTCCATAAACACAGTTCTCACAGAATTCCAAACTTACCTGCTTGAAATCTGGCAGCAACTTCCTTGAGTGGATAATCTACATCCCCTTCTCACTCATGTGGCCAAGCCTATGATGCCACAATGCTATATCTGTTCCTATGGAAGATAAAGAGATAGAATGGTCAGTATTATGAGGACATAAATACAATGTACCTACCCTATCTCCTTTTGCTATCACCATTGATCCTTTAGTATCTTCCACCACTTTTCTCCAAATGTAGATAGATAGCCACCATCTCCCAACTGCCCTGTTGAGATCAATTTTTTTTTCATAGTAGGAATATGCCTAACATCTTTTAACAGCCAATCAGTTCCATTCTTAACTTTTATCCATACCTTACCCATTCCAACAATTTTACATGGCTCATCATCACCCAATAAAACATGTCCAAAATCGCCTGGAACATAATCATGAAAGTATTTCCTATGGGGTGTAGCATGACATGAAGCCCCTAAATCTACTACCCAATAATCACTAGTATTATCTAATGCAAGAATCAAAGCATCTTGTAACACATCACCTGCTACATTTGCTTCCTAGGTAGTTTCATTCTGTGCATCTCCTTTCTTCTTTAGAGATTTGCAGTCTTTCTTCAGATGTCCTTTCTTTCCACATTTCCAGAACTCAGTCTTTCCCAGTCTGGATTTGGATCTACCCTTTTTAGAGTTGTTGCGATTACCTTGTCTTTTTCCACTCTCCTTTTGTCTTCCCCTGCTCTCCATGGTCAACGAATTACCTGATGTCTCACCTGTGTTTTTTCTTCGCATTTCTTCGCTAAGAATAACACCAATAACATCATCAAATTTCAAGGTGTTTGAACCAGAGATAGAATTACTTATAGCCATGACCAAGCTATTCCAGCTTTCTGGCAATGAACATGACATTAGAAGAGACTAACCTCATCATCAAAGTTCACACTTACAGAACTTAGCTTATTTGTAACCGTATTAAACTCATTTAAATGATCAGTAACAGATCCACCTTCAGACATCTTCATATTAAATAAACGCTTCATTAGAAATACCTTGTTGGAGGACGAGGGTTTTTCATACATCTTACCCAATGCACTCATCAAACCCTATATTCTTGTTTCTTTTGAGATATTGAAAGCCACCAACGAAGCCAAGCTCAACCATATTGTTCCCAGAGCCTTTCTGTCAAGAACCTCCCATTCTTCATCCTTCATAGCCGCCGGCTACTTTGCTCTTCCTCCCAATGGTAGGAATAGATCCTTCTGGTACAGATAGTCCTCCATTTGCATCTTCCATAACTAAAATTTTTGGCTGTTAAACTTCTCAACCTTAAACTTTCCTTCTTCTGCCATTGCTCCCACTCAAACCAGAAACCCTAGCTTCTTGCATGTTTATCTGCCAAATAGACCTTTGGCTCTGATACCAATTGTTAGAAAAAAAGGATCGCAGAGCAATAACAATAAACATAAATGCAAATATAATCACACATACACATTACAAGAGAGACACATATATATCGTGGTTCACCCAACTTGGGCTACGTCCACACTAAATTTTCCAGTCCTTATTATTATTACCGTCCAACAAGGTGAAGGGATACAACCTGCAGCACAACCGCTGCACTTCCTCCTCACTGTCTCATAGTCTCTCTCCTGATCTTAGAGATATTTACAATGCATAAAACCTAATACATCAACCCTAGCCGTATTACAATGCCTTTCTTTTATAGGGAAAATACAATGGGAAAAAATACCACAGGATACCCAAAACCATGGGCCCGCAAAACAGCTAGCGAAAACAGAATGGGTGTACAGTCCTCCGGGGCGCACGGCTAAGACAATATCATCTATGAGACTGGAAGATCTGTCTCCACAACCAACATCATCCACCCAGAGTGTTTTACCTAGATGATTTCCTAGATCAATCAAGAATTCCAATGATCAAAATTCCAATGGTAGATTAGGGATTTTTACCCATACAGGAATTCTGGAGGCCTTCTCATAATGGACGTCAAAAACTATATGCTATCACTTCGGTGAATGATAGGTGGAAGCCTTAAACCAATAACTTGCAAGTATTTTATCCACGTCCTTCTATAAATAGAAAGTGAAACTTAACCAACCTTTTGATAAGATATTAAATGAAGGCCCATATCCAGTAATCAGGGTCTAGAGTTGTTTCACCTAGACATTTAGACATGTACCTAAATTATCCTCCCAAATAATCTTCCTATAAGGGTTTTTCCAAGATTGTTCATGATCTGGTTAACACTAATATCTTCCCCTACCACCATTCTTACCCTATCCATTTTTTCTTTAGGATTTTTTTATTATTTCACTTCTTTATCCCAAATCCACCTAGTGATCTCCTTCTCCTCTTCCACTCTATACCCTGAGAGACTACTCCATTCAAGCCATTATATGATAAAACCAAATATTTTTGTGACATAATCAAGACCATTAGAACCTCCAACCTCTCAAAACTTCATTTAAAATAGCCTAACCTCTATTCAAGTAAAGGGATATATAGGTTTAGTGTTTGACTATCACAAGATACTTCCAAACGATTGAACATCTTGAGTAGCCACTCACACAAATAGATCACAGATCAACACACTGATGTTTTTACATGGTTTAACCCCTCGAAGAGGGAAACACTCCATGGCCCAACCAAATAGATACTTGAGGAAATGTTATTATGCAAAGAAAATAATATTACAAATGATCTTCTCATAATCAATCAACTAGCAAATGACCCTCCATGCTCTTTAAACAACGATCATGGACCAATCGGGTTTTAAGCCATGGATGAATGTTAATTATTATCAAGGAGAAGATGAACAATCAGATCACTCTATCATGAACATATCGTGACCATCGGATTACATATGTACAAATGCATACTAAATAAACACATTTACCTAGTGGATAATATATGATAACAAGTTGGTCTTAACTAACTCCTAAGTGTCTAAAATTTAAAATCATAACATCCACCCTTAAGAACAACTTGGGATAGTATTATTTAAGGATTTACAATAGTGACACAATAGTAGAAGGAAGGAGGCATTAGAACCTATCCCCCCTTAATGACAAATTCTTGAACTCCTAACATAGGTTGAAGTTTAGAAAACTTCATTTTTGTAGGAGACTTTGTGAAGATATCTGCAACTTGATCATTTGTAGGGAAAAATAACACTTCAAGAATGCAATCATAAACAAGATTTTTTATGAAGTGCATATGCAACTCAATGTTTTTTTTTCATTGATGTTGAACTAGATCTTTGGTGAGCTTGATGGAAATGTGATTGTCACACCAAAGGGGATTCAGATGCTCCTACTCGAATCCAAAATCCGAAAGGATCTATTGAATCCACAAAGATTCCTAGTTGGCATTAACTGCAGACCGATAAGTTGGTTCTTCTAAAGAAAGAGAATGAGCTTGTTGTTTCTTACAATCCCAAGTGATAGGTCCAAAACCAAGACTCAAAATATAACATACAGTAGAATTTTGATCATCAAGATCATCATCCCAATCTGAATCAGTGAAACCAACCGACAAAGGAGTCCCTCTTAAATTGCAATGAATACCAAACTGAACTGCATCGTGAATATATCAAAGTATCCTTTTTGTTGCTTTGCAATGGCTTTCATGGGATGTTTGCATATAGTAGGAAACAAGACCAATAACAAAGGAAATATCAGGACGAGTATGAGTCAATTATAAGAGACTACTAATAAGATTACGATACAGGGTGGAATCTAATTCGAGTGAATTAGTGCAAGTGGCATAAAGTTTGACTCTAGAATGGAAGGAGATGAGGTTCGTTTACAATATTTCATGTGAAAGTGATGATGAAGATCACAAGCATTCTTAGACTGAGAAATAAATACTCCTTCTTTGGTTTGCAAAAATTGGAGGCCAAGAAAATAACACAAATATCCTAAGTTTTTCATTTCAAATTTCTTCTTAAGACTTGATTTCACATGGGTTAAAATTTTATGGTAAGTACAAGTAAGAATAAGGTGATCAACATAAAGAACAATGATTATGATATGGGTTCCTACTTTCTTGCTATATACATCGGGGTCAAAATAACATCTAGAAAAAACAATGTTAAGGAGAAAGCTATCCATATTGGCATACCAGGTTCGAGGATCTTGCTTAAGGACATACAAGGGTTTCTTAAGGTGAAAGACACGGATAGAGTCATTCTAAACATATCTAGGAGGTTTTTTCATGTAAATTTACTCTTGCAAATCCCCATGTAAGAAGGTGCACTTGAAATACATTTGATGGACCTCCCATTTATGCAAGCCTGGAAGGGTAAGAACAAGGCAAATGGAGTTCATTTTGGCAATGGACACAAAGGCTTCATTGTAGTAAATTCCTTCTACTTGAAAAAATCCTTTGGCAACTAACCTTGCCTTTGATATTTCAACACTTCCATCTAATGCATCCTTAGTTTTGTAGACCCATTTACATATGAAAATTTGTCTTCCTCTTGGAAGAGGTACAATATCCCTAGTATTGTTCTCCATTAAGAAACGATATTCTTCATCCATAGTTGCATCCCAATCTGGATTCACTCAAGATTCTGCAAATGTCTCTAGATAATGATTCTATGAAACTTGATCCAAAAGAGGGGTGGCTAGATGGAACCGAGAACAAGTTCGACGTTGATCTATGGGATCACTGACAAGATCACTAGTTGCTTCACATGTTGAACAAGCCCATCGAGGAAGTGGTTGTGCTAATTCAATTGGAAGAAAAATAGGTAGGAGGGAGGTGTATTTTCATCCTCACTATCATCATCAGAATTCAGAGGTGGAATGCTATCAAGGAAGTTGGGAGTAGAATATGGCACAAGCATTGGACATGGATTGCATGCCACAGATGCCAAGAAAAGACTCCGAGATAGGCTCGTAGGTCGAGATATTTTCATCAAATTTAACATATCTTCTAATAATTATATCTTTGGAATGTGGCAGAAGATGTCTATAGCCTTTTACATCTTCAGAATATCCAACAAATATGCACCTTTCACTTTAAGGATGCAATGCTTTCTGTTTCTCATCTGGAAATATGAGCCTATGCTTCACTACCAAAAACATGAAAGTGAATTACATCTGGCTTAATTTTACTCCATGCTTCTTCCAATGTGATACCTTGTAAAGCTTTAGTGGGGGTGTGATTAACTATGTAATTTGCATAATTGATGGCTTCATCCCAAAGTTCAAGACTAATTCCCTTAGCTTGGAGCATACGATTAGCCATTTCTTTTAAAGTGTGATTCTTCCTTTCAGCTACACCATTTTGTTGTGTTGTATATGGAATAGTGCATGTTTTTTTTTGGATTCTCTATGAAGTATAGAAAGTAGTGAACTTTTTGTTAACATTTTCTCCCCTATTATCATATCTTAACTTCAGAATTTGATGACCATTTTTTTTTCAACAAGGGCCTTGTACGCCAAGAACATGTCAAATACTTCACTCTTAAGTTTTAGGAAATAAACCCAAGTGAATCTAGAGTAATCATCAATGAAATTTAAAAAATATTTGAGACCGGAAAAGAAAGTAGAAGGAAGAGGACCACACAAGTCACTATGCACAAGCTTCAAGGGGGACGAGGCGTGCCAACAAACATGTTTGTCAAAACTGTCCAGATGATCTTTTCTGAGTACACAACCCGAACAAACATCACCCCTGCAAGATATCATCAAAATACATGTCACCATATTTCATTTACATAGTTTTTTCAATGAGCGATAATTTAAGTGACCAAATTGCTAATGATAAATTGTGCTCAAGTCATCGTTATGAGCAACAAAAACTGAGGGAAAAGGTGATGACCTAAATTTGCTAAATTTGTACAACCTGGTAATGTCATCAGCAATATCAGTGGCAAGGACATGCTTAGTATCTTTGAACTCCTTGATTACAACTTGGTGAGGTTAAATGTTATAGTCTTACCTTCACCAGAATGAGAAATTTGATACCCTGACAACAAATTGCAGGAAATTCTTGGAACACATAGTACATCATTAAATTGACCATCTTCTACTTGAACTATTCCATATCGTACAACACTAAGAGATTTATCATCACCAACAAATATTTATTTGGTGTTACATTCATTCATAGTAGAAAATATGGCTTTATCCTTAGCCATATGATAAGATGCTCCAGAATCAATGAGCCACTCATTTGAAGAAGAAGAAGAAGAAGATGCATTAAAGGAAAAACTAGAAGCAAAACATGCATGTCCTTGAGATGTAGATTTTGGAGATGAGTCAAGGTGGATGTTGTTCTTCTTCATTGTGACTTCCAAGGCTTATATCTTCTTGAAACATTTAGATTCATCATGATTATCTTTCCCGCAAAATTTGCAATGATGATAAGTCTTCTTAACTTTTGATTTGGTTCCTTTTTTCATTTTTGGAAGGATGAACTGGCTGAAAGGGGTTGGGACCCTGGTTTTGCTTATTATTATGAGGATATTACTTCTTTGGATGCTTGGACTTCACTTTTTGTTGTTCCACGAAGGCTTTGAAATATGTATCAACATTGCTTATTACTCCAATATGTATGAGCTTATCTTTATCTCTAATCAAGTAATCACAAAATATTCAAGAGTGGGATTTTTATAGTGAATCACACCCAAAGATTCTTTCGTTGAGTAAAAGTTAGATACAAAAACAGAATAGGTAGGTCCAAGCTTGGAAAGAATATGAAAAATGCAGTGCTCGTCTTTATGTTTTATGCCACATTCATCAAGTAAGAGTCTGAGGGTCTTGTACTTAGAGAAATAGTCTTGTATGAAAGAGAAATAACTTGGATTTAAGCTAATCAACTCATTTTCAAGTTGATGACCTTGAATTTCATTGTCTTTACCAAACATAGTTTCCAACTTTTCCCAAGTTTTTTTATCATCAATTCCTTGAAGGTGGAATCGTAAGTCATTTGAAATGTACATTCTAATTAATCCATGAGCCTCATCACATCTATTTTTCCATTTTATTTTCTTATTATCATCATCAAGTTCAATTTATTTCCCTAAGGTAATACGGTAAAGTCCACTACTTCATAGCACATCCTCCATATGGGCTTCCATGAGAAATAGTAGGAACTGGTAAGAATAATATCACATTTGGAGGGAATATTGCAATATGTAGGCTTCAAAAACAAAAGCTAATGGTTTGGATGCAAATTCTCAAAAAAATTGGCGGTTTAAAAAAATGGCACTGAAAATGGACTCTGAATGAGGAAGTTATGCCCTTTTTAAGAAAGGCATAAAATGGAACCAAGGGGCCATGTGGTAGGCAAAGTTTGATCCACGTGGTAGAGAGAAAAAAATGCAGTATAGAGTCCCCCCTTACTAAATTTTCCTATTAGCTTACTTCTACAAATAAAAAGTGGGAAGCACTTTTTACAATATGGTTACTTTATAACTTAAAGTTACATGAACTTTTACAAAAAGTAACAAAAAAAGGACTTGAACCCAAGACCTATTACTTTTTAAAGTAACTTTTAACCAAGTGAACTAAGAAAAATATTTAGTAACATTATGGAGGAGAATGGGGTTGTTGTGGTTGTTATTCTTGGGAGAGTGTGCCTACCCATAAAAGTGTGCATTTTGGCCTGCAAGACACTTTAATCAACCACTCAAAAACAAAAAACAAAAAAACTAAATGTTCATATTTTGGGTTAGTCCTTGGTTAGCCTTCCCAGAAATTCAAGTTTTCTCACTATTTATGGTTTACCGAGTTTGCACAAAGTGCATGGAAAAGAGCATACACAGTAAAGAAAACCCTTTCCACTATGTTTTTTATTTGTCAAGTTTGCAGAAAGTGCATGACAAAGAACATATGTAGATTGAAAAGGTAGAAAACTAGAAATAAAACAAAAAACAAGCATAAATCTGAAGGAATATGAGAAAAATAAAATAAAATGCATAACTGTAAACAGTATACCTCCAGATATGGTAAAATGGACGTATCTTGGGTAAACGGAAACCTTTTTTAGTGAAATGAAAAGTGTTTCCAACTAGACACATTTCTATGGACACAATGAAACACCTCTCATAACCTATAAATGCACATAAATATCAAAACCATAAATCCTTTCACGGCCTCAACAACATTGGTTCAAGATCCAGATCACCAACGAAAATGGAACTTCATAAGAGCTTTGATACCATGTTAAATTATCATAGGATACTTCCAAAAGATCAAACACCTTGATCAACCACACACACAAACATATCACATATCAACACACCGATGTTTTTATGTGGTTTAAACCCTAAAAGAGGAAAACACTCCACGACCCCGGCCAAATAGCTACTTGAGGAAATATTATTATTCAAAGAAAAGAATATTACAAATGAGCTTCTGATAATTGATCAACTAAATGACCCTCCATGCTCTTTAAATAGAGATCATGGACTAATCAAGTGTTAAACCACGAATGATTGGTCATTAAGATTAAGGAGAAGATGAATCGCCGGATCACTCTATGTCAAGAACATATTGTGACCGTTGGATTACATACATATAAATGCATAGTAATGCTTGTTAAAGAAACACTACCTAACATATATATTATAACAAGTTGATCTTAACTAACTCCTAAGTGTCTAAATATCCTAACATTCAGGAGATGACGATGGGGGTTTTGACACCAATATAATGTCTCCATCATTGAATCCTATGAAAGATATTGAGGTGGGATCTAATCTAGCATAATGTGACATTCTTAGATTAACCCCTATCCCAAGGCTTTCATCATTGAGTTGAAAGTAGGTTTGATAGATTCTTTGATGAAGCCACTTTATCTACCTTGGACAAAAGTTCCAAAGTTTTGTTGGGGTAAAAAAATTCCCAAACCTAGGCTCCCAAGTATGATCTACCTCATTTCTCATAGGACCTAAGTACCCAAAACCATTTATGCCTTTCGTAGGATCCTCACTATAATCCACAAATTGGACCTCCACATCTTTGGCTTCTAGGGTTTCCATAGATTCTATCTCCCAGTCATAATAAGTTCATGTGTTTAGTCTTATGTGGATGTGTTTATCTCCTCATTTAAGATATGTCATGATGAGTTATCCAATCAAAATCCATCATATCTTATTTATTTATTTATTTATATTTATTATCTATATTTATTATTGTGTAGGAAGCATTGCCTTCCATTTTATAAATGCTTTGTCCTAAAAAAATTCCTAGATGATTTCATCTTCTTTTGTGGAGAGTCATCTTGATTTTGGATTATGGTCGGATATTTATGAGGTTTATTTTATCACAAAATATTAAGATTTGTGAGTTCTTTTAGAGGATTAATTATGTTGGCTTCTTGGCCCATATAATTTGTAGTTCTTCCCTTTCCATCTGAATTCCAAAAATTGTTCTTGGAGGTTCATGGAATAGTTTCCTAGTTACATCAACCATTCTAGTCATAATAGCATGTCCATACCACTAAGTGGTAGAGTATACCATCCAATTTGTAGTTTCAACATTGTATTTGTACAAAAAAATGTGGAAACTTCCTATTTCCTTAACTTGTTGACCATTAATGACCATAACAATGGGATGCTTTACAAGATATACAAAAATGTTTAGTTATTTTGTGATACTGATATACATGAAATAGTGAGTACTTACGAGGATAGTGCTATTTTTATTTTTTATGCTTCCATGGGGATTTAATGTCTTCAATTCCATTTTTATGGTAATTGTTACAAGTGATATCATGATTGCTATTTTTATTTTTTATGCTTCCATGGGGATTTAATGTCTTCAATTCCATTTTTATGGTAATTGTTACAAGTGAGATCATGATTTTTTCAACCTTAATGCTTTGGCTATTTCCATTGCACTTAAATCAGGTAGAGTATATCTTTCTATATATGGTTTCATTTCTTCTTTTTGTCCTCTAGATTTATTACAAACTTGTGTTTCTCCTTCCTTATGATTCTACCATTGCATGCCATTGTTGCTATTGTTACCTTTGCATTTTCCATGGCTGTAATATTATACATTTCTAATTCATCCACGATGTATGAATTTAGTACATTCACATATGTATAAAGTAGTTGATCATCTAACAAATCTAATATGTGTGTTGCTAATGCTTCCCATTCATGTATATATTCATCTACATCACCTTTTTCTTGTATCTTGGTGAGTTTTGAAAAGAAGTCATTTTCTATCACACCCTAAAAACTCTTAAAGATTCATTTTTGAATCTAGCCCAATTATAGGAGCACAATTTGGTCATAGAATTCCACCACATGTACCAATTATATGCATTTCCTTCAATCTTCATTGAAGCATACTTTAATTTTTCCTTGTCAAAGTGAACATTATGTATGCAAAATAATTCTTCTACCTTATTAATATAAGCCATACTTTTATTTTCATCTCCATCAAATTTTGGTAACTCTAGATTTAACCTCATTGGATATCTAAACATTGGTTGGGATGAATAAGGTGGTGGATCGGTGGTTGGTTGACATTAACAATCGTTAATTTATTGGGGAACATGCTTGATTGTGCGTTTGTTGCACCTAGAGAACTTTGTTGTCCATACTAGTGGTGCTTGAAGAACTTGGATGTAGAGTTGTATTTGGAGGATTTGTGTTAGTCGATGACTCCTTATCCTTGAGGAATTTATCTATTCTCTCTAACCCTGCTTCTATTATGTTTTTTATTTTTGTATTGATTTCTAATGTTGTATCCATTTTGAACTTATCCATGCCTTCTTGCATTTCTTTTTTCCATGAAAAAAAAACATATTTTCTATTCAACCAAAATTGAAAACATATTCTTTGGGTGGTGAAGCACTACAAAAGCTAACAGGAATAAAATACTACTGACAAACATAAAAGCCCAAATTGAGCCCACAAATATCAGTCAAAAAATACATAGGTTCCCCAAGTCTAGGCCAAGTTAAATGGAACATCCATCAAATAAAAGATACAGAAGAAATAATTGAATTCTAATAAATATCATCAGTCCTACTAGCGGATGAAATTCCATCTTTAAATTCCTCAATATGTAATAGACTAGGATCCAGGTGAAGTGAATGTTTGGATAGAGATTCTTCCATTGTGTTCAACTCTTGATAAATATGTGTAAAAGAGATATGAAAATCACCCTTAATTTGATTCAATTATGTGGTCATCTGCATCAACCCTATGTTGTGAACTTGTACTTCAATGTTCATTGTTCATCCACTGAATGGTCAATGAAGTGTCACTGAAAACCTATAATCATGTGATCCCCAACTCCAACACCAATTTTAAGGAATAGAACAATGCTTATTGGTGTCTATACCTAGACAGATCTTTCCCTTGAAATTGTGTTCTCTTGAGAGGTATAGTGCAAAACCAATGCCACAACACCTACCCAACTCCTAGCATGCACCGTCGAAATAACATTGGTCATGGAATATCGTTATTCACACTCAACTCACCAACCAATCGCCCAACTCTAGCAGTCTTGGTCGAGGAGTAATGGGGTAAGAGCGCAAGTGCTTGTGTAGAAACCTTGACTAAAGGTATAGGCTTTCCCTCAAATACACATAAATTATGGGCTACCCAAATTCCCCAATGGATCATATAAGGAATCATTCACTAATATTTTAAATCTTGCCTTGTAAAGAAATTATGAAAAGACTCCACTAACAAATTATTATTCAACAAATTTCCCACCTACAAGTGATGCTCCACTTCCCTCCACACCTTCCAAGAAAATAGGCAATATAAAAAGGGTGATCATTGGTCTCTTCATGTCTTCTACACAATGAGCACATACCCATACCACTTTTGCCTCTTCTTTACATAGTCAATCCCAAGTTAAAACCTTCTAGTTTAAAACCAAACAAAGAAAAAGCATACTTTTGGGGGGAGCCACCACCCTCCAAAGTTTCTTCCACCACCAACAAGTTTCCCCTACTAAATCAAAGAGAGCAAAACAACCCAGTTTTGTTGAAAATCTAACCCCCGCCTTATTATAATCCCACACCAATTCATCATCGACTTCACAAATGTGAATGTGAGCCTTTTGAAGTTCTCTCACCAAATCCACCCATACATCCACCAATCCCAAAAAGTAAAAAATGTCGAACATTTAGAAAACTCCTATCTTTAAAGAGTAGTCTAAATGCTCTAATATTTTGACCATCTTTCTAGTCATTTTTCTAGCTATTTTTTCCCAAAATCCAGTTGGAATTGCATAATATACCTTTTGGAATTACATCATCTGAGTGCCCCATGGGTATTTGAGCAAAGAGGATTCACCTTGTTGACCAATATCTTATCACGTTCATTCATATAGGGGGATTTTTAAATTGTTAAAAATAAAGTCAATATATTGTAGGTTTTGTGAGGGTGGGGAGTAGGGTGTGGGGGGTTTATAGGTATTGGGGGTATAAAAAGGGGTATCTAGTAAAATAAGGAACATGTCATAAAGATGATTTTTTTTAATTGGAAATGTGTATTGGGAGGAGGGCTCAAAAAAAAAGATTTTGGTAGATATTTATCAATATCTAGTTAAATTAGAGGTATTCTTTAATATCGCATGAACGAAGGAAATATAACATAATTTCATAAAGTGAAGGCACAGTATTTGAAAACCCTTAATCCATTTTTATAATAAAAATGAAATTTGAATAATTATGCAAAATACTGATTTGACCAAAAAATTTATTACCAAATTTCAACAAAAAAACTCATTTTTTTAAAATAAAACATTTTTAAATTACTCCTATCGTTAAAATATAAATATAATAAATAAAAAAATCTATATGATCGCACAAATCTACAAATTCTATAAAAAAAACAAATACTAAATAATAATATTAGTGTAATGAGCAAAGACTTTATATTATCCAAATCAAGTACTAAATATTAAATAATAATATTAATGTAATGAGCAAAGACTTCATAGTATCCCAATCGAGTACTCTTCCCAGTGTTATCTTATAATTATATAAATTGGGGTACGATTGGCATAGCTATCTTTTTATAATTATATAAATAGGCCTAAGTAAACAATAATAGCCATTTCATCGAATTTCATGAAAACGGAGTTCCTATTATACATTTGAGATGATAAGAATATATCGGATGGCCTATTATAGGGATTGGCTTTCACAATTTATTTTAGAGTAAGTTAAATGTTATCGGATTTATTTATTTTTGGTTATTTTTGTTGGAATTTAGTAGTAAGATTTTTGTTAAAATTGTGATGTTCAGGGTTTAAATTATAATTATTCTAAAAATGAATTTATTGTTTTCAATTATTTTTTTTATTTCTAAGCATTTTAATTATGTAATTTCAACAATTTAAAATTCTAATTTTAATAATTTTAATCATAAAAAAATGAGTGCAAATTGTTTATAAAAACAATAAATTATGTAAATATATATTTATTTAATTTTAAATTTAACATAAAATAATAATAATAATAAATTAATTATATAAACTATTTTAAATTTAAATTTATAAATATGAAATATATATATATATATGATTTAAAATATATTAAAATATATTTTATAATAAATTTACATTAATAATATAAGATTTAATATTTTTACTATAAATACAAATGAATTTTTTTTTTTAAGAAAGAGATGTTATTCTTAATCCAAATTGAAATTTCATTTTTACAGCAAAGAGAAGCTCTATAATTCCTACTCAATGTGCCTTTAATAGCTTAGGGAGTGTATGCTTCACATGAATGAATTACAAATTCAACAAATAGAATATTAATTTCAAGCACAAAATAATGCATGAATTCAAGCACAAAACACTGAAATTGGATTCTCCACATAGTGAATGCATTCAACAATTTAAATCCCAAGTTTAAATCATATACAAAAAAATTCATAACATTTCAAGAAAACAAGTGAGTGTAAAAATACAATAACACTCAATGATCTCCATGTCCCTATTCAGTTGGGATATAGAGGCTGCCAAATTATTATAGGGTAGTGAAAAGACATTGTAACTTGAATCAAACTGTCCTATGCGTGGGCTGCAACCTACCAAGCTACCACCATCCATCTCGAGCTTCGATGTTCAAGTATCAATGCTATATAACTCTTAGCAAGTTAACTCTATCACTGGGACTTAAAGCCATAGTCTAATCATAAATCATATAGATGAGCCTCATAGATGCAACATCTACTACAAAATCATAAACCATATAAGAATTTGTTGAACTCTATGGGCTCCAATCTCTTATTACATATTACAAACACACATATACAATGAAAAAGTGAATCTCTTAATGTGCCTTAAAAGATTGATCATGAAAATTCAATTGCAAATCTCATAAAATTGGCCCAAATTATATAGGCAAAACCACTAATTTTTGTGATTAGAGACACTAATTTGCATCTGCTTTATTATTTCCAACATAGATGAAAGAAGTGTTGTGTTATCAATAGATAAAGAAACTTATGTAAAATAAATGTTTGTTAAAGTATTCAAGGCAAGTTAGCTATAGAGGCATGCCAATTATGAGGATATGTTTGCAATAATATGTGGAACCTAGAAATATTGCAATAATATTTGAGAGGGATGTTTGATAGGGTAGGTCATATATGATCATGGAATTTCAAGTAGATGGTTTATTTCATGCTACTTGTAGAAGCCTCAATTCAATGGCACAACACATGAAGTAACAATTCACCTTAGAGTTTGACCTATAAATACACATTTAATCAAAATTTCCATTAATATTTGAGTTGTTAAATGGATGTGTGGTGCATGGAATTCTTATATAGATTTTGCAAAAGTTAGATACAAATTTTTCGAACAACTTTGTAGAAAATATTATTATTCGTACTAATTACAATCACAAGTAAGAGAGGATTCTCAAGACAAAACATAGTGAAGGATGTATGAAGATCAAAGCTACCATTAAGTACATTAAGCCCATTAGATGTTCGTGTTACTAATGTAGTTTGATTCTTCAATGGTGAACTGAGATAAAGCATTTAAAATTTGGAAGAAGTTAAGCAAAGAAGAATCTTAAATATTTAAAGATTTTGTCTTTTTGTTTAAGTTTGTATGATGCTATATTTCATATTGATGTAAGACATCAAATATTTGGTTCCAATTTGCCAAAAAAAAACCTAAAGTATATCTAATGAGTTTTGGTCTAATTTATTGGAAGAAATTGACTTTTTTTTAATTATGATGAAATACAATTTTAATAATTGTTATGTTTTTAAGGTAATCAGTAATTGAGATAAGGATGGCGGTTTTGCTTTGACTTTGCTCCATGCCCATTGGATGAAGGAAATCAGCAATCAAGATAAGGATCGCTGTTTTTAAGTAGTATGTACTAAAATAAAGTGTTTTTAATTGCAATAGCAATTCCAAAGTTCTCTTGTATCTGCAACAAAAATGAATAAAAATACATATTATTTAACCCCTGCCCGCCATGACAATGCCCAAGCAATCCAGACTGTTTAAGGCAGTAGTGAGGAGATCATATGGAGGGAAGGCTCCATAAATCCGTCCATGTATTCCACTTCCTGTCTGATGCAACCTCCTCGTTGCGAAAATCAATGGACCGCTTTGGGATTTTGACTGATATGAGCCCTTCCACCATTGCCGGAATAAACGGAGGCTCCCAACAACACTCTACAGAAGAAGAAGGGGAGGGAGAAGAGTTTAGCAGGGCTATGATGCTCGAAAATTCTTTGACTCCTTTATCGTCATCCGCGAACCCTTGAAAGTCCGGGTCTACGAAATTCCCATAGGCTGTCGATTCCACTGGGCCTGTTCTGAGAGGGCTGCCCAGAAAACTGATGATGTCGGTCTTTGTAACTTTATCACTCAGGGAGCTGCTCGGTTCTGTTGTAATTTCATGGCAGGCGACAGAATCACAGTGCCGAACACAGATCGACTTAGCCTCGTGAACACGCTTATTTTCATCGATTTTTGCATGAGAAATCTTAGAATCCTGTGATATACAATCCAAATCTTCGCAAGTTGAAGTCACTTCTGCCTGGCTCATTGCTCGCTGTTCCAACCATTTCTGAGGGGTGGCCTTTCTGTATATACGGCACAGCACTACTTCTTTCTGCAAAACCAATAGAACAAACAGAAACAAGCTAAGAATCAGAAATGAATTATGGATATTAATAGTTCAGACTCCAGAGTTACATCTAAAGTAATAAGTCCATGGAGAGACTAGAAATTAGAATAAAAAAGAGCATGAAAAGCAAGACCAACTCACCTTGGGCTTATCAAAGTAGTCGGGCAGTCTGTATTCGTTCATAATCCAATCAGTCTTCTGTCCCTGAGGTGCTCGCCCTCTGTAGAAAACCAGCGTTTTCTTAAGCCCAATGCACTTAGCTTTGTCGTTGTGTACGGACCGTTCACATCCTGTGGCCTTCCAGTAGCCAGAAGCCGTCATGCGATTGGGGCGGCCTCGATTATTCTGGCACCTCTCCTCTCTCGGAACAAAGAAAAACAGCTCTTTTTCACCCAAACTAACAAACCCTGCAGCGATTCATTGAGCCAATTAATTAGAAGTTACAGTAACAACTGGAACTCAAATTCCGGAATTTTAGAGTATATAGATGGGTGGGAGACGACATCTAAATTCAATCATGTTAAGGGTTGGTGTAGTCCAGGTCGGGTGCAATCTTAAATAATTTTCTGGATTCGATCCCAAGTGATTTTGACGACTAAATGCCCCTAGATTGTAATTTCTCAAACCAAAGACTAACCAAGCAAGTCAAAGAAAAAACATTGCAACAAACAAAAAAAACTAAAACTCAAATTCCATCCATTCATGCGAAAGAAGAGCAACTAATTAATTACAAGCTAAGTACTAGAATTCAATTCAAATTCCTAGAATTCAACTCAACTTCCAGCCATCAAAACGATACAGGAGCAACCAATTAATTACGACCTGAGTACTACCAAGGTGTAAAATTCACTTTCAAGTTTTCAACCATTAAAACAATACAGAAGCGACTGGGATTGAATGACATACTGGGGAGATCCGAGGGATCATAACGATACAAATCGAGCACTGGTATGAAGTTGACGTTGTGAAGCTTCCCTTGAACCATTCTCTTCAGATAGAAACCCACCAACTCCTGCTCTGTAGGGTGGAACCTGAAGCCGGGCAGCTCACTGAGCTTCTCTTTCAAACCTTGCTGACCAACGTTCATTTCCATGTTGATATGTATAAGTTTTTCTATTCTGTGAGTTTATATAGAGATTGGATGAGTTTCTCTTGATTCGTGACATTGCGCCGAAATTGCTCGTGTGGGTGTAGCTAGGCTTAAGGTTCTATAAGAGGCGCGTTCCGTTAAAGTTCCACTTACATTGATATATTTCCAAGACTATGCTTTGGTGATTTAAGGTTAGTCTTATTTAGCTTGCTGTAGGTCATTTAATGCGGCTGCAGTAGGTCGGTTGGTAGTTGGATATCAATTTGTTTGAGACCTCAACCTGCTTCAACTTGCTTGAGATCTAACGACCAACAGACTTACTGCGGTCTCATTAAATGACCTGCAACAGACTAGATATTAATAACCGTGATTTAAGGGGTAAATTAAAATCGAAATTATTGATAAAAAAATTAGTGAAAATTGTTGAAATGATGATTTTAAGTTATTAAAATTATATAATTTAAATGTCAAAAAGTAATCTAAAAGGATGAATCCATTTCTACAAAGGAAAAAAAAGGTAATTTCAATAAAATAATAGCAAATTCAAGACCAGATTCCAACCAAATTCTCGCCATAAAAATGCAAATATCTTACTCCGTGCTTCAAGGTTCGCCGAAATTGAGTTTTGATATGATTATCCAGAGGACTTGGAAAATATCGTTGGTCAATGCCGCGTAGAAGTTGAAGAATATAAGGACAAAGAAAAAGCGTTTTAAAAAACCAACATGAGTAAGTTTAATTGCTGAGAAATTGAGGTGCTCCTTCGCTTAGCCACAAACAAACTGCAACTTTCTTAGAAATTGAAAAAGACTTCTTGAGTAGGACTTGCTGAGAAATTGAGGTGCTCCTTCGCTTAGCCACAAACAAACTGACAAACTGCAACTTTCTTGGAAATTGAAAAAGACTTCTTGAGTAGGACTTTTCTTTTGGGACCCTTGCTGTATTCAACGACTTTTCTCAAAGACTTTAGTGGACTCATTGGGTGTAATTAAGGACTTTTCTTAGATATTATTGGGTGCTTTTAAGGAGTTATATGTAAATAGTATTTTTTTTAAAGCAATACTGTGTAATGATATACTCAATATTTTAAAAAGGAATTTTTCTATGCTATTTACAAAAGAATAAGATATTTTTAAAGTATTCAAGGACTTTTCTCACTTATTACTATGGATTTATGTGGTATATTTAAGAACTTTTTTAAAGAAATTATTGGATTATTTTATGTAGTATATGTAAATATTGTTTTTTATAATAACTTATGTCAAGTGTTAGAGTGAATATTTAAAATAAAATAATGGAATATTTTTATGCAATTTGCAAAATAATAAGGTAATTTTAAAGGGTATTTAGTTTTAGGATTTGAAAAGTCATATATGTTCTCCAAGATATCATGGAGCATACATGATTATGTTGAACAATGGATCCATAATAATATAAAAGAAATTATTGGATTATTTTATGTAGTATATGTAAATATTGTTTTTGATAATAACTTATGTCAAGTGATAGAGTGAATATTTAAAATAAAATAATGGAATATTTTTATGCTATTTGCAAAATAATAAGGTAATTTTAAAGGGTATTTAGTTTTAGGATTTGAAAAGTCATATATGTTCTCCAAGATATCATGGAGCATACATGATTATGTTGAACAATGGATCCATAATAATATAAAAAATTATGTATAAAAGATGGATAGATAATGAATGGATCCATAATAATATAAAAAATTATATATAAAAGATGAATAGATAATGATGATGGAATTTACAATGAGGGTTTTATATAAATATTTTTTTATTAAAAACTCTGCTTAACTATTGTTAAGTGGATGTTTTTAATAATTTGTTATTAAAAGGTTAGATCATTTGTTTAATAATAGCTTTATTATATTTTTTTAAGTATAATTTTATTTATTTTTTGTCATGAAAAAACTACATTCTTTATTCATAAGAGAGTGGGAAAAACATTATATTACAACAACACTTTTTCTTCTTCAAAAATTCATATAAACATCCATAAGATATTATAGACTTCCTTTTAAAATATCATCCTTATTATCAATAAAAAAAATTCTTGGAAACTCCAATGCAAATAAAATTTCAAGTCCCTTGGCTATAATTAGCTATAGTCCCATCTATGAATTCTTTTATGTCGGCCCTTCTTTGAAAAGGGAATTAGGGAATCAACATTCAAATTCAACTCTACATAGACATCAGAGAGAGATATAATATTGCAAGAAGTGTAATTACCTTCCACACAGAAAATAAAGAACGCAGAGTGATTTCCTCTGCAATCAATTCATCATTCTTTCATTTGAAAACGAGAGATGAGTCACCATATGCTTGGAGCTAAGAATAGTTTTAGTTTAGAACCAGTCTAAGGGGGGATTAAAAGGCAAGTAACTCAACCTAGTTGTTTGAGCCATAACCCATATTAGTTGTAAAGTGAAAGTAATGTTGATCCTAGGGGAATAGAATCCTGCAAATACCGCATGTCCTATCATCTCTCTAGCAAGCTCCATAAATAAATAAACCGTGGCCAAGACTTGTCAACCACGAGCTTCCTTATCCTTCTAACCCTAGTATCCTTCCTTGGGGATTTATAGGACTGTGTAATAGTAGTGATTTGTGGAGGAACATTAAATGCCTACTAAAACCTATCCTCAAAGAGGTTGGAGTTATAGGCCAGCTAAATGACTCAAAAGACAATGAAGGTATCAGAGTGGAATTCCTTCAACAATGACAAGAGAACCAATGTCATAAACCTTCTTCTATTGAATCCCCTTGCTTGATGTTATTTATGGTAAGCCATCCTCCAATATCCTTCCAAACCTACAAGGTATATGGGTAGCGTGAGAAGAGGTGAGTAGAATTCTTATCTATAGATCTGTAAAGATATCATATTCTCGCTTATTCTTTTTCTTCTTCTAAAGAACATGCTAAGTGGGGACTTTGTTCCTAAGAGCTACCCACAATAAAATATTTGATTTCTTAGAGCATGGACCTTCCATATTTTAGTCCACCACCAACACCAAACTATACCTTCCTCAACCATTAACACTTCATAGCCAAAATTAGTTGCAGATTCCCCACTAATCTTATTGATATTCCTAATAAGGTTGTATGCTTCCTCTTGTAACCCGATATGTCCATTCCTTGGCTTCATGGAAAACATTGACTAATGATCAGCTAAATCATCCTCTAACATTAATTGATGAGAAGATAGAGACCCTTGCTACCAAATGGTGGTATGCATTTCATCCGCCATATGATTTAAGGTGAAGTAGCCATGGCGATTTAGCCATCAAACTAGCTCCTCATTTAGGAAAATATTGTTATTTCACTCCATAATGGCATCCTCCCCTGCCTTTACCTGAGAGTTGTTGTCAATATTCCAAACTAAATGATTACAAATGATTGGAAATGCCAACACTATGGCATTCCAATAATTTGAAATGTTTTTGTATCGATTTAGCAGGGTTATGAATAATGTATAAGATAGAAGTAGGGGCCAAGTACTTATGGACTAACACACACTTCCATAATCCATATTTGGAAATTAAGTTCCATAAACTTTTCACAACCAAGGCCTTATTGAAAGAAAAAATATGAGTCAACCCCCAACCTTGTTCCTTCTTCGGTTTGGTGATTGACTACCATTTAGTTAGGTGGAACCCAACTTTATCCTTTTTTCCTTTCCAAAGAAAATCAAAGAAAATACTCATGATTTTATCTAGGAATTCCTTTAGAATGTGGGCTAAAAAGAGCCAATGCACTATAATGGATTCTAGGATGGATTTGACAAAATTCATGTCCTTCATCCCTTGGATAACCAACTATGACACTAAAAGTAGATGCCCTTCTCAATTTTTATAATCAACCACCCCCAATCTTTAATTCCATAATTGAGATATTTGGAACAAAGCCCATATATTTCATCCCTTCTTTGAAATATACATGTATGAATCATAATAGTTGGTTGATCCTCCTTAACAATATCCCACTAATACCATAGAAGCTAATGGAGGATGTTAATATGTTTACCTCCATTCCCATTTCCTGGCAATAAAGACCCAAATTTTCCTGGAACATATTGGCTTCCTTCAATGACAAATGACAAAAGAGAAGAATGTCCTCAAGAAAAAGGAGATGTGAAAGGAACATCAATCCCCTATATTAATACCTTGTATATTTCCTTCTATATATGCTATAGATAGGGCCTTCCTCAAACCTTCCACCAAAAATAAGAAGATGTAAGGAGATAAGGGTCAACCTTGGTGCAAACAATGCGAGGGTTTAAAGAAAGCTAAGGCAGCCCCATTAATTAGAACTATGAAAGGAAGAGACATTACACATCCCATTATCCAATTTACTACTTGCACTCTGAAACCAACATTCATGAATAATGACAAATATCAAGTATAGCCAACTACAACAATCAAAGGATTTGGAAAGATATCATTTCATGACTATGGTTGGAAACTTCCATTGAATGATGGAATGGAGATATTCTTGTGCTAACCCTATAGCCTCATGGATAAATTTCCCCTTAAGAAATCCAAATTGCTCCACATAGATTACTTTCAAGAGGATCATCTTCAACCTCATAGCAACAATATTAGAAATAACCTTGTATACACAGTTTCATAGAGAAATTGGCCAGAAGTTTCCAAATGAGTTTTCTTTATCTACCTTTGGGATGAGAGCTCAGAAGGTGCATAGAAGCTACAATTGAACAAGCCATGAAATTTTCTGAATTGCCTTGTACCTCTTATGCAACCATAAGGATATCATAACCCAAGAGGTCAAAAATGAATATGAAAAATTTGATAGTCCAACCATTTGGCCTCAGTTGTCCTTTTGAAAGGATAACATCACCATGAGAATCTCTTCTTTAGAAATTTCTTCAAACAAATATTTGTTATCTTCCTCTAAAACTAGCTGGGTAAAGTAGCTAGTGACCTTAACAATTTCAAAATATTCACATGATTAGGATCTTTATATATATATATATTCAAAGTGTTCAACCCTTACTATAGCCAAACCATTGAAGCCTATGGTTTTCTAACCTTCTTCATTCTTTAAGTACAAGTGTTATTAGAGAATAGCCTTAAGATCTACCATAAGGTACAACAGTACACACCATGTACAACAAAGTAAATGTGGATCGCAACTTCAATATAGATAAGAAAGATAAGTTACACAATAAATCCTTAAAGAATATGAGATCCTTCTGCAATTACCCCAAGACATTCACACAATCATTTGACATATCCCTCAACAATGACTACATTACCCTCATATATACCTATCCACTCATTTCTCATGAGGCACCTTGATTAGGATGGCCCTATTGCACAGGCATTTAGCCCCATATATTCTCCCCCTTGGGTCATATTATATACATCCAACCCCATATATGACCCTCCTTAGGGTCATATCACCAAGAGAGCATTCACACTACTTCTATAATAGGAAAACTAATGGAAAAACTTGGTGTTTTCATCACCTAGCTCTAGCCACATTGCAAAAATATTCAGGTCCATTGCACTTCCTTTTAAATAAACAATTTTTATTTCTAGTCTCAAGTTCTTGAAATCTCAACAATTCATCCTCACTAAAATTCCATTTCTCATTATTGTTGAACAAATCCTAAATATATTTTTCCACCTTGACCAAGGATATATCTCATAAGTTTCTTCTCTTTTCTACCCAAGGCACTTCCCTCTCCTTTACAACCTTCAAATACATAACAAACTATTTGTTGGAAGATAGATTGAGACTATAGTCATAGGCTTTCTTGTTGTCTTTGGCCAACTCTTGAAATGATTCTTCCATAAGCCAAGTCAAGTTAAATTTATATGGGTTGGAGGAATTTCTTTCTTGGAGATCTAACTAGATAAATATCAAGCAGTGGTTAGATAACATGTAGAATACTAAGATATATGAAAATAGAATCTATACATAACATTACACCTATAGGAATAGGGACCTTAACTGGTTTACTTTCCTGCATGCTAAATTTCTTCAATATCATCTCAACATATTTTCTCTAATTCAACCAGAGTTTTATGTTTGCACGATCTCTTTTAATATCCATTCCCAGTATGAATTTTGCAACAACAAGATCCTTCATGTCAAATTTGGAGGATAGTTGTAGCTTCACCTCCCTTATGAAATTCATGTTATTT